>JAQISU010000112.1:3022500-3370000 GCA_029339505.1 Unio delphinus
CTTTTTCTGTCGTACTTATTAAAATAATCTTTTGCACAATTTGCAATGAGTTTGATATAATCAAAGATTAAACACTAGCATGATCATAAAACGCGAGAAAAAATTAATAGGCACAGTAAACTTTTGATTTTAAATTTTGTTCTGTTAACATTGTGTTTTGCTGCACTATAGAAGCTTCTAGTCTTATAAATGATAATACCTACATGAATCACTACAGATGTCCATCCCGTGTCCACTAATAGTGAATTTATATTCACAGCCTTTTCCTGTTCTAAATACGTTTTTCTCTCCATAAAGTTTACAGCTTTGAATATTCACAAAATACATTCCGATTATACTAGAAAGATTGGATCGTCAATATATAATAAATTACGAAATGTAGTAAACGATGACATCATATTGCTTATTGTTTAAAATTTTGTGTGCACACAAGAGCAATTAATTAAAAAAATAAAACTATCCAATTCATTCAAAATCATGCCAGTTACAATTTGTGAGGCATTCGTATCCCCCATCCGCTCCACATCTCCCATTTGTTTCAGCAGCAGAGAGGGTGAACAGACCAACTTTTACAGGCGTCGATTTAGCAAACTGAGGCTTTCTCGAAAATGCTTAATATAAGCCTCCATTCATCAAAATAAAATTTAAAAAAAAAACGACGCCATTTTTGTTGTCACCATCCCCTTTGCTGCTTGGAACTTTCAGTTCTGAGTTAACGATGCTTGGAAAATTCGTGGAGTTTTCGGGTAAAAAAAAGACGCCATTGTCGTTGTCGTTCACCCTCTCTGCTGCTATACGCTAACTAAATATTTGATCAAGTCCGACACGATATCTCGTCCGAGGGTCTGATAAATTTATATTCACAAATCCGTGTGGGATTGACTGAGCGCGGCTAAAGGAATTTCTAAATTGATTATGATCCATATCGCCACCGCACCAAGTTTGCCAAATATTTCTAAGAGTATGTGTATCAACTCCGTTAAATACACACAGCATATTGCAGTTATCTCTGATCACGTTTGGTATTTGAGTGTAACGTTGAGTGACATATATCACATCAGTGTTTTTATGTCTGCCTCTGGAAAATATCCTAGCAGGATTCTTTTGATTATCTAACATGATATCATCATATACGACTAAATTGTTAATACTTCCGTCGATGGAGTCAACGCTAGGTGCCTCTTTGATATCGGTTATAAACTCAATAACATCATTGCCATTAATTTCTAGCGCGGCTTCGTTAAAATCCTTTAACACTTCATAGCATCGTTGATCATCTACGCTCGGAGCAATCAAATACAACTTATCCCACGCCATCCATCTCGTTATTAAATTAATTAGCAATTGTGTTTTACCACTTCCAGATGGTCCGATGATAATCGCGCGAATAGAAGTTGGTAACATTGCATGGTGTTTAATAGGTTCTCGTCGTCGGGTAGCTGAATAATTAATTACATTCATGCTGTTATATATAAATTATGGATCTATATTGTGTGAAATGTAAGACGCGTACTGGTACAAATGACTTGACGACGATTACAACGAAAAATAATCGATCAGCGCTTTCTGGTAAGTGCGTACAATGTAGTACGAAGAAATTTAGATTTGTTTGTACGAAACCTTTAAAAAAAAACGAGGAGGTGATATTGCAGCCAAGTTAGTGAAACTCCCTGGAACGCCGTGGGCAAAGTATCCAGGAGAAAAGCACCTTCCAGGATATAGCTACTGTGGCCCAGGAACAAGACTCGATATCAGACTCGATGACCAAAATCAACCCCGACCAGGTGAATATCCAATAAACGCTATTGATAAGGCGTGTCATGCTCATGATGTTGCATATAAAAGCAGCAATCTTCAACACAGACATCTTGCGGATGTGAAATTAATTCATGCGTTAAATGCTATTCCTGATAAATCCTTCAAAGAAAAATTGGCTTCGTGGTTGGTAAAATCAGCTATGAAAGGTAAATTGATGTTAGGTGCTGGTAATTAATAATATGGAATCTATTTATTATTCTCCGAGAGGATACTGGAGAGGCAAGGCAGCAATCAATAAACTCTCTAGCGCATCAAAGGTGAAAAAAACCACTGCAGCGAACTGGTTATCTAAACAGGCTATATGGCAAATTTATCTACCAGCGCCTAAACGAATTAACTACTCGCATTTTGATGTTACCGGACCCAATGAAGTTCATCAAGCTGATTTGTTGTTTTTACCACATGACAACGGTTACAAATACGCGCTAACCGTAGTTGATGTTGCGAGTCGATACAAACAAGCAGAACCGCTAAAAACAAAATCATCACCTGAAGTAGCTTCTGCATTTGAAAGGATTTATCGACGAGGCTCACTACGCTGGCCAAATATATTACAAGTTGATCCTGGCAAGGAATTTCAGGGTGCGGTTGCATCCACAATGAAACATAACAATGTCACCATCAGACGAGGGCATACTGCGCTACATCGCGATCAGGCAATTGTTGAACGATTTAATCGGACTCTTGCTGAACGGTTATTTGGATATCAATACGCGAAGGAGTTTATTCAGGATAAAAGATCCTGTGAATGGGTTAAGAGATTACCAGCTGTGATTACCGCGCTCAATAACGAGATTGCTCGAACAATTAACATGAAACCTGTCAACGCGATTAAGAAAGCGTCTATACCAAAAATGGAAATCCAAGAAATTTCACAAAAAGATTTCAAAGAACCAATTCTTGGTAGTAATGTCACTGTTAGGTATTTATACGAACCAGGAGAGCTTGAGGGTGGTAAAAAAAGAGCTACCGATCCTATTTTGAGCGTCACTACGCATAAGATATCCGGTATAACACGATCTACGGGTAGACCAGCAATCTATAAACTGGATTCAACTGCTCCTCAGCGAGGATTTACTCGACAACAACTGCAAGTGATACCCGAGGATACTCAATTACCACCGTGTGGTCTTAACTAGCACCCGATGCCAGAGGCATTGTGCTGGCACCCCTTCGTCTGTTGCATTCAAGACAAGCCAGCATCACATTATCCCTGGTATGGCCAACGCTACTATCTTTTCTGGCTAAGGTAAATTGTCGAGAATCCTTATCCGACCAACACCAACTCATTATACAATTGCAACTTACGCAGTGATTATTCTGTTGTTGCTTCAACGCGACTATTAATTCAGCATCAATATCAAATTCTCTATTATTTTTTTTTATCCTGCTGTTTATAACCAGATAGTTTTTTTCAGATTATATCCCCGATGATATCATCGGCGCTGATTTTAGTGTCATTATCATCCAGGACAACCCTTCGAAGTTGATGTATTTGCCGTACTCTGGACACTGCAAGATAGACTAAATTCGACCATTCGATGCGATTGTCTATTATCCAAATAATTGTATCTGTGATAGTTAATCCCTGTGAAGAGTGTATTGTCGCTGCGTAACCTAACGTCCATGGGGATTTATCAGCACGCAATGCATCTTCGACGACGCTGTTATCAACCAGCACAATATCATTTAACACGAGAATCTGCTTTTCACTCTTCCCTGGAATATCAACTTCAATATTCTGCTTTCGTGTATCCAAGGGTCTATAACACAACGGCACTGGAAGTGTTGCAAATTTACACTTATGCAATTCAAATAACTTCATCTGAAGTGTGTCTCTGACTATTTTTCTACTCGCGATTATCAAATCATTTGGTCTCCATGTTTCCCAAAAATCATTCATGGGAGTTTCTGAAATTATTTCACGCGCTATTTCACATTGGATTTTATCCGGTTGTAATCTAATTAGCGCTTTGAACTCTCGTAATTGTTCATCAAGTGATCTATGGTCGGTATTAATTTCTTCATAATAGTCTACAAAACCCTTTAGCCACTCATGTGGAGATCCACCAACAAATGGCGGTGGTTGACCGTGATCACCGCACATGACGACCTTTGTGTTTTTAGTTAACAACCATTCAAGAAATGTCTGTAATACTCTCAACGATACCGTGCATATTTCATCCCAGATTATGATTTCAGGAATGAATTTATCGCCCATTCGATCAGGAGTCCATGTATCACCTTTCCATCGAAAGAAGCTGTGATAAGTACAGGCTTTTACTCCCCGCGATATCATCTCTCTGGCGAGTCTGTGAGTTGGTGTTAACACAATCATGGTTGACCGACGAAATAATTAAATTGCACGAGTTGTCTTTCCTGACCCACCACAACCGTTTAAATAAACTGTCTTGTATCTACATATCGGATCAGATACGGGTGGTGTATTAGAGAAATCTGATTGAATTTCAATGGGGTTACATGAAAGATATTTATCATCCATGGCAACGTCTGCGGATTTACAATACTCATAAAGTATTTCCTTTTTAAATCGCCAACGTCCCCAATTTTCCTCGGGATCTGTGAATGCCGCTACATCCGATTTGTATTTTTTGCGAATGTACATAGAATCAGTAGCTACTCTAACCGCGGTATTAGGAAATCTATTTATCATCGCAAATAGATTAATTGAAGCATAGGCTAATATAGAACTTCTCAAATGTGTGTATTGGGAATTATATCCATCACAGTAGGTAACAACCGTACCCAATTTCTCACCATTGGATAGAAAAGCATCCTTACGGGTTACAAGTTTTCCCTGTTTCGTTAAATCCGCTACAATAAAATCGTATTCTGCGTTGTCTATGATCAACCTCGAAGAGTATTTTGCATTGCCATATCTTCCACCTTGAGTGAATTTACCGATTATTTTTCGTCCGAGATCTTTGGCTTCTTTGTTTTTATTTTCAAATAACACCCTAGACCATTTCATGATATCTTCTTTATTGAAATCTGGAAAATACTCTCGGTGATCGTTAATTATACGATCTATATTGGGCTGTGGTAACCAAACATCCTTCTGCGCGTGATAGCTTCACTAACAATCAACGATATCAGCATACCACAATCAATCATATACCGCAATAACACAATTGGCATCCAATGTTTTTCAGAGAGGTGTCTACCAATCCAAGGATAACTACACGGATGTAACCCTATAGCGAGTTCAAATGATATCACACGAGCGAATCCGGTTAAATCAAAATCAGGTAATGGCCCATTAATTGCAACACGAGTCATTTCATGTGTGGGGTGTCCAAATCGTTTAAAGTACTCAGCGCATTCTCCATACCCGAGAAAACTTCCAGGATAACACGCGGATATATCAATTGAAATCATACCATCACGTGAGTATTTCGTATTCCACAGTCCTCCATGACCAAGTTAGACGCAACTCAATTTAACGTCCTCAAGAAAATAATTTCGTGCTGGACACCATGAGTTTTTTTTTCTCTTGCGAAGTGAGCTATCACTGATGGAATTGTGAAGCTATCCGCGAGTAGTTTTTCATGGAATGAAATCTCTTTTGGATTTTCCGATGAAAATGGAAATTGCAAAGCAAATTCATTAGCGATTTTTCTCATTCTGTTATCCAACTCTTCAATTCGATATAATTCACCATTTGGCCTTAGAAATTGATCAAATCCTATTTCGGGATCTTCATCACTTCTAAGTAACCACACTGACACAGGATCATCCTTACACAGCGTGTGAATAGCATCGAATAATTTCTCATTATAAAAAACATCCCCGACGAACTCCTTAGGGATATATCTCACGGTTCTATCTCGTGGAAATATTGTTACTGCAGCCGTCCATGCGTGTTTGTTATGATCAATAATTTCAATTGGAGCTCATCGCGATTGATATTTCGGTTCGTATAATTCTTCTCCGGTTATTGTCGTTACTGATATTGGAAATTTTAATGATGTTTCTAATTTAGCTATATCGGAAATCGTTGCACCGTGCTGTTTCACTGTCAGTTCCCATTCAGTTATTTTCCTACGTCGCAGATCAGTTAGTTTATTTCCTCGGGATGCATTTGTGAAGTGTTCCATTACCCGTATTGCTACACAATTCAGTGAACTAGAATATTTCATAGGAGCTAGTTTTGCAATATCGGGCTTATCATTTAACGGATATATCCCATAAACAATTGCTGTTACAGGATAAGATCTCTCGTAGTATGGTTTGTCAATTCCAGTTAGAATTCCTGGTTTGGAATCTCTACTCACAATGATAGTTTTTTTTTATCCTTGAGTATTGGTTCAAATTTATCCCTGATAATCCATTCACCTTCGACTTCGATAATGAATTTTATTCTGAAAAAATACCTCCTCGTGCCAAAATGTGAAATTATCTCAACTGCTCTTTCATCGTTCATAGTAGCATCGATGTTGGGTACATTGACACCGACATCTTCGATGTTGTGGATAATTCGAAATGTCGACCAACAGTGTACTGCACCGTCTCGGTAGAATTCATTAAAACACTCCCTGATTTTACCCAGTATAGTTTTTTCACCGATTAGACGTTTTGGTGTATCAGAGACTCTATCGAGATTGAATTTAGCATTTTTCCAGGGCTTAATTTTCGATAACCTCTTGAACTCTTTCATATTATAATTAAAACAAGTATTTAAATAGAAAAATATATTATAATAATGAATCATTGCAAATGGCTTATGATTGGATCAACGACCCGGTGTAACAAATCATGCAGAAATGAATTATGTGGGTATCATATGCAAAGTGTGAGAAACGGTTGGAAAGGTCCTCTCCCGTGCCTCCATTGTGGGGTAGGTGTTAGAGGCAAATCACAGTTATGTATCAGTTGTGGTGGTAAGCGTTATAGAGAGTTGAAGCGTTATTATGCCAAAAAAAGAATAAAAAATCCAGACTCTGCCAACGACAGGATTATAAAAACTGATCAGGACTACATAGAAAGATTTTCCAATGTTATAATTCAGCCAATCAACGAATTAGACAAATAAAAGTATTATGTATACAAATGAGCCAAGAATTTCAACGACATCCAATTATTAAAAACTATGAAGCCTCTCGTGATGGTGTTGTTAGACACTATAGACTCAAGAAATCTGTTGGGTGGGATAATGGTATGGGATATTTGGTGTTTAATTCTGGAGGGAAGAATTATCTTAATCACCGTTTCATATATGAAGTGTTTAATGGATTGATCAAGGATGGCCTTGTTATTGATCACATTGATGGTATTAAGACTAATAATTCCTTAAATAATTTAGAAGCCGTTACACAACGCGAAAACACAAAACGAGGCGGGACTGGAAAATACTCGAAAAATGCTAGACGGATAATGTCAATTAATACTGACAACGAGGAGATTACATTTCGGTCTATGAATGCAGCTGGTAGGCATTTTAATATTTGTGAATCCTCAGTACGAAAAGTAGCAGAGGGGATTTATAAGACCGCTTTTTCAAAACGCTTCAATAATAGTATTCGATTTGTATATGTGGATTAACGGAGATAACTCGCTGTTATATGGCGTGTGACAAATCACCAATGACAGAGTTATCGTTGGGTAGTTTTTGATTGGCTGTTATAATTGTCATAAATATCAACGGGATCTGTTTGTAAAGTCCTAGGACTTTCAATTATAAATGATTTTCATAGGAAACAAAATTGATCATGAAGTGTTTACAAACAATCGTATTCTTTTTTTTAATGTTTTTTTAGGTAGTAACTGTTAATTCAGCGCTGTCAATAATCAGAATTATACACAACAAGGAATAAAATCACACAACTCTTTGTTTGACACTTCCTTGTATTTAACAGCTTATATACTACCTCGTCTGTTATATGTTTGGGCTTTAGCGAAGTTCAAGTGCAAACTCAAATCACACCGTCATACGTGGTGTGAATGTTATTATTGACATTCAAACCAGGTTGATTTTGTGGTTTGATTTTTCACCTGAATGTAGAATAGCCCACGCGTCATCCATTGCATTGTATATATACCATCATCATCCTATAATCTATTGTTGTACCGTCGTCATCCATTGCATTGTAAATACCATAATCACCCTATAATCTTTTGTTGTACCGTCGTCATCCATTGCATTGTATATACCATTATCACCCTATAATCTATTGTTGTGTGCCGTCGTTAATTAAGTATTATTCAACCGCCATATACACTAGATCCTTGGGGTTGAATGTGCCGTCGTCATCCATTGCATTGTATATATACCATCATCATTCTATAATCTATTGTTGTGTGCCGTCCGTGTCGTCCACATTCGCCAAACGTATGCTCTTGTAGGTCAAACCCGTTATTTGACGAGTTAGACTCTACTCCTAGGGGAATACGCTTCATGATTATATGTAACATATGGGCGCCGCTTGATGTATAAATACACCAAGGGGTTCCAATGGGTGATGTGTAATGTACTGTCCTATATGTATACAACCGCCATATACACTAGATCCTTGGGGTTGAATGTGCTGTCGTCATCCATTGTATACCTATCACCTATAATCGCATAAAGCTTCTGGAGTGCTAAGATGGCCAACACGTTAGCATTTCCAGAATTCATTTTGTGAAAACTCGAAGATGGAATTGCAAAGTAATTCACCAATTAAACACATACTTTTTTATATAATATGAATTCTGAAAATATCAGATGTATTATTTCTGAAATTAATAAATTAAAAAATCAAAATATTCAACTATCATCGGGGTTAAATTGTGATCAAATAATGACCAATTTTGAGGATATGGAATTTGCACAAAACAATGGAAAGTATGTCCTCTCTAAGCAGTATTATCTAATCAAGCGCATTCAAAACTCTATACGTGAGAGTTTAGTTTATCATGAAGACGTTAGTGTGTTTGTACCATTATGTACAGTCGTAGAAGCTGTTAGAAAACAATTAGGGGCTGAATATGAACAAAAGAAACTTATTAATTCCAAGGCGAAACAGATAAAAGCTCTAATCGAGCAAGCTGAGTCCCACGCGTAGAGAGCCTCCTTCTTGTATAATTTCCGTGTACACAGGTAATGAATGGCCCATTCACGTGAGTTTAGTCAAACAAAACGCGACGATGACACAGTTCACACGATTGTATAAATAACGTAGTATTTTTTTTTTTACTTGAAATTGCTTTGAATGAAAATCCTTTGGATTTCAAATTGAAATTGCTTTGAATGAAAATCCTTTGGATTTTTAATCGAAGATGGAAACTCTTTGAGTTTCAAATTCAACAATAGTGATACTCTTTCAATATGGTAAGACAATCACTAACCACACCAAATGCAAAAGAGCGACTGAATGCTATTAATAAACTCCTCCCAATTCGTGACAGTGTACGGAGGACATTACAACAGCGACAACTCCTTCAAACTGATTTTACAGAGGGTTCTGAACAACTTTTTTCTCCTATTACTAAAACAACGAAACAGATAACGTCAACAATCTCTGAACAAGGAAAAAAAACAAGAAGAGACTTTTCTCCCTGTGTTAGAAAAAATAGCAAAACGATCTAAACAAACAAAAAAATCATTACAAACACTTCCTGGTGATATAATAACTGCTGAAAGACAACGAGAACAACAAGAACGAGAACTTTAAGAAGAAGTTGAACGATTAGGTGATATTGATATTTCTTCGTCACCACCTGAACCAGAATTCGAAGAATTTCAAGAACAACAAGGCGCTGTTTCAAAGTGGGACTATTCTCCTGAAAATATATTTACAGTTGATGCGTTAAATGCAATCAGAGATATCACAACAGACTCTGAATTAGTTAAATTTACCAAAAAAAACTTTAAAAAAAGAGAGAGAGAAGTATTTAAAAGACGACCAATCTAAAGATTTTGTAAAAACTCTAGACGTTTGGGCAAAAAAGGTGTTTTTAGTAAACCGGGAAAAAACTAAAATCACAAGAGAAATAAGTCATGATTATAATCAATTTCTAGCTATGGTAAGGGGTGTCACATCAGCACCACCAGTATACACAGCAGACCAAATTCCAGGTGAAATACAAATAATAGCAGAGGCTGATTCTGAGAAGGGTGAAACTGGTACAACTAAAAAAAAGGTAGTGGCTTAGTTGGGAAAAATCCTATGGATTTTTACTCTAGCGTTGGAAACTCTTCGAGTGGAAACGCTAGCGTTGGAAACTCTTCGAGTGGAAACGCTAGCGTTTCATGTCCTGGTAATATTCTCAGTGATATAGCACGATTAGAAGTTCTCATTGGAGGAAAACGAACCGGGAATAACTCATCGGAAATAATTAATGAAGCTGCTGATATCTGTAGGCGATTATTTTAGGGTGGCATCATGGATATTGCAACATATCGAGATTTCATTGAAGAGTTAGTAGATGGTTATCATAGCGATTAGATAAATATCAATTGAATAGAGAATGATCATACACTACAACCATGATAAACCAACTAACGTCTACGTGGTAAACTCACGATTGCCAGAATACCGGGCATACTATGGAGATGGCCTCGGTGATACCATTGCAGGATTATTAGCAAGAATGGCTCCAAAAGTAGCGCCGCTAGCAAAACAACTATCAATGAAAGCCATTGATGTTATCAGGGATAAGGGGATTACCGCTATTGGTGATCTTGCCGGGAAGGCGTTTTCAGCCGCGAAAGATAAATTAACAGCGTTAGTTCGACGGGGAAAATCCAAAGGATTTTCATCGAAGAATTTCCAATCCAAAGGATTTTCATCGAAGGGGATGACTTCACTACCATTTACTGCGGTTATGCCTGCAAGTGTTAGTAAAATAATAAATAACGCAGTAGATGAAAAACTACAGTCAATGATTTCATCATCGATGACTAACGCCCAAGATAACATAACAGCAAATATGATAGCGGGAAGTGGCTTAAACAAACGTCAAAGACAACGACAAAGCCGTCATCGGTGAAAATTGCTTGCAATGAAAATCCTTTGGATTGGAAATTCTTCGAATTGGAAATTCTTCGAATTTCGATGATAAAAAACAATAATTTTCGCCTCCAATTTAGACCAGCGGATATATAATAAAAAATGTTCAAACGGTTACCTGATAGTGCATTTGACATGGACGCCCCAGTACTCAAAGATGATTCTGTACGCGATTATCAATTTTTTGCCTATCACGCAGTACAATCTGATCTTCGGGGGAGAATCGAACTTCAAGTTCATGATACCAGTAAATACTTTTTGCCTTGTGAAGCCTTTATTGAAGTCGAAGGTGAACTTCTACAAGCAGATGATACACCGTATGATAATAACCCAACTATCCGAGTTGGTTTTGTTAATAATGGGATTATGGCGCTATTCGAAAGTGCTAGATATCTCATTGATGGAAGAGAAATCGAATCTATTGAACGCGAGGTTGATATTGCTACGGGAATAATCGGGTTAGCGAGATATTCTGATGACTATACTAGATCAGCGGGTCCGTCTATGATGTTCGCGAAAGATATTACTGATAACGCTGAACACGTCCAGTATTCTAGAGTAAAAGCAACACAAGCTACTGCAGTTAATCCAGCACCAGCCGGGTATGTAAGACCAGCTGCTGATTTTGATGTCATAAATAATATTCCTAATTACAACCTAGGATTTGCAACACGAGTAGCAGCGTTGCAGGGACAACATCGACGGTTTTCATGTGCGATTCCGTTGCATCACATATTTGGATTCTGTAGAAACGTCAGAAAAGTTATTTATAGAGCAAAGCATACGGTAGCATTAGTGAGAAAGGGTACTGATGATAATGCAATCTGGCGCGGTGCTGGCGTTGCCGCCGGTAAGGTCGTTTTATCAAAACTATCACTATGGATGCCAGTGTTGACTCCCTCGATGTCAACAGAAGGACGATTACTATCATTTATGGATCAGGGGGAAAGTCATTGTTGAGTTGGTTGTCAACGTCCACAGATACCATGGATTCTAATATTGATGGTACACTTACATGGCATCTAGCATCAAAACAGGGTATTTCAGCTCCACGTCACACATTTGTTGCGCTACAGAATACTGAGCGATTAAATAATCAAGAACGTTCCCATATAATATTTGATCAAATCGGATGTAATGAAGTCTCGCTGAGAATAAACGGACAGCAAGAACCATCTGAGGATATACAACTTAATTATCAAAACAATCACGATGCACGCGCGTATCATCAGTTGTTGTCGTATATGGGACGCGATCAAAATGTTGATACTGGTCTACAAATATCACAGTTGGATTTTAAAAATCTATATCCGATTTATTACTTTTCGTTGGAACATCTCGATTTAACAAGGCAATCCGTCGTTGATATACACTTCCGAGCTCGTGTAACCCGTCCTGGTGGTACTGCTAATTATAGAGCGGTTGCTGTCATTCTCAGTGATAAATCAATGATACTCGAGGGTGTTGGTGGACGAATGAGAGTGGTAGATGCACCAGTGGAAAATATGTAACTGATTTTCCATTGAATCACTTTGCGATTTAGAATACTCTGTTTTTGTATAATGTCGTATTGTAATATCAATGTCACGTTGACACCTGGTCAGTTAAAAAAACTACAATCCAAATCAGCTAAGCAATGTGGAACCACAATAACGCTGAAACCTAATCAAATGAATGGCGGGGAAAATAAACTGTCGCTGACAACTCGTAAAGTGAAACATTTCAATGACACACTTGTAGCAAAAAAAGGTGTCCAGGTTACTCTTTCTGCGAGCGCGATTAAAAACATGGAAAAGACTGGTGGTATATTCCCGCTGTTAGAGTTGATTCCAAGGTTGATTACCGCAGCGGCCCCAGCGGTAGCTAAAGCGGCAGCGTTAGGAGCCGTTGGTACCGCGGCAGGAATGGCACTAAAGAAAGCAACAGGCGGATCCGTTCGCAGATCTGGTAAAAAAAAGGAAAGGGTCTAAGACTACCAGGAACTCCACACACGTGGCACAAAGGATCCGGTCTAAGAATCCCAGAAACGGTTTACTAGTTCGGGAATCAAGGATTCCTATGTCCAATTTTGATTTAATTGATGCCGCTAAAAAACTCGCGATTAAAAACTTCAGAGGTGTTTTTATGAAAGATCAGTTACCGGCACAACCAAATGATGTTGAAACCGCCATCATCAATCTTGATAACAGCTCCGGACCTGGAACCCACTGGGTTGCATACGCGATTGATCCACGTGGGATTATTTATTTTGACTCATATGGACTAGCGCCTCCGAAGGAATTTATGCGTTATATAAACAACTTAAAAACTTTTCACCTTGATAAATCAAGGGTGAAGACTTGGTATTCTACGTTACCAACACAAACGATGATTGACCCACCCATATGTGGCAATGAAGTATTAAACGTACTTGATGCTATTTCAAAGGAATCAAAGATTCCTCAATCAAAACCACCCTATGTAGTAGTGAATGAGTATACTAGCGGTCGTTGGATTTAAACAGAGAAAAGATTTCTATGATAACAATGATTGATATTTGGGGACGACCTTTATCAGCGCTGAAGAAACCAGATACTGGTGGAGTTGAAATCGTGGGTGTTAAAAAACTAATCGAAGATGAAATAGCTGAAACGTTGAACCTAGCAAGTGTTGATCCTGGTGAAATAGTTGTATTTCAAGATCGTCAGGGTAAATTGAAAACTAGTAATGTCTCTCTCGATGATATTTTAGTTAAACGACGAGACGCAACAGAGAACACTATCACGTTGTTTTCCGATCAGGTGTACTTGTTTCAACGATCACTGATAAATTAGCAACACTCGATAACACGGCGAATTCATTGAAATCGCTCAATGATAAGTATGACGATCATATAAATACATTTAATAAATTTACTGATTTACAAAAATCCATCGTGGATAATATTGATAAACCCGTGCTAGAATTTTTTGGAAATCCACCAGTGACCACACCAAAACTCGCCTCGATAAAAGATTCTATGTTGGAACTAGCAACTATTCAATCCGAATATGAAAAACACATGAAACAGTTTTCAACGTTTCGTAAAAACATCATAGATAAATTTATTGGAACCCCATTTGATAAAATTGAAATAACCCTTCCTGATATTAAAAAATCCATCGATGATCTAAAAACATTCAACAATGCAATGAAGGATGATGCAGCGAGGATGATAGGCGTTATTGGAAAAATAAAAATTCCTCATGAGAAACCCAATAATACCGTATACACGATTCAACATGGTTCATTTGTGTGGACTCCCACAAACAACATTTTACACGTAACCGCAGCCGTCAAGGGTATTTATCGATTAACAATAGTATCACTGACTCAATTCAATATATCATCAAGTAGTTCATCTGGAGTCAATAATACGGTATCAACGATCATAGACAAGGATGTATCTGAACAGTTCACGATAACGACCGCAGATAGAAATTTAGTCAGGGTTTCAGTAACGTGGTACGTAGAATTCGTAGTGGATTTAAGCAAACAATTAAACTGAAAACGCTAGCAATTTGAAATCAATTGAAAAGGCTAGCGCTTTTAAAATAAAATGACAATCCCTTCGGTATCTCAATATCGCTATGATCAAGTCAGAGAATTTTCAATGAAACTCAAAACACTCACTGAGTAGTATCAAATAAAAATAAAAAAATACCGACGAAGAATAACCGCGGTTGATGTTACCGTGTACTCAGTGTCGGGAGTAATCACTGCTGCTGGAATAATACTATCTTCGGTTACAATGATTGCTCCGGTCGTAGTTCCAATCGCTATTTCTGCGGTGGCTACAATCGCGGGTATATTAACCGGGATCACAAAAACTATCATCGTGTAGCCAGAGTAAACTACACGATTATGTAATTAAATTTCACGTTGCATCTACCGCATACTCGCAATTATCCTCGTTGATATCATCGTCACTCGATGACACAACAATATCAGATAGCGAATTCTCAGCGATGGCTCAATTGTATAAATCAACAATGCTGAAATTAGAGCGGAATAATAATAATAACAACAATGTCACAGACATCGTCGCAAGAACTGCTTCAACAAATAGTAGAAAATACAACACCGGTGAAAACAAGCATGATATAAATAACTTCAACGCGTCCTGAATTCAGCGTGAATTTCCCGACTCCGATCCCCGTGAAAGAGATAGCGCTAGCAAAACTACGAGTGTATCATAGCTGGCCCAATATCAGATCGGTAGCATTTGGTGGTCAACAAGCAAATAATTCTTTGGTGTTCGCGTGGAAAAATCGTGAAGACGGAACTCCAGACTGGAACGTTGTCTCGTTGCCAACGGGGTCATATCAAATCGAACAAATCAATAACGAATTACAACGAAGAATAAAATCTATCACTGGAAAAGAATCAAAAATCGCTATAACGGTTCACGAGCCGACGTTATCATCTGCGATCGAGATCAAATCACCCGGATATATCGTTGATATTTATTGAAGTTCTATAAGGACAATACTGGGATGGCCTGAACTGCAACCTTCACGCGAACCTGTTAATTCCCTACCCGAACCTAAAAAATCTGATTACATCACTGACAGGATAAAACCCGTCAATGAAGTAAAAAGTTATAGCGAATACTCCAAGTTGAATTTTTTAAATGAAAAAATAGAAAATCGCGTTAGATACTACACCACTCAAGAGGATAAAATAAATGAAAATTTTACAGCAATGGGAAACTATCTTTCATTGTTGTTAATATCCCTTCAATTTGGTACTCTCACACGAGATGAATTTATTAGTGTAACACAGACGGGTAACAAAATCATCAACGACATGGAAACATTTCATTCGCAAATCATTCAAGAGATATTAGACGACGGTAATCCTAAAACGAGAACAGATTTCGCAGAAAAACATAAAATCCGTATTGAAGATATTTCCACATTTAAGCTTAAAAAATATAACGCACCAGAACTAACAAAAGCGTTAAGTGATACCATCAATGTTGGTTTCGAAAGGATTTATGACACATGGAAAAAAGCGGCATCACAACAAACAAGTATTCTGACATTTAATAACGACCCAGATGGCAGTGGTAGGCATATTGCTCCGAACAACGTCAATATATCCTCGGTGATATCGCTGAATTTAGTATGTGATGTTATCGAAGGCAGCTATCAAATAAATCTTGACCAATCAAATCAAGCTCAGCAGGGATATATTCTATATTCATTTGCACCGACGGCTCCTCCAGGATTTCTAATTATTGAAGACCCAACTAATCCAGTCTTTATGCGATGTCATAATAATTCTTTAACGAGAATTATTTCAAACTCACTGACCAATCTAATAATTTGATTGATCTGCAAGGTGAAGTTTTGCAAATTAGTCTGTTTGTGAAATCATAAATGGTTTTCATCGTAAATGATTTTCATCGTAAAAAAAATTGTTAGCGTATAGCAGCAGAGAGGGTGAACGCCAACGACAATGGCGTCTTTTTTTGGCCAAATGGACACTTCTATTAAGCATTTATGAAGAAGCATTAGTTTACCAAAATCAGACACCTTGAAAGTTGGTCTGTTCACTCTCTCTATGGCAAATTCGGTTAACCCCATAGCAGCAAAGGGGATGGTGACAACAAAAATGGCGTCGTTTTTTTTAAATTTTATTTTGATGAATGGAGGCTTATATTAAGCATTTTCGAGAAAGCCTCAGTTTCCTAAATCGACGCCTGTAAAAGTTGGTCTGTTCACCCTCTCTGCTGCTGTTTGTATTGAAAGCAGCATCCCAGCAATCTAAGACAGGACGTAATACTTTAATACATTTCGTATACCAGTCTGCAAATCTTCTCATTAACATCATTCCTTAATAACCTTATATACATCCCTACCAAGCATACACAACCAAAGGCTTTACTAAAATAGGTGTAGGCATAAACATTTCATCTTCTCTCTGTATTCATCGCTTTGGTGGCCGAGTGGTTAGTGCGCCCGCCTCAGATGCGTGAGGTAGCGGTTTCGAACCCTGGGGCCAAGTCATACCAAAGGTTTATAAACATAATGTAAAGAGATTAGTTTTAGCACTGGTCGGCATGGTGTCATGTAATTAGTTGGGACATCATGCTACATGTCTGAGACATGATACTCCTGTGCTAGACATTCTGCAGACATCCGTAGCGATATGACTGATAAAATGTTAATGTTATGTTAAAAATCCAAATCACACACACACACACACACACACACACACACTCTCTCTCTCTCTCTCTCTCTCTCTCTCTCTCTCTCTCTCTCTCTCTCTCTCTCTCTCTCTCTCTCTCTCTCTCTGTACAAGTATTTCAGAAAAAACCCTCCAAAAGATATCTGCTGTCAATAATAGAAATAATAAGTTTGAAAAGGCAGTTTAAAATTGCAATGGTACTTGATTATCATTATTGTTTTCCTCGTTATATATATATATATATATATATATATATATATATAAGCCTAAAATGAAACATACAATGGCATCATAAGTACTCATCTAGTTTATGTAAAAGTTCATTTTTGTTTTGTGTACTTTGCTTGCTTTACTAGTATTCATCTTGGTGTTAGAATTTTGTTATTTCATTTTCTAGCTGTACGACATTTGTTACAAGTATTTTGGCATTTAGTTCTATTAGTTTCTTTATTTGCAACTCCTTGAAAAAACATCGAGGAAAATTCACTAAAAAAAATGAAATTTATATTAGCTTAGATAGATAGATAGATAGATAGATAGATAGATAGATAGATAGATAGATAGATAGATAGATAGATAGATAGATAGATAGATAGATCTACTTGCACGCAGTAAAAATGAATGTAAAATGTGCATAATATTCAAATACATAAATTAATTTTTTGTGCTAAAATCTAAATGATAGAACTGTAATATTTTGGACATCAAATCTATAAATCCAGTTTGTCTGTCGGTCTTTAATTTGTCTGTCTGTCTCTTGGTCGCCACTATGCTTGCCTGTAAATAATATTTACAGGCATTGACTGCTTTCTTCAGTGAGAAGTTTCACACGATCTGTACGTTATAAAAAGGGGTCAAATGTATCTAATATGACATGTTATAAAAAGGGGTCAAATGTATCTAATATGACATGTTATAAAAGGGGTCAAATGTATCTAATATGACATGTTATAAAAAGGGGTCAAATGTATATAATATGACATGTTATAAAAAGGGGTCAAATGTATCTAATATGACATGTTCAATTTAAACAACATCACATTACTGAATAATGAAAAAATACACTAACTTTTCTATTTGTTTTTGCAAAACACGAATTATATGTCGAACCATGTTCTTTTTAGAGGGTAAATCATACACATAAAACACGTGTTGGGAGCGTATTTTAATTACGTCAATATAAATGCGAAGGTCATAATATGAAGAAGAAAGAAATCAAGAAAACATAGACTGGTTTATGATATTGTGACAAGGGACCTGTAGCCACAATGGCAGAGACGTCTCTGGATAGTATACGTCAATACATGGGTACATGTTTACAATTTGCCCTGAAGGCAGTTTCATTATGGACCCTTTCAATACAAACTGTCCCATGAGGAATATTCTATTATTGTCGTTCAATACATGTACAAGTATAATAAATGAACTAAGAATGGTAAGTCAGAATTACAGAAGCGATATGCTCTCTCAAGATATTACAAAAGACTACACGCGTCATGATGTCCATTTTCGTTACTCTCAAACAGACTGGTTCTAGTATGAAGAGAGAAGGGCCTTGAACTCTATAAAGAGAAATGATTAAATAATCATGGTTAATATATATAGTCAAAAATATAACGTATGCGTGACGTCCGAAAACCCGTCTGTTAATAAGTAGTCGGGTTTACAACCACCACTTCTAGTACTACCGTTAATATCATGAAGTAAAATCATCCATATTACTGCAGGGATGACAGAAAATATAAAAACTAATAATAATAA
This sequence comes from Unio delphinus, assembly GCA_029339505.1. NCBI lineage: Eukaryota > Metazoa > Mollusca > Bivalvia > Unionida > Unionidae > Unio > Unio delphinus. The sequence goes on from JAQISU010000112.1 coordinate 3,041,304, forward strand.
CGGCAATATCAATAATATCACGATCAACATCGATGAGAATCAACTTTAAAACAAATCAGACCAGACAAGAAGAGAAACACAAATCCCGGCTCATTATATGCATTGTTGTTGTGTAGGTGTAGCTATATAACGTATTAAATCTAATTTTTTTATTAATTAATTAACATCTTATCACAAAATTGTAAGCAAAGTGTAAACTGCCGGAAGTATTTGACGTGTACTAATCGGCAATTTTATTTACACAATCAAAATACAATACATACCGCAAACTCAACTTAGACAAAAATAATGGATTAGTTCCAATTTTAAAATGAATGAATGAATGAATGAATGAATGAATGAATGAATGGAGTCATTTGATCAAGTATGATTATGCCTCTATATGCATGTTTAAACGTTAAAATAGAACTCCTTTTCTCAAGTGACAGTAAATCCCTGTTATACCATTATAGTATATCAATGTTTGCAACGGTAAATATCTCCTTCATATAAGCGACTAATTAGCCAAATGTATCCAACTATCCACCAATCCAGCATCTTCGCAATGAGAAAAGCAACCAATCACGAGTCACATCCAAACCATAAAACCAACCAATAAAATACCACTCTCTACTCAGCACAACAAAACAATCAAACCACCCTAAAAAAAAAGAAACCATTTCACCTTTCAGACTGACGGTTCCGTCACCATCTCTATCAAGCCGTGTCATCAGTTCATCAATTTCCTCATCAGTCAGCGGTTCTTCTCCCTTGTCGCGGAGCATGGATCGAAACTCATATTCGCTGAGCCTACCGTCGCCATTTTTGTCATAAACTCGGAACGCATCTTCAAGCGCTTCATTCTTCTCGCCAAGCAGAAGTAACTCTGGTCCTACTATCTCCCTGTATTCGTCGTAGCTTAGGACACCGTCCCCTGAAACATATTATTTATGACCAATGTTAAGAAAAAGGTTACTTGAATATAAACCCACAACATTACCCCATCCTTCTCTATAAAACATTAAATGATTCAAGTTCTGTGTGGTAGAATTTCCCTAAAATATAATACAGAAGACCAGAAATTGACACCGTATTGGGAGTATAAAGCGAATCAAAGCTAGTAAAACAATAGCAACTTGTTTTCCAGAAATACTTTCAGTTCAAAATGTAGCCGGGCTGATTTTATTATGGAGTTTTCCAATATTTACCGCCTTTTCTTTATTTCTTTAGATCTACAGCAAGTATTGTTTCAAATCGAGCAAAGAAGTCGAACTTGGCAGACTAGGCTGCGTTCGATCCAAAATGATATTATGAAATGTTTAAATAAAGTGAAACAGTACAGTCATTAGCTGACTACACGTTCAGTTCAGAATAGGTCGAAAAATTAATATGAAATGCAGCAGGATGAAGTTTTTGGATGAAAGCATTAGACCTTCTCTTTACTTCCTTCTGTAGAGGCTGTTATCTGACTCGCAACACAATACCAATTTCTATCAAATTCAAGGTCCTGTCTCTTTATTTAAATTCCAGAAAATAACCTGATAAATATCAGGTAGACCATGGATTTTACCAAGAGAAAACCCGATGTCCTGAACTTCAATCCAAGTAAATATATTACTTACAAATGATATATATTAAAATGTACAATCTTGGACAAAAATTAGTTATGTAGTATGTTGTTTACAAATGATCATTGAAATCTACAACTGTTAAACACCTGATCTATCCACACACACACACACACACACACACACACACACACACACTATGTTAGTCGAGGAGCCCGGATGGCTAAAAAGTACGCTTGCCGGGCGAGCGAGCAAAAGGACACAGGTTGGAATCTTGACATCAGACTAGCACTTTCCTCTAAATGCCCTAGCACAAAAATAAACTAAAAGAACTAAACCACACAGAACCAAACTTTGTTGGTCTTTCTTTTCCCTCTGACTCGCTTCCCAATTCTGTCTCAATCGGCACACATGCTCGAACATTCCAAAACCGGAACATTGCCTTCGTTATTTAATAGACTTCATTTAGGCCCAGACCCAGGGCAATTCGAACAAGGCAACTTTCCCGCACTTTCAGGAAATCAACTTCGCAATGCAAATGTTTTTGCTTGGGGCCCCGCTCTCATCGCTTGCTGCCTTGGTCCCTTCACATCCTCGGGCTGGGCCTGACTTCATCACTACCACTGACTCGGTTATAAGAGGCATTGGCGTAGTCTTATTAGCTAGGTTTAACTACATATTTGTAACTTTAGTGGAGTCGTCGAAGAACCGGGGTGAACATTAGCCGTGCTTTGTTCCGCGCATGACGTATCTACATCAGTATCGAGCAACATTCATTTGACTATTCAAAGACAAACCCATTTTCTCACAAGTAAATTACTGATATTTCAGGACCATTTCAATTTTTATTAAACTCCACTTTGCCGTCTATTACTATTTGAGAAGAATCATTTGCTTCGACAGACATTACATGGTCATAACAATTATCAACAGGAGATACATTAACTGTGTGTGTGTGTGAGAGAGAGAGAGAGAGAGAGAGAGAGAGAGAGAGAGAGAGAGAGAGAGAGAGAGAGAGAGAGAGAGAGAGAGAGAGAGAGAGAGAGAGAGAGGCATGTGAGCACATTTTCTTACGGTTTTTATCTACATTATTCAGGATCTTCATCACCTCCTTATCTGTAGGGTTCAGCCCTGTCAACCGCAGCGCGTTCCCCAGCTCTCTCGCATTTAGAGTACCCGAGCCATCCGTGTCGAAATGCTCGAAGGAATCTCTGATCCCTAGTAAATAAAGTATCATGCATTCTCAGCTCGGCGAAAACGTGCAAACAACTACAATCTCCGTATGCCCACTGCTGCCGTCGTATCATGCTTAGATAGATAAGGGTCTACACATTCTTTCTATTTCAAACCAACAGTGCAATCCCCCTCTGCTGGAGCACTAGCGACGGCAGACACAGACATTTTATTCTGGGTAAATTAATGGTATAACGGTACCAATTGCGCAAGTCCATGTGGGTGGAGCGTAAGGTGTAGGTCCATACCAATCAGAAATAAATAACAAGACAAGCTATGATTGGTGGATTATGTAAGAGTTGTACTTTCTGTTAGGCTTAAAAAATAGTTTAGCCTCTTAGCAACATGTGAATTTATGTTAATTCCTATACAGATCATATTTTGTATTTTTTATGATTTTTTGAAAATGTCATAGACATGACTGAAAATAGGTATGTTGTGACTAGATAACTCATACCCCTGTCTAGTTCCAGCAGAGTTATCTCTCTTAAATGCAATGGAGTACCTGGTTTTGTCATCATCAAATTGACAATCTAACATTGTTCTCTATAACAGTGTGTGAGATGCACGCTAAATTAGGATAGAAAATATATTTATCTCTCCAAATATTAGCATTGAGGTCTATGGAAAAACAATTGGTACCGTGATACCTAATGTATACCACAGGAGTCTGACGTTTTATCAATAAAGTACGGCGACATGTCTGACAAAATGAAATACCCTTAACAATATTGTTAAGGGTATTTCATTTTGTCAGACATTTCGCCGTGCTTTATTGATAAAACGTCAGACCCCTGTGATGTATACACGCACCATATAACACAAGGTACCTAACTCTCGCCCGTCACAATTTGACCCCTCGATGACTCCGATCTAATTTGCTGATACTATCTGTACATTACATCACTCACAATGTACACCACTGTAAATAAGACACTCCACATATTTCTTCCGTTACCATTCATGTAATAGTACTGATTCTGAAGGGCCGATTTTGCGAAAAGTTTATCAGTTGTTTCGTATATTCCACACTGAGATACTAATTCCTTGGCTCAACTTCCGGTCTATTTCGGAGTGAATGCGATATGATCGCGACTGCTTCAGCGATTGGTTCTTTCATTGAAAGCGCCATTTCAAAAAACGCTTTCAATCGCTACATCTCGGCTTAACCCGGCAAATATGTAATCGGAATATCCACGGTATTTTTTATCAAGTCATTACGCTATGCCGATCGTTACATGTGCTCAAGACTATATGACAATTTACGGGAGAATAGTTTAAAAAATTTTTGTACACTTATTTAATTAATAGTTAAGTTATTACCCGAATTTCAACGGACATAATGCTATAGCTTGTTTTGTAAACTTTTCTCAGTACGTTATATAATAATCAGTGTAAAATGAATAAAGCACAATTATTTGCTGTTGAAAAGGCTCTTTGAGGGTCACAATATTATTTTGTTAGGCCAACGTGGGACAGGCAAAAGTTTTATGGTTAAGGAAATACAAAAGAAATTGTCAGGAGCAGGTAAAAATGTCAGTGTAACTGGCACAACAAGCATTGCAGCACTGAATGTGAAAGGATGCACAGTGCATTCCTGGTCTGGGATTGGTGATGGTAGATATGACAGTGATGAACTATGACGGAAACTTCTCACTGATGAACATTTTGATTCCTATAAACAAATAATTTTGAAAGCAGACTGTCTGATAATTGATGAAATTTCTATGCTTTCACTGAAACATTTTGAACAAATTGAATATGTATGTAGAATGATTAAACATACAGATTTATATTTTGGAGGCAAACAAGTTATTGCAAGTGGGGACATTTTTCAGCTTCGCCTATACCCTGACCCATTGACATCTGATTCAGGTGATTATTGTTTCAAATCCACCATTTTCGTTATATTTGTTATATGGTGCGTGTATACATTAATTTACCCAGAATCAAGTGCCTGTGACGGCAGACCTGCGTCTATGCTGATCAGAGAAGAGTGCGCACGTTTCATAGCTAAATACATGAAGTTAATAGCAATAGTTTATATTAATATATATGGAAGATGACTTTGAAGCAGGTCAAACACCAGACAACCTAAGGATTGCTTTTACTGACCATTTTCATCGAACTTAAAATACAGCTGACAATACATTTAAGATAATATTTACAAACGATTTTATCTTCATGTTCACGTAAGCACAACTACATACATACATACATACATACATACATACATACACACACACACACACACACACACACACACACACACACACACACACACACACACACACACACACATACATACATACATACATACATACATACATACATACATACATACATACATACATACATACATACATACATACAAGCATTTATCCGTTCATCCATACATACATAACGGCAAACATGCACTATACAGGTAGAATAATACAAATTGACAAACAAATACACAGATCGATTGATCAATTCATTCAGAGTTCGATTGATAATCATTACGTGAAATGTTACTTACTCTCTTCGATTTGCTCGTCGGTAAGCTTAATTAAAAAAATAAAAAATAATTAACAAAAATGCTGTATGTATACGTATCATAGTCTCCATATTAACTGTCACATTCAATTGTTGTGCACATATTCAGTTGAGAGAGAGAGAGAGAGAGAGAGAGAGAGAGAGAGAGAGAGAGAGAGAGAGAGAGAGGGAGAGAGAGATAGTGACAGAGACAAAGACAGAGAGAGAGAGAGAGATAGTGACAGAGACAAAGACAGAGAGAGAGAGACATACAGACAGAGACACAGATAGATACAGTGACACAAAGAGAGAGAGAGAGAGAGAGAGAGAGAAAGAGAGAGAGAGACACACACACACACACACACACACACACACACACACACACATTATATTTTACCTGAATTCATTTTGTAGTAAAGTTCCTCTCACATAAATACGAAATAAAAGGTACTTTAAATTATTTTATTCAGAGTCAAGTTTCTCGACAGGCAGGTTACAAGCATTTGTGTCTGCATAGATTTCCCATGGGGTGAAGACGCAAAGCAAAGTAAAGGCAGGAAATGTATGCATGTCTCCCTCCTTCTTGTTCGCGCCTGTGGTTACAAATATCACATAACTAGGAGACCATTTGGCAAAGACATAGTTGGAATCTGCTGTACCATTTGCAAAATTTCATCGGTAATCAAGATCTGATTTAGAGGGAAAAGTCAGAAGACACTCGAATAAAACGGACTTGGTTTTGATTCATGCCGAAATCAATCTCATAACCTCTTACGTTAAGACATCGATGCAGAATTGAAAATGATGATTTTCCTAAACGGTGGTAAATTTAGGACCTATGACCGCAATCATGCAAACGGTAAGTAAGCAAGCAAGCATGTAAGTAATTAAGTATGTAAGTATTTAAGTAAGTATGTGTATAAGTAAGTAAGTAGGAAAGAAAGGAAGGAAGGAAGGAAGGAAGGAAGGAAGGAAGGAGGAAGGAAGGATGGAAGTATTTCTAGTTATATTCTGTACACAGACTGAGTTTACTAAGTACAAGTAGATTTTGTTTCAAGTTAACTGAAGCGGGTTTTGGTTTGATCAACTTTCTATTTCAAACCGATATTATTATTGTCATTCGTTTCATCAGGACCGTCATTTCAATGGGGTAGCAAAGCAAGGCAAAACATGACGGGCTTATTATTATCGTTTATAGGCTATAGTAATTTTACAGCACATGCCCTGCCTCCCCTTCACCCACCCACCCACCCCAAATAACGTCTCTAGTTTAAATATGTACTTATTTCATACATTTATATGTGTAATCCTTTTCTTGAAATGAGAGAAAGTCCAGTTAAGAGCGTGAATGACTTTATAAACAATGACCCTAGGGAAATGGCCAAGTGAAATAAACACGAGGCGCCTAAAGTGTAGGACGCAAGGCATCGTTACGTGAGTTGACTACGATTAAATACAATTATTCATGAAAACAAAGTATCTCGTTTCTCAGGCCCGGGCCTAGGTCGTGCGGAGCCCAAGACTGTAAGCGATGAACGGGACCCCAAGCAAAAAGAAAATTGTATTGTGGAGTTTATTTCCTGAAAGCGCGGGTGACAAGGCGGTTGTCTCTTTCGCCTTGCCCTAGGACTGGGCCTATCATTTCTGATATATAACCAAAGAAAAATAAAATTTATATCAATAAGGAAGGGTTCTGTTAGAAAAACTTAGATGTAATCAAGACTGGCGTTCTTTGGACGTTATGTACGCGATCATGCCAGTACCAGCTTAAGGCAAGATATCCCAAAACATCCACCTGATGTAAACAAAGGCAAGGGTCGGTATTTATATCAGTTTTCCAAGACTGATATCTGCACATTCTTTCTGCAAAGTCTCTGTACAGATTGCGGTCTTGGCAGGTCGAGTCTACACTTTCATATGATTATATTCCTTCCTTTTTCCCTTCCCTAACAAGGCCGTACCTGGCAAAGCGCGTGGAGACTATAATGAAGATCACAGAGACATGTACATGTATTATCAAATGACTGACTTAAAGTAGAAGATTAATCAATAACTGTAAAATATTATAAAAGTAAGCGACTTGATCGCCTTGCTTGGTAGGATAAATTCAAGACAGACTATTTAATTATTATTATCATTATATTATTATTATTATTAACATTATTATTATTATTATTATTATTACTATTATTATTATTATATATATATATATATGTATGTATGTATTTATGTATGTATGTATGTATGTATGTATGTATGTATGTATGTATGTATGTATGTATGTATGTATGTATGTAATAAACAAATAATTTTATAGTGACCGTATATTTAATTTAATATTATATAGCACGGACTAGTAGTCATTGGGAACATCTCGTTTTTCATTCCTACACGCACACACGGATGGAAGGAATACGGTTAGTCTGGTTCCCTGACCTCTCTCCACTCCTTTACTCTTCGTTATGAGGTAACGGAGTGGAGAGAGGTCAGGGAACTAGACTAGAAAGCGGTCTGCTATGTTGTAGGATGAGTGGGTTGGTGGGTAGGCAATAATCATCGTTATGATCATCATCATTTCAGTTTGAGGAAGCATGGTAGTTCAGCGCTCACCCGGACTTTCTATCGAAAGCATAGAATTCAAATCCTGCCATCGGATCGACCCAGATCGGCTACCGTGTGTCTGTGCGCAATGCATTTTTACTCCATTAGCATCGAGAGTAAAAACATACCTGTATTAATGTGCTATAAAACACTAAATGAACGAAGCACTGTATATTAGAAGCTGATAATTTCAATTGTAACATTTTTTTTAATTTATTTAAAAATTGCTTATGATTTCTTAATACTTTATAAGTCGTTAACACGTATAGCTATATCACATTACGTTAATTGAACTATCGTAAAGCTAAAAAAACGAAGGCAGGATTTTAGGCATAAATTGCTTTCCTCGAAAAAACACTTAGGAAAGATTTCTCTTTTAAGACATCGTTTAAATAGAATATTTTGTAAGATAATCCGTTAAACTGGTCCATATTCTCATTTTGTTAATGAGATGTTCATGGGGCATATTTAATGGGGGCATATTCAAATGGGGATCTTAAGAAAGGAGAACCCAGATGTAAAATGTATGCTTTGGTCATTTGAAGAAAAAAAATAGTATACTTATCATGCTGGTAATTGGGACTTTAAAAATAATCAGATATAAAGGAAGAATTTTATAAAATAAGATTCTACATTACCTTTGACATCTTATCTACAAGCACAAGTGACTAGCGCTTTCTGGTGAATCTCTGTTTGATTTGCTTTCCACTACTGAACAAAGTGCCTCAGTTCAACAAGTACTTCGAGTTGCTTGGGCGTAACATGGGTCTATATGACTGTTCAATCAAACGTATCAAAAGTATTTTGTATTTGTTGGTACAATCTCCATGTAAAATATACACAATTGGTTATAATGGAATTTTACATGTAAAATATACACAATTGGTTATAATGGAATTTTACATGTAAAATATACACAATTGGTTATAATGGATTTTTACATACATATATGGTTTATTTGTCAAAATATCCTTTTCAAAATAAGACACGATAATCCTTCTTATCCTTTCACTAGAAATAAACAATAATAAACGCATAGAGCTTCTTGACTTGAATAGAAAATTTCCAAATATAATTATTTACCAGGTAAATAGTGAATGTACCAATTTGCACTCCCATATATATAATACTGTCGTGTATAAATACTTTTTTGTGTCTCTTTTAGCGCCATAACGACCGGCTATTCATGATTTCTAATATATAGCTGAAAACCCGGTTTGGGGTTTGTTAACACATGCGACTGTCTACATTACCCATAATCGCAGGTGACGTTTTAGTTATTTATATATTTACTACATTTGCATTTTAATGAGTCTTTTGAAAAAGAAATTATATCGCCAACTTTAAAATATATTGTTTTGAAGTATGATGATTTATAGGTGACAAAAACTCAATGGCATTCAAATAAAAAGCAGATATTAGAAGTTCAGTAAAACACAAAATCATTCTTATGTGACCTTTGAAGAGCTTTTTTAATTATAATATTATATTATCATCCAATATTGGTTTAAGACTATTGTTATTGTTATTGTAGAGTTTAACACCATTTTTTAACACAAGATAGGCTATGCATGGCGGTCAGTATTAATGGTGGAGGAAAAACCTGGGAAAATCCCGAACAGAACCACCGACCAACGATAAGCTACTGGCAAGCTTTCTCAAATACCCACATTGGCTGAATTAGAGACTCGAACCCACGCATACAGAGGTGAGATGGCAGTGATCCGTAATGGAGAGCTCGACCACTCGGCCACTCGGGGCCCCGGTTTAAGACTAATTTCTCAAGATGGAAATTACATATAACTAATATAACTCGTAGTTTAGACTGGAATCCCATAAGTTTGGATCAATCATGGTGGATAGTACTGTTGTATTTGGGTATATGAATAAGCTTGTTTGTAACTTCCTGTTGGTTGGTTGTTCTTCGGGTGGTTTTCTAGTTTTCTTACACCATCAATTATACAGGCCATCAGGTATCGTATGCTGGAAAATGTTGTTATACCCACAGCAACAATATATTTTGCTTGGAGTGCTGTCGCTAGGTAATATAAGCCGCAGTGTAGAAGTCCTATAGCTCAGTAAAGTGTCATCCAGTGCATTACACAGTGTAGAAGTCCTATATCTCTCGTAAGTGTGTCACATAATATATTACATAGTGTAGAGGTCCTATAGCTGTCGTGTGTCATATAATATATTACATAGTGTAGAATTCCTATAGCTATCGTAAGTGTCATATAATATATTACATAGTGTAGAAGTCCTATAGTTATCGCAAGTGTGTCATATAATATATTACATAGTGTAGAATTCATATAGCTATTGTAAGTGTGTCATATAATATATTACATAGTGTAGAAGTCCTATAGTTATCGCAAGTGTGTCATATAATATATTACATAGTGTAGAAGTCCTATAGCTATCGTAAGTGTGTCATATAATATATTACATAGTGTAGAAGTCCTATAGTTATCGCAAGTGTGTCATATAATATATTACATAGTGTAGAAGTCCTATAGCTATCGTAAGTGTGTCATATAATATATTACATAGTGTAGAAGTCCTATAGCTATCGTGTGTCATATAATATATTGCATAGTGTAGAAGTCCAATAGCTATCGTGTGTCATATAATATATTACATAGTGTAGAAGTCCTATAGTTATCGCAAGTGTGTCATATAATATATTACATAGTGTAGAAGTCCTATAGCTATCGTGTGTCATATAATATATTACATAGTGTAGAAGTCCTATAACTCAGTTAAGTGTGTCGTCTAATAGATGGAAGTAAATGCTCATATATTGGCATGATAGTACAAGCCTGTTAAAGAAGATTACGTTCCATATACAGTACACTAGAGTATGAATTTAATTTTATTTTAGAATGTCAAGTGTCCGGTAAACAAACAGGTACGCTAGTGGAATTATTTTCCGTAGGGGAGGGGGTGAAACAAATATTGGTCATGTTTAGAGGTGAAATGGGGGTGGGGTGGGGCGGGGGTTAGAATGGGGTGGTTTCCTTTCCTTTATCATAAATGAAAATTTGTCCAATGTTTCATCACCCGTCGGATGTACCGTATTTCATGTTATTATTCGTACATGAAAAAATAATTATTTTTTTCAATGTACTAAGTTACAAAATTGGTCTCATTCTGCTCAACGTTTTAAAAATATGTTGTTATTATGAGAGAGAGAGAGAGAGAGAGAGAGATTACTGCTTCTGATGTTTGTTATCAACTTTATAAAATCGTTTGGAACTATATGCCAGAAAGGTTAAGCATCTGAGAGTTACCTAATTACGTATATTTAAAAGAATGAATTAAAGTGTGTAATAAATAGATAAAACATAATAATACATAATTCCGGAGGCATACATATAACCGAGTGAGCTCTTTCCAAAAAAGATTGTTATTTGAGAATTGGACGTAAAATTTTAAGAAAATGAGTTTTATTGAGTAGTTTATATATTCAACTCTATCTGGATCCAACCCACTGTGTGGCTGTCTTTTCATGCTGATGTATACGGTGATGAATAGGAGTTTTGTTGCCACAACAAACCAAGAATTCTTATGGGAACGTAAAACATTGTGAATGGCGTTCATCACCCGCTTAAGATTAACCGTATTATATTCTACATGACACCGTATAGACCGCAAAGATAATGCCATTATCAAATCAGATGCAATGTAATGGTGGTATCTATCTGCTTGTCAATCAACCTGTCGTTTACCGATTTGTTTATATTGTTACGTATATTTAATATAAGTAATTTATATTTTTTTTATTGTCTGTCTGTTAGATTTAAATTTGGCATTTTAAGTTTTAAGATTCGTTCATTGAAGGGTGTGTGTGTGTGTGTGTGTGTGTGTGACCTGTACTACAGAATAAACACCATGTGTTGACCTCATTTTTGACCTAGTTTCAGAGTTGTAAACAAGCTTTTAAAATGATTGGTTGGTTCCAAGGACAAAATGGAGTAAAGTATAAACATCTTTCTAATTTTAGTTGAGTCATATGGTATTTACGTGATTTATTGAACGTAGGTTTGTTCTGATAGTTTCTAGAAGATCACGTGACCTCTTGTTTACGTAAAAAACAGATATATGAAGTATGTTTTGGAGCGAGCTATTCAGTAGAAGAATTGGGCTTTTAGAATATTAAGTTATGTCTTTTTGAGTTATTATAAATTACCTTGTACTGGAAATAGTACTAATTCGTTTCGATTCAGGAGGATTTGTTTTGTTATTTGTCTGGAAAGTAATTGTTCTAGAGAAATTTTATTAACAAGAACTGACTAAATCAAGTATATCGTCTTCCATCTTGGATACTTCGCTGGAATTCGAACTTAGAACTATTTGGACATTTTATTACCAGGACTTTTGCAATTTCTGTAGTGGATAATATTTCGAATTATTTTGGATTAATTTTGGAATTGATTCTTAAAACCGTAAGTTTATTTTTCTTTTCTGAAAAATATTTGTACTCAATAAATTGTTTATTAAGTTTTACAAGCTTGTTATTTTCACTCTTTCTATGTTACTGTTTATTCGAGCCTAAGCACGTAACATAATAAACAATGACAGAAACCTTCGGAAGATTAACCCTCTCTAAAATGTAAACATGAAGTAAGATTGCAAAATTAAGATTCTTTAAAAAATTATATAAAATAGGATAAATTGAATGAGTTCCAATTTGTTTTAAAAACAGCAATACCATCAAAAGGTTCAATTTTTTTTTTTTTTGAACGCACATGCTCATAAGGTTCTTCATCGAGGCTTAACTCCCTTGACAACAATGGGCTTTTAGAACATTAAGTTATGTCTTTTTGAGTTATTATAAATTACCTTGTACTGGAAATAGTACCAATTCGTTTCGATTCTTCAGGAGGATTTATTTTGTTATTTGTCTGGAAAGGAATTGTGCTAGAGAAATTTTATTAACAAGAACTGACTAAATCAAGTGATATCGTCTTCCATCTTGGATACTTCGCTGGAATTCGAACTTAGAACTATTTGGACATTTTATTACCAGGACTTTTGCAATTTCTGTAGTGGATAATATTTTGAATTATTTTGGATTAATTTTGGAATTGATTCTTAAAACCGGAAGTTTCTTTTTCTTTTCTGAAAAATATTTGTACTCAATAAATTGTTTATTAAGTTTTACAAGCTTGTTATTTTCACTCTTTCTATGTTACTGTTTATTAGAGCCCAAGCACGTAATATAAATTGGTGAGCTCGTCCGAAATTGAAATAAATTGGAATTTGGCTACAATTTCTTTTCAGAAAACTTTTGTTTGAAATTTTTCTGAACATATTAATAGCAGTGATTGTCACAATGGCCAGGCCCAATTAGAGGCCGTATGGCCCGGATCTCAACCCCTAAAGTTTTACCAGTTATTTTTAGATCTCTTAATTACTTTAGTTGTGTACTTTGCTGTATTTAAAAACTTTACATAGACAATTATATTGACTTATTTACTTTACATAGTCAATTATATTGACTTATTTACTTTACATAGTCAATTATATTGACTTATTTATTTTACATAGTCAATTATATTGACTTATTTTGGCAATCGATTCATTTTCAAATTTCACAATAACCATGGACACGGGTCCTCAAACTCTCGATATGGCCAGGGACTCTCTCACAACCTGACAATGAAAAGCATAATCGTATGAAGAAATGTTTAGGATTTATTTAATATCACATACTATAAACCTTGTACTATGAAACAGACTCTGTTATTCGCTTAATATAATTTAAACGAATACACATCTACGTCGACCATGACTTGTTTCATTTTCCTTTGATCCTTGCAAAAATCTAGTTGTATTAGTGAATGAAGTGAATATTAAATAAATATAAATAAAAATTTAAAGTAATTATCAATTATTAGACGTTATCCCATTTCAGAAGGCAAAATAAGCTGTTTTTCTATTATAATTATTTTACTGGAGTATCAAAATAGTGATGTACGTTTCTGTAGATATTCGAAACACGTGCGAATTTGCGAAAATAAATAAAAATATTGAAACTTTGCAACATCTTTTCCTTTTCTCGAGTCGTGTGTTCAAGCCTACATATTAGTGTTTTTTAAAACTTTAATTTGCACAACATTGTGACTCAGGTACATTCCGATTTTGCACTTATATTTGAAGTTGCTTATTTATATTTAAAGTGCGAAATTTAGTATTTAAATAATACATTATTTTTTGACATTCAACTTAACCGGTAGCTTTCGATTGAACAAAATCTTTTAATTAAAACGTGGGTATATGTTTTAAATAAAGCCACAAAATTTCCTTGGGTGAGGGGAAAAGGATGTAAATTGAAGGTAAGCAAGTTACCGCTACTACTACAACTACTACTACTACTAACACGAACTCCTTCAAAATGCTCCATAAATATATCATCGGAGTTGGTATTTGTACGAAAAGTGCGTGAAATTTATCCAGATGAACTATTATTCCATTTGTTTTTTTAAAATTCGGAGTGTGGGATTTTATGCGTCAAAGCAATGTATATTTTACCGATGAACCTTTACGACTGTCAGCACAGAAGTACTTTGTGGTCACAACCTTTTCAATTAGGGACACTTTCAAAAAGATCCGTTTCACGGGCACCTGTTCTTCAGCTCCTCTAAAACTAATTATTCACTTCTTAACAAGTTTAAGTCTACTATATATATGCAAATTATTTATTCAGTGTCATCTGCAACTTTGTCTTGACAAAACTATGCCTTCTTATTTGCATTAAAAGTGAATTGTGAGATTTCACTCCAAATATTTGTAGTTTTAAAAAAAAAACGTAGAAAGAAGAAGGCAATACCGTGGTTATTGCAACTGATTTAGCCATCTTATATTACTTTACTTGTGTTAGAAACTACTACTTTTATTTCAAAGTGTTATGGAAATAATCGCAAATTTCTAAATCCTGAGAAAACAATACAGAAATGGAGCGAATAATCAAATCAGTTATTAATATCAAGACACCTTTGTAGTCGAAAAGCTAATTATTATTAATAATTAATATTATCCATGGTATCTGCTATCACCTATCGCAATTATTATTTTGAATTTAGTCATTTCAGATTGCGTGAAAAGCGAACGTTTCTATATTGTGAGGGTCGATTCTGAAAATGATGGAAAATTAAATTCGCTCTGATGTTTTAAAAATTAAAAAAAGTACTTTCTGACACCCATTATGTACATCAAACACAAAATGTTCAACGTTGTACTGATTTTAACGCAGTTTATGAAATACATTTCCTATAAATACAGCAGCAACCAACGTGATTTCTTGACCGAGCGATGTCAAACCATAGCTAGGAGTAATAAGTTCCCCTTGATTCCGACCGTTCCGGTGGCCTAGTGGTTAGAGCGTCCGTTTCGGAAGCGGGAGGTCGTGGGTTCAAGCCCCTGCCGAGTCATACCAACGACTTACAAAAATGGTACTAACAGCTGCCTCGCTTGGCGCTCAGCATTAAGAGGTTAGTGTTAGGACTGAATGGCCTGGTGTCAGGATAATGTGACTGGGTGGGACATAATGGTACATGTCTGCGGCATGATGCCCCATGTGCTAGAACATCACCATAAACTGCCTCACTGCAGACATCGTAGCCGATATGACTGATAAATTGTTAAAGTTACGTTAAAAATCCTAATATAACAAACAAACAAATCATTCAGCAGATGAGGGCGCTCACTATAACGAGTAAACATTGTATATTTTCTTTGTTTTTTTTGCAAGTCTATATAGTCGTCTATTTCAGTATGTTCTGTCAAGGCTTGATCAGTTTGTTTATCTTAATGTCTCGCTATACGTTTGTTCAGTATGTATGTGATCTTTTATAACCGGTTCGGTGCAGCACATTTGTAAAGAAACACATCGCGTCGCTGCTTGCTTGCCCTTCTACCTACACACATGTGCGTATCTGCCAACATTTGCACAATCAAGTGGGAATACATAAAAGGGAAATAGATAAATGCATAAATACATAGGTGGATATACACAAACATATCTACAACACATTTGAAAGTTATTGTTAATGACACTAGGTACACTAGCGATCGCGATATTTTGATTAACCAATCCTATTTATAGCAACATTTTCTAAAGAATCAATCATCAATAAAATCCTAAATCCCAATTAATTAATTAATAAGTTTTCAAAGACTGAACCTCATGCAGACGACGTATGTGTCAGAAAATGACATTTTGTGAAAACTTGTGAATTAAACTTTCTAATTGCAATTATATATAATTCGAATGTGTAGGTGAACATAATTGAGCCGTGTTCTCATATATAATTCGCATTACAAGTAATGTGTGTGTGTGTGCGTGTGTGTGTGTGTGTGTGTGTGTGTGTGTGTGTTATTTTGCAGATCTCTGTATGCCTGGTGACATTTTGAAATGTACATAATCATGGCCCAATCAGGTCAAGTATTGTTGCTGGGGTGGGGGTGGGGGTGGGGGTTTCCAGAATTTAAAAATCCCCTGACTTTCCTTGAAAAGCCACAAGAGCAAACTTCCAAGTGTCCATTTACTCTTAGTGTGCATACTACTCAATAAACGTGTGCAAGAATAAAACGATAGTCAAATTTTAAATGACAAGTGACGGTACGTTTCTGTTTGGGGTGGTGGTCCACCTGAACCTCCTCCTCCATCCAGCCCTGATATTTGTGTTATATGTTCATTTATGCAGCCGTTGACCAGAGTGGTTTATGTTTAAGGTTGTGCGTGAGATAACTGAACACATGCAAGTGATTGCATTATAACATAGTATGTATAACGAGGAGCACGTGACAAATGGGTCTTTAATGATCAAATGTGTTATCCTCGATAAATCAAGATTCTTCTTCTTATTCTTTGGTTATTTCATCCTTATTTCTTTCTTTTTATTGTTGTTTCTGTTGCTATTATTATTATTATTATTATTATTATTATTATTATTATTATTATTATTATTATTATTATAAATAGATACATACATGCATATATCACTCACTGATAATCGGCTTCAAAGAAAAAATCCTGACAAATTAATTTTTTGAAGTTCTTTATGGCATTTATTTTGTCTAAGGGAGTTAACTCTAACAAGTGAAAAGTCATATTTGTGAACTCGCTATATATAGAGGATATGAAATGGGTCATGATTTAAGATTTAATTTATGAAACGAGTTGAGCGATGTCCAGCTTTTTCTAGCATTGGTTCGCAAAAACTGGACAGTATTCAATGATTTTCATAAGTTCAATTGTAAATCATTACCCCTCAGAGATAGTTTTCATCATATAGTGTTTCTTTCAGTGGAAATATTTTTGGTTTAAAGAAGAATGCACAATGTGTCTGATGTGGCATTGTTTGATGCACTACCGTACAGTTGGACAGGTAAACATTTCATAAGGGTTTCAGTGATAAAAAGTGAAATAAATAATTTGAAGTAAAATACATTTGGCGGCGGGGGGGCCTGAACAGACCTTTTTCCAGACCTCCGCGGGCCAAAATAACGTTTCCTGTGATGCGTAAAAAAACGCTAAATAACGGTTCCTGTGATGCCGCAAAAAATGCTTTCCGGGGCTAAACAGAACTTTTTTCCTAAGCCTCCGCGGGCAAAATAACGTTTCCGGCGATGCTGTAAATCGGTTTTTTTACAACGGGGTCTCGGTGTGACGGTGCCGTCAATTAATTAAACATAAATGTGATCTAATTCGACACGATATGACGTCCGAGGGTGTGCTAAATTTATTGTTACAAATCCGTGTGGGATTTTCTGGGCGTTGCTGAAAAAGTTTTTAAATTTATTAAAATCCATATCACCGTCACACCAATACTGGTAAATATTCTGTAACGTATACTTTCCTACTCCTTTAAACACGCATACTAAATTGCAATTCTCTCTAATCACGCTTGGAATTTGTGAATATTTTTGAGTGGCGTATATCACATCTGCGTTTTTATGTCTGCCCCGGGAAAATATTTTAGCGGGGTTCTGTTGACGTTCCAACATTACATCATCGTATACAACAAGGTTATTAATGGTTCCATCTAGGTCATCTACAGATGGCGCTTCATCAATATCTGTGATAAATTCGATAACTCCTTCGCCGTTTCACTCTATTTCTTCGTCGTTGTATTCTTTTAGCCACTTGTAGCATCGTTGATCATCTATGCTTGGTGCGACTAAATACAATTTATCCCATTTCATATACTTCATTATCATCGTGAGCATCAACTGGGTTTTACCGCTTCCAGATGGTCCAATGATTAACATCCTAATAGAATTTGGTAACATCACATGGTGTTTAATAGGTTCCCGTCGTCAAGGAAGCTGAGAAATCAATCACTTCCATTAGATATAACTTATTAATATTATGGATTGATATTGTGTAAAATGTAAAGCGCGTACCGGTACAATTACACCAACAACTATTACAATTAAAAATAATCGAACCGCTACAACTGGTAGGTGTGAAGTATGCGGCAAAAAAAAAATTAGATTTTAAAAAAAAGCCGGAGGTGATATCGCCGCTAGTCTAAGTAAACTTTCAGGTACACCTTGGGCAAAATATCCGGGTGAAAAACATCTTCCCGGGTATAGTTATTGTGGGCCTGCAACTAGACTCGATATCAGACTTGACGACCAAGATAATCCTAACCCTGGTGAAGAACCAATAAACACCATGGATGAAGCGTGTCGTGTACACGATATAGCATATCGGAGTGGTGATCTACAACAACGTCATCTCGCGGATGTAAATTTAATTCACGCGATAAATAAAATTCCCGGTAAATCAATCAGAGAAAAATTAGCTTCGTGGTTGATAAAAACTGCCATGAAAGGTAAATTGATGTTAGGTGTTAGAGTATAAACATGGATAAAATCTATTATCGCCCGACAGGATACTACACGGGTAAATCAGCTATCGATAAACTCGCCAACGCTGTTAAGGTTACTCGTGAAACAGCCGCTGATTAGTTAGCCAAACAAGCGATATGGCAAATTTATCTACCTGGTCCAACAAAAATTCAATACGCGACTTTTGATGTCAATGTTCCAAATGAGGTTCACCAAGCAGATATATTATATTTGCCACACGATAAACAAAAACGTGTTTACAAATACGCGCTAACGGTAGTTGATATCGTGAGCAGATAAAAGGAAGCCGAACCGTTATCAACGAAATCATCGTCTGAGGTCACCGCCGCATTCGAAAAGATTTATCGAAGAGGTCCTCTGCGCTGGCCAAATTTATTACAGGTTGATCCCGGCCAAGAATTTCTCGGTGAGGTATCATCGCTGATGAAACAACATAACACTAGAATTCGACGTGGGCATACCGCAATTCATCGTGATTAGGCGATTGTTGAGCGATTTAATAGAACGCTCGCTGATAGATTATTTTATTATCAATACGCGAAAGAATTTGTTACACGCGATAGATCTCGTGAATGGGTAAAACGACTTCCTGAAGTAATCTCATCGATCAACAACGAAATAACCTCCGCGATAAATATGAAACCCGCCAGCGCGATAACAAAAAAATATATAAACGTTAAACCGAGATCATATCCACGTGATATTTTACCTAGTAACGTCACAGTGAGATATTTATACGAACCTGGTGAACTTGAAGGTGGTGTTAGAAGATCAACCGATCCAATATGGAGCGTTACCACGCATAAAATCTATTCTACGGTATCATCCAAACATAAACTAATACGCTATAGATTAGATCCAACCGCACCACAACAAAATTTTACTAGAGAACAATTACAGGTTATTCCAGAAGATACACAACTACCACCACCAAATCTTAAATAACAATTCTTCGTAGTTGACTTATTCGTCGTACTCGTGATACCGCTAAATAAACCAGGTTTGACCACGATATATGATTATCGACGAAGTACATAATGGTGTCCGAGATGGTTAACCCTTGTGATGAGTGTATCGCTATCGCGTAACCTAACACCCACGGGGTATTCTTCATCGTGAGGGCGTTTTCAACCGCGGATATGAATTACAGGTTATTCCAGAAGACACACAACTACCACCACGAAATCTTAAATAACAATTCTTCGTAGTTGACTTATTCGTCGTACTCGTGATACCGCTAAATAAACCAGGTTTGACCACGATATATGATTATTGACGATGTACATAATGGTGTCCGAGATGGTTAACCCTTGTGATGAGTGTATCGTCATCGCGTAACCTAACACCCACGGGGAATTCTTCATCGTGAGCGCGTTTTCAACTGAGGATATGAATTACAGGTTATTCCAGAAGACACACAACTACCACCACGAAATCTTAAATAACAATTCTTCGTAATTGACTTATTCGTCGTACTCGTGATTCCGCTAAATAAACCAGGTTTGTTACATAATGGTGTCCGAGATGGTTAACCCTTGTGATGAGTGTATCGTCATCGCGTAACCTAACACCCACGGGGAATTCTCCATCGTGAGCGCGTTTTCAACAGCGGATATGTCGACGGCGACAATATCATTTAACACTAATCGTTGTTGTTGCTGTGTCCCGGGAATATCAACGAGAATATTTTATTGTCGTGTATCACTAGGTCTATAACAAAGCGGTACTGGTTCCGACGCGAATTTCTCTTGGTGGATCTTAAACAGTTCTCGTTGAAGATTATCTCGCAATTTTATTGTGCTGGCCACAACAACATCTAAAGGGGTCCACGATTTCCAAAACTCGTCAATCGGCGTTTCAGGAATCAACTTTAAACATTGTTCACGATCTGATTTTAATCTTATTGCGGACTTTAACCGCGCTAATTCTTCATCGAGAGAACTTCGATCTATTGTCATCGTTTCGTAGTAATCAACGTTATTTATTAACCATGTGTGCGGCGACCCCTCCCCCCCCCAATTGGAGGTGGTTGACCTTGATCTCCGCACATAATCACTTGTGTGTGTTTTGTTGTTAATCAACCAAGAAACTTCTGTAGATCAGCTAGCGGTACTGTGCAAATCTCATCCCATACAATAGCCCGAGGAGGGATTTTTTTTCCCCCATGCGGTCTTCGGTCCAAGTACCCTCACCGTCCCATTTGAAAAAGCTGTGGTAGGTAACCGCGTTAACACCTCTCTGTGCCATCTCACTAGCAAGGCGATGAGTTGGGGTTAACACAAACAGGTCTAATTTTTTAAATAAATCGATTACCCGTGTTGTCTTCCCGCATCCTCCATGGCCGTTCAAATATACAGTTTTGTGTAGCGTTATTGGGTCATTCGCGGGTGGATACTCAGATACATGTTCGTTGTTATCCACAATGTATTTGTCGCTAGCAGCAACATTGGCGGATTCGTTGTATCGATGAAATACCACATGTTTTTCTCGCCATGTTCCCCATGATCCCGCCACATCGAGATATGGTTTAACCTTATCGATGTGATCCTTGTGGAAGTAAAACGAATCCGTGGCGACTCTAACTGCGATGTCACGAAATCTATTTATCATCATTGATAAGTTTATTAGGGTATAACAGAGCATAAAAGATCTTAAATGTGTATATTGTACGTGACGTTCATAAAATCTATCTTTGTTGATTGTATCGTTAATGATAAAATCTATTTCGGCATCATCGAATAATCTTGTCGTTATTCTTAAATGATTATACTTTCTTCCTTGAGTAAATTTTCCGATTATCCTTCTTGATAAATCTTTCGCTAGCCATTCCTCGCAGTCCTTTCCCGTTGGCAACAAATATATTTTTGTGCCAGGTACGATATTATTCCGGTAGATACTGTCAGCGACGTTAAAATTCCCTCGTCGAGCATATATCGCAGCAGTGGTATTGGCGCCCATTTCTCCCTCGAGAAGTGTTTTCCAAACTAAATATAATTCATCGGATGTAACCATCGAGCGAATTTAAATGATGTTTTCCTGGCAAACCCACAGAGATCCCTCCGGGGTAATTCTCCGTTAATCTAGTCATTTCGTTCGCGGGGAGGCCTAACCGCTCAAAGTATTTATGGCACTCTCCCATCCCCGCTAAACTTCCTGGATAACACTCAGTCATATCTACGGATTTCATCTTTGTGAGATCATATTTTGTGTTCCAAAGCCCACCATGACCAAGTTCTATACAACTCGCGTTAACATCATCGATGAATTCTTTTCTGATCGGACGCCACGAATTTCTCTCATGTGCGAAATTCGCTGCTATCGATGACACAGTAAAACATTTTTTGGTTAATTCGGCGGCAACATTAACATCATCGGTAAATTTTAGCGCTAGGTTTGTCATTTCTGTCTGTAGTTTTTCAGACCGATATAGATCTCCATGTGTATCTACGAATTGATCGTATATATGATATCCACCGCTACTAAACAACCACACAGAAACAGGATCGTCGTTATTTTTTCTTTCGGTGATAGCGTCATACATATCACCGTGGTAATATTTTATTGTTCTATTCCGCGGAAATACTCTTATGGAGGCGCTCCATGCATGAGAATTATGGTCAAAGATCTCTACGGGTGCGCCTTTTGATCTGTAGTGTCCGGAATCATACAATATCTCTCCGGTGAGTGTTTTTACTATAATTGGAAATTTTAATTTTCGTTCTAACGCGGCAACATCGTTTATAGACGCGCCCGTCTCTCTTACACACTTTCCCCACGCAACAATATCACTCGCTCGTTTCGCTGTCAACCCGTTACCGCGTCGTGCGTTTACGAAGTGTTCTGTTATTTGCGCTTCAACACAATTTATGACCCTGGTTTTCATCGGGGATAATTTACTGATATCGGGTTTGTTTATTTTATATAACCCGTACACGAGGATTGATTCCGGATACGCTCTGCTGTAGTATCTGTCATCGATGGCAACTAATAACCTTGGTTTGGTATTCGCGTTCACGGACATAAGTTTCTTATTTGAATCTAACACCCGTTCACGGTGATCAAACACCTTCCAGCGAGAATAACCTCCTTGACCATACCGGCGTTTAGCAAGCTTAACAAATTTAACTTGTATGGTGTATCGAGAATCTATCCTGGATAAAATATTCCGCGCGCGCTCTATCGTCATTGGGTATTCCATCGAGGGGGGTCCGAAATGTCGAATATGTAAATCCGGCACCATCTACATAAAACTCTCTCTTGGCTTCTCGGATACTATTTTTGATCGACGATAACCTTGTAGGTATTTTTATTTTATCGTCTAGGTCGAATCTGACCTTGTTCGTATTGTTTATCTCAATCGTTGGGTAATCATAGAAATTATTTTCCATATATTAAGGTAAAGTATATTTAAATAAAAAATATTTATCTATTTATATAATCATGTACAACTGCAATTGGTTATTTATCGGTGAAAGAACCATATGCGGAAAAAAATGCCGGGGCGAGTATTGTCAAAACACATAAAAAATATTCGGCGAGGAAGTCTTGGTCCGCAACATTGTATTCGCTGTGGTGTCGGCGTGCGAGGAAAAACTCAGCTGTGTGTCCGTTGTGGACTTAAAAATTACACCGTGATAAAATGGTATTATGATCACCACCTAGAACATCCAATGACGCTATTGTTAAAATCTCCTCAGGATTATCTCGATAAAAAAGTTAAATTAGATTGAGGAAACCCTGTATAAAATATAATGAACGACGAATACGTTTCACATCCGATCTACGGTAACTACGAAGCATCACAAGATGGAACTATCCGACATCGACAACGAAAAATCCCTCTTGGTAAAATTAATAATACGGGTTATATAAGGATCACAGTTGTAAAACAACGACAACAAAAAAACTATATCGCTCATAGATTTATCGCTGAAATTTTCATCGGGGTATCGGTAGCGGCTTCGTAATCGACCATATCAACGGAAATAAATTAGATAACCGCATTGACAACTTAAGAATCGTTACTCAGCGGGAAAATAATTATAATAAAAATCCTCAAGGAAGTAAAAATCGCTTACTGAGACCCGTGACAGCGTCCTACGATAACACCGTTAAAGAATTTTCGTCGCTAGATACTTTGATATCTGTTATATGTCTGTGAAACGAGTCTCCGATGGTATAATCACAACGACGTATTCGAAAAAGTTCGACAACAGAATCTCATTCGCGTGGTCGTAATTTTTTCACTCACGAAAACAATAGATTTAGATAAATAAATTTTTTTATATATTATATAATGACCACAAATTCGCCGACACGTATCGAATACGCCGACGTCGTAACATACACCAATGATGCCATTCGCCGATTAATAAACGACGACTACAATAATATTCTTAGCCGATTACCACACAATATTCCCGTATTACTTTTCAACATTCGCGCCAGAGACATTAATACTCTTTCGTTGCTACTAAACGACGAAAGCATCAATATTGCCATTTGCCGATTAATGAGCGACGACGACAGCCATAATATTCTTTTCCGATTACTTCTCAACGACGATAACAATTTATACTAAGCATAAACCCGTTAATCAGTGAAGTTATTCGCGGTGCGCTCTCAGAACTACCCACGAAGTCGAGCTAAGCACAGACCCGTTAATCGATAATGCTATTCATCTATCATTATTTGGTGACACTAAATTTAATAGTCTGCCGTGCTTTTAGCTGCGCAACAATTATACCAAAATGAAGGGGATCCAAACGAACACGACTACCGATTGTTTATAATGAAAGATCAACTATTGATGAAAACACTCGAAGATAGTATCGGATACTCCAATTTAGATAAATATTTTTACGATAAATATATAGCATAAACACGAACGACGAAAATATCTCGATGTTATCGACTAAACTTGACCGTGTACGACAATTCCATACCAGCGACCGTTTTACGAGTAAATTTCTCAACGATGAATACGCCAAGATAGTTTCTGCGCGACGACTAGATTATCCAACGGGTGCGCTCAGAGTATCGCGCCACAAAGATGTTATCGCGGGAGCGTGATCGTATAATTTACAACAACAAAGATGCTCCATGGCTGTCAGAACTTGCCACCGTGTCAACGCTGATAAAACAGCTTTTAAAATTTATCGGAGATGTATTCAACCGCGAACAAGAGATATCCAACGCGGCAAGCGAATACGACGACAAATACGTAAACGTACGTTCACGTACGTGAATCAACCGTCGAAATTGGCATTAAAGTTTTTTGCGCTAGCGTTAATTGTAGTTATAAGATCCTGTTGTATTCGAATGTTATCGGCGATAATTTTGTTTTGCCGCTCTATACTTTCTTGCTTATCTGCTATTACTTTTTCGTTGTTGTGAGATATTGATGCATTGTTGTCGTAAATTCTTTTTGTTGTGCAAATTTAATTTCTAGCTGTTTTATTTGTTCTGTTATCGCTGATATTTGCCCACTGAGGTCTTTTCGCTGTGCCAACAACGCTGTTAGTGTTAGTTGATTATGTTTGGTTGTCAACGCGGTTATTTGTTGCTGTTGTTGCTCGATTATGTCAAGTAGTGCTCGCTCCGCGTTAACATTTTCATCATATATTTTTTGTGTGCCTATATTCGCGTCTTTAGCGTTTCGGTATTTTTATTCATTTTTTCCACCATCTCAGTCAGATGTGTACCAGCTTGAGTGCCAGTAAACCCTCCAGGTAATCTTTTATCGGGTGTCGCGTTAGTCCAGATTGTATATAACCGTGTCAAACCAATACCGTATTGTTTGGCTATATTAATCAGTTTATCCTTTCCTCGTAGCGTAAAAATTTCGCCGACTTGCGCAAGAGTTAAATACGCTGCGTTGTTAGGCATGTTATATTGTTACGCGCGAAAAAAAATTATAAAAAAAATATCCCACGGTGGTTACCATGGTGGTAACGATGACTGGAATTACAACAATCGACAGCATCAAAAAATTGGTAATTGTGATCGGTAACCATGACAAGGTAACCATGGCCGTGAACAACGCCCGGGAAATAACACCCGTGATAATTGTATACGTGTTTACAACCCGGGAATAATAGTATACGCGAACAACGATTACGGGTTTTTGGCACTAACACACATAATATGTTTACCAGCGATTGTTATCAATGTTTTGTTATCGCGTTGTATTTATCGATCACTGTTACCGGTCACAATTACCAATTTAAAATTTCATCAATGATGCTTATGGTTAGTCATGATTACCGTCGTTGTTATCGATGATTTTTTTTTAGCTGTTTCGCGGATATACATGAATGTGCGTATTGGTTTATCTGGTCGCGGTCGCATTCAATTTCGACGATGGACTCTTCGTCGAGAAGTTGTTGTTGATGGTCCGTCAACAGAAACTTATCCCGGCCGAGATTATCAATGACGAGTTTGACGGACATCGATGTCTCAGCCGGTGTCATAAATGCTTGTTTGATGGCGTCTTCTAGGATTTGTGGGTGGTATATGAATACTCGCGCGTGATAGTACATTATTGTAAACCGCTGATGAGTTTTCAAAGTGATTTTCAACTTCGTAGCACCAACGTAATTTGTAATTCTTCACCGGATAGATCCACCAATGAGTTATTTTGGTCAATAAGTTTAAAATGTATCCGAGAGATATTGTTGTTGTAACATTTCAGATATATAAAATTGACTGGATTCTTCACAATCAAATTTCCAGGAGGAACCTGCGGAGAAAACGTACACAAGATATAACCCTGCGCGGCTCTTTCTGACATAGACGTGTTCACGTGATAACTTCCATCAATGATATAACATATGAGATTTAACGCGATCACATCGCTGATATTAACGTTGTTGACGGAGATGTATACGTTTGTTCCATCCTCGGCGT
The DNA here is from genome assembly GCA_029339505.1 of Unio delphinus. NCBI lineage: Eukaryota > Metazoa > Mollusca > Bivalvia > Unionida > Unionidae > Unio > Unio delphinus. The sequence continues at coordinate 3,067,988 of JAQISU010000112.1, forward strand.
TGTTATACGTGAGAATATTACTGGCTATTCTTATCCAACCAGCGTAGATTTTATTGAAACCGGTATTGATTGCGTTGTTTAGTTTTGTTTGTAGCTCGGGAACATTATATCCGGGGAGTTTTAAACCGGGTTTATCGTTATAATTGCTTATATCATACTTGTATGCAAATGCTCTTTTTACGTTATACTCAACGGCGCTTACATGGTTAATAATTTTTTCGTGGAATGTATTCATGTCAGCGATAATTTTATTACATGTTTCTACGACGCTGATAAATTCATCTCAGGTGAGGATACCAGACTCGAGAGATACCAACAGCAACGAAACATCATTATTGAACGCCGTGAAATTTGCATTAATAGCTTGTTTGTCGGCTACAAAAACATTGACTTACCAGGTCCTCTGCGTGCACCTATAAAAAAAATCTTGCGGGTTGTAATCATGATAACTTTTTATCGGATTATCGGGTTTTTGTTTATCAGAGACGTAATCAGATTTGTTAGGTCACTGCTGTGTTGTATCACGTGGTGTTTTTTTTGGCCATCCTAGTATACTTCTTATCGAGCTGTTGTATATATCAACGGACCAATCAGGAGTGCTGAGAGCGTGGGTTCGTGAACATGTATCTCAATTTGTGGTTCGCTGCCAGTGATTGCTTTTATCGATCGTTGAATTTCCGTGTTGATATCTTCGATTTGATAAGCGCCTTTATGAAGATATACTGTGTGCCAGTCTGGTGTGCCGTTCCGTTTATTATGCCGCGCGAATACAAAACTGATATTGGTGGGTTTACCAGCAAATGGCACCGATCTCATATTTGGCCAACTGTGATATACAACTAGTTGCATCAACGCTATTTCGGCGGCCTGGATCGGACTTCAACTGAGTATTCTGTGTTTTTCGAGGTTGCTGATATTAGCTGGCATTTCCGTGAGTGTGTGTGCTTCGCTGTTTGTTTGGTGTTCTCCGCTATTTGTTGAAGTAGCAGCTCCTGCGACATTATTAGTTATTGTTACGCTCTAATTTTAACATTGTTGAATTGTACAATTTGACCATAGCGGACAATTCTTCCTCGAATATTACTGTGTCGTCGATCGACGATGAAATCAACGATGTTAATTGTGAATACGCGTGGGACACCACTTCGTGTTTAACAGTATAATCGTGCAATTTTTGTGTCGAACACGATGATTATTTTTTATTATTCCGTCATCCACACCCGCGACGGTTGTCATCGCGGCCATACAAAATGGAATAACAGCCGGAGCGGTCATTGTAACCGCTGATATAACAATACCAGTACCGGCGATTACACTAGTTAGCGAGTATGCTGTTACATCAATGATAGTAATGCTTCGTTGGTATTTTTTTTATCTTTGATATTGTTCGGATAACACTTTAAGTGTTGCTGCGTATTCGCTGACGGTGTTATACCGGTATTGAGACGGTGATAACATTTTATTTTAAACGCGTTGGTGTTTTCAATTGAAACCGCTAGCGGTTTAATTGTTTACTAAAATCTGCTACGAGTTCTATGGTCCATGTTATTGACTCCCTAACTACACTATCCTCGACGGGGATTATTTGAGCTCTTGCAGTTAACTCGGTGGTAGGGACGTTAAATGTTGCTATGTTATTAAAATCTTTTACGGTAATACTTTGTTCAGGATCCCCCTTGTAAAAACACCCATGGTACCATCAATATTAAATTGTTCGTTAGAAATTATTGTCAAACGATAAATACTTTTAACCTTCGGTGTAAAATCCAATTTGTCGTTAATATCCTTCACCCAATCCATAGATCCATATTGAACCGTGTACACGAGAGTTCTAACTTGGTCTTTACCATGCGGTATTTTTACTTTATCAAGTTTTTCTAGCATTTTTGGTAATTCGTCTTGGAGACGTTCGTGAAAATCTTTGTGTTCATTGATGAATTTGCTAATCTCAAAGAGCGATGGTTTGGTCACCGGGGCGGGGTTTTTCCAAAGAAACTTGCAATAATATTTCTCCGAAACGTATTGAAATGTTTTACGTGGTCGCTATATTCTCTCTCTAGCGTTGTTAATTCATCTGCGGTATTTTTTTTATCGCTGTGATATTCGGCGTGGTCACCGGTGGATCTCCCAAAAAGTCAGTGATAGATTTTTGTAACTCGTTATACTTGTCAGCGGCGGTTTTTATTGATTGTGCCAGCACTGATTGATCTTTATTAATATTTGTAATCGTTGATATGGGTATATTTTAAGTTTTTAGCCATCCGATACGATTTTCAAACACGGCAATTTCATCAACGTTGGCATCTTTTGGGTTTATCAACGCTGACAACGATGTATTTATCTTCGATTTCACCTGTTTTTCGGTAACATCCCCGCTGGTTTTATCACGTCTATACAGAGATCTTCCCCAAATATCCACCATGATTATTTTAAAAACGCCGGTGAATTCAATTTGGAAACCGATAATTGGCCGTTGCATACTCGTGGATGGCCTTGTGAGGTAATTTAGAACTCGTTGATATAGCCGTTAACGTGTTAAGAACTTCTCGTCCGCATATTGGAGGATCTGTTAACGTTTGTGTGGGCAATTTTGAATACCAAGTTGGAATTTACGACAAAACTTTAGTTTTGGACACATAATGGAGAAATTCTCTCGGAGGAGGTAATCCATACGAATCAAAGTAAACAATCGACCGAGGATATATCGCGTAACACACCCAATGCATCCCCGGACCAATGCTATCATCGAGATTAATTATACCTGTTTCAAAATTTTTGGGTTTTGCCGCTAATTGATCTTTCATAAATACTCCTCTGAAATGTTTTATGGGAAGTTTCTTTACTGCATCAGCTAGGTCAAAATTAGACATTGTTGTTACACCACTCCGAGCATTTTCGCCATCGAGAATGGACCTATAAAACCACCCTGTTTTGGCCGCCGCTGTATTAGATAACTGTTTATAAGTTGCGGACTTATGTTCATTTTTTCTAATAAGGGAATAAGTGTTGTAAACTGCTCTTTGGTTAATCGCCCCAAGTTTTCTTGGGGAGATCCACGCCCCAAATACGTCCCTGGTAGTCTTAGGCTCTTTCCCGTTTTTATATACCTTTCCCATAATCTTTCCCATGAAATTACTACCAACAGCGCCAGCAGCACCTAACCAAATCGCCTAAAGGACAGATAACGCCAACGGAGCTAACGCGGCAAGAGGTAATATTCCACCGGTATCATATCTGCGATTGCAGCTCCTGAAAACGTCAACTGAACTCCAATTCCTGCAGCTTTAGCTTTGTTAAATCGGTTAAGTTGAGTTTGTGTTAGGGACAATTTATTTGGCCCACCCGTCATTTGTTCACGTTTCAACGATATTTTACTGAAACTCCACCGGGTTTTTTCGATTGCAATTTCTTTATCTGGCCGGATGTCAATGTGACATTAACATGATTATACTACATTTTATTTAGATAGTCAGCATCTAATTGACTACATATTTTCTATGGGCGCATCAAGAAGTTTCATCCGCGAACCAACTCCTTCCATGAGCATCGCTTTATCGCTGAGAATAACAGCAATTGCTCTGCAATTATCAGTACCAACATGAGCGCTAAAGATTATGTTGACCGTAGGTTGCCTAAACAATTCAAGATGTTCTAATGAAAAATAGTAGATCGGGTACAACGTTGCAAAATCTCGTTGAGATATCTGTATACCAGTATCAACATTTTGGTCATGTGCATCATATTGCGCTAATCGCTATTATATTCTAGAAACCTTCATACGATCGTAATCTATTTTTATAGCTTCAGATGGTTCTTCACTACCATTTACCCGCAGTGATACTTCTGTAACTCCGAGAGGATCAAACACCATGGGATTTGTTTATTGATTTCTCGGTCACGCCGCTGAAGTACAACAAATATATGTTTCGGTGGAGCTATACCACGCTGCGAAGTAAGTTCCCAGGTAAACTCTCCTGGGGTTAGGGTTAGGGTTAAACCTGTCGCGGAGTTTACTGTCGTGTTCAACCAACTCAACAGTGTTTTCTCACCCGTGTTCATAAAAGAAATCAATGTGCGTTCATGTTCCAGTGATGGAGTTAGCGTGGGCATACACAGTGCTAATTTTGTCAGGATTACTTTACCATCTGCGACCCGGCAGCGCGCCACAACGCGTCATTGTCACTTTCACTTCTATAAAGTTCGATTGCGTGCTTTACACCAAATATAACGTTTTTAACCCCGTGACAAAATCAAAATATATGCGAAAGTTGGATCATACAAGAAAACTCTTCGTTGTCGGATAGTATAGCCCTCCGAGCAGCAAATCCTAAATTATAATTTTCGTTCATGGATGCAACTTCGGTATTAGCAGCGTTCATTGTAACATTTCTATACTCGGGTTGGTCCGTCGTGTCCTTATGAAACATTATTGAGGGACCCATTGTTCGTTGATAATCATCGGAATAATTTACCAAACCAAGGATTGTAGTTGCAACGCCGACATACTGTGAAATTGTTTCAATTTCTTGACCGTCGATGATATATTTCGCGGACTTAAATAGCGCCATGATACCATTATTGACAAAACCGATTCTATCGCCGATACCATAACCACCAGTATCATCCGCCTTTGTAATTGTTCCTTCAACCTCTAGATATCCCTCGTGAGGGTAAAAATATCTACTGGTGTCATGAATTTGAATTTCTATTATTCCTTTTGCGTTTGGATTAATCGCTTTATACGTATACATCTGAGAATTTCTCAGAGATCTATCTCGGAATACTTTAGCACCAATATCAAGCGCTGGGTTTGGCATATCCTGAAACATTTTATATAATTGTTTATCTTCTAAAACGAAGACCACTACCAGCTATTGCGCTAGAAGCAAAGTTTCGTTGTTGTTGTTTAACAGGAGAAACCTCTGCTGATTGTTCAGCCAATTTTTGATTTACCGATTTGTTAATTTCCTTAGCGATTTTCGGTGGCATCTCTGCCGTAGATGATAATGCCACAGGGGTTTCCGGTGGTATTTGCACAGCCGCAGGTTTTGGTTTCCGTGATATTAACCTTGATAGTCTATCTTTGATGCTGATAGCTGCTGAAACAATATACTCGCCAATAGGTTTATCAACAGATTCCAACGCGTGTTTACCGATTTGTTTAAGAAACGGCAACGCCTTAGGCACTGCTGTTCTAAAAAGTCCTTTTATTGTATCACCAAATCCATCCCCGTAATACATTTCATACACAGGCATCCTTGAACCTATAACTCTAACTCGTTGAGGTCTTTGTGATATTATCATGTTATATGATGACTTATTATCTAATCGAATGACAAATCATTAATAGCTGTAATAATCATCGAGGATTTCATCGATGAGACCGCGATACAACGCGCAATCTATAATACCACGTTGAAATAATCGCTGACAAATACCTGTTGCTTCGTTGATAATCTCAGGCGAATTATTCCTGCACGCTGCCCTCCGATAAGAACTTCTAGCCGAGATACATTGTCGAGGATATCCCCGGAGCAAACCTCTGTAAGCCCACCTCCTTCTTTTTCTTCTTCTGCCTGGTACAATTGTTGTTTTAAATTTTGTTTTTCGTATAAATCTCGTATATCAGCTGCAAGGTTATCAAATCCATGGTCGCCCATTGTAACAGATTGTTTACTGTAATATATCCGATATCTCCATTTTATAAAAGTATCATCGGAGATATTCTGTTTAGATTTCAACAGCACGGATTTATTAGGCAGCCAATGTAATATTTTTCCGGGCAAATGATTTCTTGATGTATTTTTAATTTCTGTGATAACCCCCTCGTTAAATTTATCAGCAAGTTCCGTATGTTTCCTAGCTGCCTTCAATGGTCTCGTTGAGGTCTTTACTGAAAAACCCTTCAGGCGGACTCCTCCGCCGATATAACCTTTTCAACAACATCAGTTATAGCTTTACCGACTTCTTTAGTAGCTGTAGTTATCGGAGTAAATAATTGTTCCGAGCCAAATTTAAACTCGGTTTGTAAATCTTGTCGTTGTCGAAGTTTATCTTTGAGTTCATCTCTCGCAGGAATATATTCATCGAGCGTAGCTAATCTTTCTCTGGCGAGCTTAGCTTGATAGTCCTCTCCATCATTTGACATTTTATATACAATTGATCCGGTTAATTAATTGGCAGCACTGTCACACCGAGAATCAGTTGTAAAAAAAAAAAAGATTTACAGCATCGCCGGAAACATTATTTTGCCAGCGGAGGCTTGGGAAAAAAGTTCTGTTTAACCCCGGAAAGCATTTTTTGCGGCATCACAGGAACCGTTATTTAGCGTTTTTTACGGCATCACAGGAAGCGTTATTTTGGCCCGCGGAGTTCTGGAAATAAAGGTCTGTTCAAGCCCCCCGCCGCCCATTTTGATATTAGTCAGTATGTATTCAGAAATGAAATATGTCATGTCTTTAATTAATATATAGATCACAGTAAATACAATAGCAACGGATATCTGGAAGAATCCACTTTTGAAGAAACAATTCTTAAAGCGAAATCTGCATCTAACACGTTTATATATATATTAATTATGAATTTTTTGTTTACATTTTTTTATTTGATCATTGTTATAGAAGTTGTAAAATATACACATTAAATTAATACAAACAGAAGCATTGTAGTTTATGACATGTTTTTGACAGCGTAATTTGACAATCATGCAAGGTACTGTGCAGGGAAGGCGAAGGAGAGGAAGACAGAGGAAAAGATGGGAGGATAACATCTCAGAGTGGACAGCAGTCAAGCTGAGTGACACAGTGAGAGTATCAGAGAACAGATTGGAATGGAGGAAGCTGTTTGTCAGGTCATCAGTGGTGCCCCAACGGTCGGCAAGACTAAGGGATAGATAGAGAGATAAATAGATAGAATTGGACAGGGCCTGGTCTCTCTTATGTAATATGTAGGAATTTTGTCAATTTTATAATTTGCATTTTGTTTGTGTTTTTGTATTTGTAATGAGATACCGTAAATGCTATATTTCTTTTGTTCATATAAATATTTGTCCATAAAAAGACTTAACTTTTCGTATCCCAGGACTTACGATACTAATATATGACCACACTCAGAAGTGTCTTCAGGTGTGCGTGCAGTTTCCATCAAACCATTGATGCATACAATCTCATGGTAAACATCACAGAAAAACAACCCCCCCCCCCCTCCTCCCCCCAAAAAAGCAACAACTTTAACGAATACAACATTTGTATATTGGAATATTTGTTAAATGTCTTAAAATAGAATTTAAACATTCGTCGATGTTCAAAATGGCAATAAATCTGTACTTTTTATTCTTAGCCTATTGTGGTACTTATAGACACAACATGCGAAGTCACTAGGGAAATATTGCAGACTTAGTAATCTTATTCATGATAAAATACATTTTAGGGTTAATGAGTTAATGTTTTAGAATCATTTTTTGGTCATACACATGAAGAGCTTATGGGATGGTCTTTCGGCTGTTAGCAGAGATTTGTGATCGCTACACCTCCTAAACTAATAGGATGATTGCCATGTTACACATTCACACAATGATGCTCTGGTTGGTTGTTTTAAAAATGATTCTGCGAGGGCAATCAGTACGGCTGCTGCATTGGTTATTTTGAAAATCTTATAATAGGTCCTCTGGTCATGTCAGCATGTCATTTAAAGACTTCTTACGATGTATACTTTGTCCCAAATGAAAATGGCGCTAATTTGATGTCCAATAAGAGCTCCCATGGCAGCCAGCTTGACGATTTGTGTTGTCGTTATTATTACAGAAAGTCATATTGGCATGGGTTGTGTTTTTATGATGTCTAGATGTCATACTTTTTATGATGTCTAGATTTCATACTTTTTATGATGTCTAGATGCCATACTTTTTATGATATCTAGATTTCATACTTTTTATGATGTCTAGATGCCACACTTTTTATGATAACTAGATGTCATACTTTTTATGATGTCTAGATGTCATACTTTTTATGATGTCTAGATGTCATACTTTTTATGATGTCTAGATGTCATACTTTTTATAATGTCTAGATGTCATACTTTTTATGATGTCTAGATGTCATACTTTTTATGATGTCTAGATGTCATACTTTTTATGATGTCTAGATGCCACACTTTTTATGATGTCTAGATGTCATACTTTTTATGATGTCTAGATGCCATACTTTTTATGATGTCTAGATGTGATACTTTTATGATGTCTAGATGCCATACTTTTTATGATGTCTAGATGTCATTCTTTTTATGATGTGTAGATGCCACACTTTTTATGATGTCTAGATGTCATACTTTTCATGATGTCTAGATGCCATACTTTTTATGATGTCTAGATGTCATACTTTTTATGATGTCTAGATGTCACACTTTTTATGATGTCTGGATGCCACACTTTTTTATGATGTCTAGATGCCACACTTTTTATGATGTCTAGATGTCATACTTTTTATGATGTCTAGATGTCATACTTTTATGATGTCTAGATGTCATACTTTTTATGATGTCTAGATGTCATACTTTTTATGATGTCTAGATGTCATACTTTTTATGATGTCTAGATGCCACACTTTTTATGATGTCTTGATGTCATACTTTTTATGATGTCTAGATGCCACACTTTTTATGATGTCTAGATGTCATACTTTTTATGATGTCTAGATTTCATACTTTTTATGATGTCTAGATTTCATACTTTTTATGATGTCTAGATGCCACACTTTTTATGATGTCTAGATGCCACACTTTTTATGATGTCTAGATGTCATACTTTTTATGATGTCTAGATGTCATACTTTTTATGATGTCTAGATGTCATACTTTTTATGATGTCTAGATGCCACACTTTTTATGATATCTAGATGTCATACTTTTTATGATGTCTAGATGTCATACCTTTTATGATATCTAGATGTCATACTTTTTATGATGTCTAGATGCCACACTTTTTATGATATCTAGATGTCATACTTTTTATGATGTCTAGATGCCACACTTTTTATGATGTCTAGATGCCACACTTTTTATGATGTCTAGATTTCATACTTTTTATGATGTCTAGATGCCACACTTTTTATGATGTCTAGATGTCATACTTTTTATGATGTCTAGATGTCATACTTTTTATGATGTCTAGATGTCATACTTTTTATGATGTCTAGATGCCACACTTTTTATGATGTCTAGATGTCATACTTTTCATGATGTCTAGATGCCACACTTTTTATGATGTCTAGATGTCATACTTTTTATGATGTCTAGATGTCACACTTTTTATGATGTCTAGATGCCACACTTTTTTATGATGTCTAGATGCCACACTTTTTATGATGTCTAGATGTCATTCTTTTTATGATGTCTAAATGTCATACTTTTATGATGTCTAGATGTCATACTTTTTATGATGTCTAGATGTCATACTTTTTATGATGTCTAGATGTCACACTTTTTATGATGTCTAGATGCCACACTTTTTATGATGTCTTGATGTCATACCTTTTATGATGTCTAGATGCCACACTTTTTATGATGTCTAGATGTCATACTTTTTATGATGTCTAGATTTCATACTTTTTATGATGTCTAGATTTCCTACTTTTTATGATGTCTAGATGCCACACTTTTTATGATGTCTAGATGCCACACTTTTTATGATGTCTAGATGTCATACTTTTTATGATGTCTAGATGTCATACTTTTATGATGTCTAGATGTCATACTTTTTATGATGTCTAGATGCCACACTTTTTATGATGTCTAGATTTCATACTTTTTATGATGTCTAGATGCCACACTTTTTATGATGTCTAGATGTCATACTTTTTATGATGTCTAGATGTCATACTTTTTATGATGTCTAGATGCCACACTTTTTATGATGTCTAGATGCCATACTTTTTATGATGTCTAGATGTCACACTTTTTATGATGTCTAAATGTCACACTTTTTATGATGTCTAAATGCCACATTTTTTATGATGTCTAGATGTCATACTTTTTATGATGTCTAGACTTCATACTTTTTATGATGTCTAGATGTCATACTTTTTATGATGTCTAGATGCCACACTTTTTATGATGTCTAGATGTCATACTTTTTATGATGTCTAGATGCCACACTTTTTATGATGTCTAGATGTCACACTTTTTATGATGTCTAGATGCCAAACTTTTTATGATGTCTAGATGTCACACTTTTTATGATGTCTAGATGTCATACTTTTTATGATGTCTAGATGTCATACTTTTTATGATGTCTAGATGTCATACTTTTTATGATGTCTAGATGTCATACTTTTTATGATGTCTAGATGTCACACTTTTTATGATGTCTAGATGCCATACTTTTTATGATGTCTAGATGTCATACTTTTTATGATGTCTAGATTTCATACTTTTTATGATGTCTAGATGCCACACTTTTTATGATGTCTAGATGCCACACTTTTTATGATGTTTAGATGTCATACTTTTTATGATGTATAGATATCATACTTTTTATGATGTCTAGATGTCATACTTTTTATGATGTCTAGATGCCACACTTTTTATGATATCTAGATGTCATACTTTTTATGATGTCTAGATGTCATACTTTTTATGATGTCTAGATGCCACACTTTTTATGATGTCTAGATGTCATACTTTTTATGATGTCTAGATGTCACACTTTTTATGATGTCTAGATGTCACACTTTTTATGATGTCTAGATGTCACACTTTTTATGATGTCTAGATGCCACACTTTTTATGATGTCTTGATGTCATACTTTTTATGATGTCTAGATGTCATACTTTTTATGATGTCTAGATGTCATACTTTTTATGATGTCAAGATGCCACACTTTTTATGATGTCTAGATGCCACACTTTTTATGATGTCTAGATGCCACACTTTTCATGATGTCTAGATGTCATACTTTTTATGATGTCTAGATTTCATACTTTTCATGATGTCTAGATGCCATACTTTTTATGATGTCTAGATGCCACACTTTTTATGATGTCTAGATGCCACACTTTTTATGATGTCTAGATGTCATACTTTTTATGTCTAGATGTCATACTTTTTATGATGTCTAGATGTCATACATTTTATGATGTCCAGATGCCACACTTTTTATGATATCTAGATGTCATACTTTTTATGATGTCTAGATGTCATACTTTTTATGATGTCTAGATGTCGTACTTTTTGTGATGTCTAGATGCCACATTTTTTATGATGTCTAGATGCCACACTTTTTATGATGTTTATGTCATACTTTTTATGATGTCTAGATGCCACACTTTTTATGATGTCTAGATGCCACACTTTTTATGATGTCTAGATGTCATACTTTTATGATGTCTAGATATCATACTTTTTATGATATCTAGATGTCATACTTTTATGATGTCTAGATGCCACACTTTTTATGATGTCTAGATGTCATACTTTTTATGATGTCTAGATGTCATACTTTTATGATGTCTAGATTTCATACTTTTATGATGTCTAGATGTCATACTATTTATGATGTCTAGATGCCATACTTTTTATGATGTCTAGATGTCACACTTTTTCTGATGTCTAGATGTCCTAAATGAAGATGGAACTAATCTTACATCCAATATAGCCACCAAATCAACAATAATGAATGTTTGTATTGCTACTCTAAGGGGATGGGCATCTGCGTATAAAAATGGTGATTTCAATTAAACATTTCTGACGGTGTCTAGTCTATTCTAAATGAATGGTTGGTCATCTTGGCATATTAGTTTAAGTAAAAGTCTTTTTCTGATTTCGAGTTCGTCCTAAATTAAGATGATTTAAATCTGAACTCCAGTATGGTTGCCATCTTGAATATTTGTGTTCTATATACAAATGATGATGTCTAATTTGTCTAGAAAGGATCTGATTACAAATATGGCTATCATGGTCGGCAGGATGATCTTTTTACATGAATACTTCTCCTAAAAGAATGGTTCTATAGGCATGAGGTATTCACTAAATGACTTCTTGTACGAGTCTATGCAATTTAACTAGGTAAAGGAAAAGAGTGAAAAGCCACACTCTTTGTAAAATTCAACAACTATATGTACTAATTACTTAAAAATGTCCCTTTAGGTCAAGCAGAAAGTAAACTCAGTTTTGGACGAGGTCAAGTTCAACATACATTTTTACATTACAATAGCTTATAATGATTTTTTTTAAAAGTTAGCTAAAAAAATGCAAATTAAATATGCATAAAACTTCCCATCTTAAAGAAAGAAAATACTCAATAGGAATTTCATTTTAGTATTAGTATCTGTCACAGAATTAGGTGAAAATTGAATTTATTTCTTCTTGAATACAAACTAATTTCACCATTTTTTTGTTTCGTCGTACATGCGTTACCTGGGGTGAATAAGTGTTTTTCAAGGTAAGTGACGTGTAGCGATTTCGCATGTGCCTGACTACAAATCACTTGAAGTCAGGAACATTAGTATCACGGGGTGCACGGGAATTTTGCCGTGAATTCTGCTCACCTATTTGAGGATATATAAGGCAGAATAATTCTGATAAGATTACGAGTCCAAAAGTATCTTATCAAAGGAGAGATAGCTCGTCATTCTTTCTCCAGCAAAAGGGGTGAGTGTTAAATTTATATTTCGTTTTATTGTGAATTTTATTCAGTTTATCATTTCATGTAATGATGCCTTTAGTACAATGCGATTTAAAACGTTGAATATTTGGAATTACTAGTCACTATTAGACTTTAAATGCAATAGCGTAATCTAAATTTTAGATTGTTTTAGAAACAACTATTATTAGTTTGGTTTCTTTATTGTAGCTGAATTGTAGCTGAACGTCTCTGAACGTCTCTGAATGTCTGTGATTGTAGCTGAATGTGATTGATTGCTCCAGCAGAAAGGGCTGAATGTGATTGATTGCTCCAGCAGAAAGGGCTGAATGTGATTGATTTTGCCGTGATTATGCTGTTTAATTGTGCGATCAAATTGATGTATCTGACTGTCTTTCTGTCGGATTGTCTGTCCGTCTACGTCTGTCGAGATGTGCAAATATCCGGAAATCTGGAAGTCTAAATGTCCGAGTGTCGGAGCTGTCTAGAGGTGTAAACGTCCGGGGTAGTATCTAGTGTTTGGGACCGGTGGTTCTAGTAGATGCTGTATGCTGTCTGTACGTATAACTGTAGTGGATCCGTGAAGGGCAAGTGGCCGATTAAAGTATTGGGTCAACCCTAGGTATTCGGAGAAGCTGGGCGGCGATTCAACAGTTGATGAATCGTACGGTTGTACAGGGTCGAGACACATGTGTGTGTTGCAATTGTAGTTACAATTGAATACATTGTTATATTTACACGTGGTTAGTTTGAATCACACTAGTATTTCAAGGGATTATATGAATCTCAATAACAGTTAGCAGCTTGATAAAATACATGTCGATGTTTGTACTTGTTGTCGCAATCCAAAGGTGCGATAGTATAATTTGATGTTTGTATTTGTTATCGCAATTTATGCTTGTGTTAATATCAAAAAGGGAATCAACATAATAAAAACATGTTAAAAACAAACCTTTTCTGAGAACAAACTCTAGTTCTATGAGACTGAAATGAGTTTCATTTTTATTGAAATTAAAATAAATACAAAGCAGAGATAAAAGTGATGCATGTCAGGATGAGAAAATTTATATCTTTTTCTTGTGAATGATATATATCTGTCTGAGCTGTGAAACCTAACTTATGAAACAAAACGAGCTATTTACATTTTGGAAAATAGACTAACAATAATCATGAAATTTATGTATAAAATCTTTCAGATTTAATAAGAAATAAAAATGTCTCTTCCCACACCCACTTTTTTGATGTTCAAAGGCAATGGTGTGTTGGTGATGGAACTGATGTTTAATGCCATTTTAACACACTGTGAGATGGTTAAGGCTGAAAGTCATATAATTGGAACCAAATATGAGAAACTGACATTCATTTTTTGAAGTGTGAGTGGACTTGACAGCATCGGATTCGTATAAACAATTCCTCAAACTATTTTTTAAAATTTAACAAGACTTTCAAACTCTGAGACAAGACAAAAGCTACATTATGTCTATTTCAACCCTTGAACCATACCTGGACATTCCAAGCTTTCTGCGTGTGAGTTTATATAACCAACATCACTGTATATTTGAAAAATCAGAATTCTTATAACAATACCAGCCTGTACATGTGGTATAACTGATTTAACCTTTCACCCCCAACACAAAGCAGGTCGACTGAAACAATTCCGCTAAAATATTAGTGCAAAACTATTAGGCATTAGATAGTTATGCCAAAGAAAGTTACTGCACAGATAAAGCTAGAGTATAAGAGTTTTGATCTATGAACAATAGATGTGTCAATGACTTTCACAATTTATGGGTGGATGTAGATATGACACATGATCATATGATTCACGTTTCATATGAATAATTCTATGAAATCTTTGTGAAAACCCAGATATCGTTAAAAAGTTGCAGCATGATAAGCCTGGCGTAGGCCTAACCTAACCTTTTGACTCAAAACCATGAAGCGGAACATGTAGTTGAAACTGGTATATGACACCACTAGGACAATATAAATAATTTTGTTTTTTTTTATGGTTTAACGCCATTTTTCAGCACAATATAGGCTATACATGGCGGCCAGTATTAATGGTGGAGGAAGAAACCGGACAAACCCCGGAAAGAACCACCGATCACGAGAAGCTACTGGCAAGCTTTCTCACATAACTACATTTGCCGAATCTTAGACTCGAACACACGCAGACAGAGGTGAGATGGCAGTGGTCCGTAACAGACAGCGCTTTAGACCACTCGGCCACTCGGGGCCCCCGACAATATAAATAAATTATACAACATATGATTCAAGACAGGAGTTATTCAAAAGACGTTGTGGCCGGGTCAAGACGATTAACTGACCCAGATTTTTTTTGAAAAAAAATATCAAGCTTTACATTACAGATTTATGGCCATAATGTGAAAATGTGACGAACAGACTCATGAAATTAGGGATAACAATGCGGGGGGGGGGGGGGGGGGGCAGGAGAGACTTTAGTATAATTTCTTACTTTAGATGATACAATTTCAATTTATCTTTATCTCTATCTAATACAATATGCTCATACCTTTTTAACTCGTGTTGAAACAGGTACTCTGTATCGTTCATACCTCCTGAATTTGGGAATAAATGGCTTTTTTGCTAAAAATGCAGCTCTCCTTAAATGAAATAATTATGAAACATTAACAATATATGTGAACAAAAAAATCTGTACTTTGGTCAGTCCAATTACTCTCAGGTATATAATAAGTACATTAATAATTTTACCTGTCATTTTAAAAAATAAAACATGAAGTTGACATTTTCTAAAAACAAATAGGGGCAGAACATTATGATTTAACATGGACATATTGCTGTAATACTAAAATCATTTACCAAATATAGACTGATGTGAATATGTGACCTTATTCATGTTAAAGCAAGTTTAGATTTTATGTAAATACTATAATTTATGTTAGTCACCTTATCCTTGTAATCCATCGACTTAAGTTTATCTCTGGGTGGAAACTGCTTCACTACATCCGCATAAGACATACGGGTATCGACAAGGTCCAAGGATAACAATTTTTCAGCGCTGTTTATCTGCTCCATGTCCAAACTAACAACAAATGACTCCAATACTGTTTTCAATACATATGCACCATTTATATGTACATGTAGTCCATCACGTGCCAAATGCATACTTCGATCAAACAATGGGTTATAGTCAATAAAATGGCACTTATCACATTCTCGTCTTAAGCTCATAATTACATCAGTTAGTGCAGCACATCCTCTTTGTAAGTCTGGTAAAACAGTAGAGTTCCAATGAAAAGATTTAAAGTTACTGGTAGTTCGAGGCAGAATTCCAAAAACAGTGACCAGCATCGTGGGATTCATTTCCAGCAACTGACGAATAAAGTCTCTGTAACAACTGAAAGCAAGAAGTGTACAAAAAGAATTAACTAAAATGCAAACAAAACATGACTAATAAAACTGTGAAAATTTCAGAAATTCACCACCATAGTAACTGCTGCCATTTGAGAAATATAAAGAAAATGATACAAAATTTAAAAACATCTGCTACCAGGGTTATTTTGTTCAACTCTCAAGCTCTAAGCAAAAATAAATATCATATTGCAAGATTTCGGAACAATCCACACTCTTCATTTTGGTTGTAGCAATTTACAAATTGTATTGTCATAAAGTGCAATATGTATTACCATATTAATGTTACCCTCTTCCTGATGTTAAGCCTGTTTATTTGTGGCATTTGGTGGATTATTAGTTAATAAATTAGATTGCTGGAAGCTGAGAATACCAAAATCAGTTAAAATTGTGACAAGAATCTTGAATTAAATGAAGCTACTGAAACACTTTCTTCAATACTTCGTTGTTTTTATTCATTTTGTTAATGAAACATACTTCAGCTTAATCTGGTTATGGCATTCCCGGCATAAATCACATTTCAGGCAAATGAAATGTAGACCAACATAACTTGAAATCAGGTCCACGTGATTGTGTGAGAATTTTAATTTAGTAGAAAAAAGGCATCAGAGTAAGAACAATCTCGCTAAATGATTGTGACTTTAATTTGTAGAAAAGCATCAATACGGGCTGCATAAAGTTTGAGATATTTCTGAAATCTGACTTCTCAATATGATGCTAGGTGACATCAAAACATGCTACACAAGTACAATTAATTAGGCAATAAAACCTCGACCCCAAAACATAAATATCAGGGTCAATGTCTTAGACTGTATGACGAGTAGTCAATATGGATGCTAATCATGTAAATTTGTTATTTAAAATTATGCTGGTCATATTATAATCAGGGAGAATATTTGGAATTCATCACTAGCCAGTTGTAATCTGTAAGATCAATATAATAAATTAAATATACAATATAAATTTATAATAGTTATGCTGCAAATATTGGGCACAAATAATAAATGTTTTCAAAGTTAAATTTGCAAGCAAAAAAACCTTGTAAATATGCTAACATCTTTCCCAACATCATTCGAACCTATGTGAAGAATCAGCAGGTCAGGTTTCTGGGCTCGGACAACGTCTAACACTTTGGATTTAAAATTGGTGACATCTCCAACCAATTTCGCACCAGGAATAGTCAACTGAGTTGCTTCAAATTGGAATCACCTGCAACGAAAATGCTCCTCAACATTCTGACAAGTATGCGACAGCTATGCAAAATATACAATGAATATGAAATGAATAACCACTATTTAAAAGACGTAACTGTCTTTCTGAAAAGAAAATATAAATTACATAAACACTAAATTATACTTTTCACACCAGATCAAGTATAATAAAATGGAAGTTAATCATAAACACTTCAGAAAAGAAACTACTATCTTGGGGTAAAAACGTATCAAATGAATATAACTAATAAAATACTTTCTAGTATATTCTTCACGCTATCAGTTCCAATACCTTAACTAGTATGTGAATATGAAAACTAAACTTCTTACTTAAGTAGTAATCAAATTTAAACACTAATACATATAAATGAACAAAAAACTTAGCAATGCATGTACAATATTAAATAAATTCAGCCAATATTCACAAAAAATAGAAAATAAAGTCAAATTGATAAAACTTCTGAAACGAAAATTCAAATTGGTCTGGCAGTTGGTAACGTGACTGATTTATACAAACTAGTTTGTTAAATTTGCGCACTATGATAAACTGTAAAGTAAATCAAAGCGTGATTAATTATAATTACATATATGTCTACAATTTTTAAATATATATGAATCGAGAATATGGTAACTAAGATGCAGCAATTATTAATAGTTATCGCTCAAATTTGAAAAACGTTCGCACGAATTTTAGTTCAAGCGGAAGCAGGAAGTAGAATTGGTGGTTTATGGGATTGTTTCTGAGGAATGTATTGTACAACCAATCAAAACCATCGTTTTTAGAGGACACATTGGCATATCTGAATGTAGGAATATTTAATGAAGGCAGGATTTCTCTATTATCCCCCCTCATATGCAATGAAAGCTAGCATAACACGACAATGACAAAGTTATCTTCAGCCATTTTGTTAGGACAGAGACAATGAGCAAGACGTATTTCTTTAAGGCTTTAAAATAAACGTGGTATTTTGAAATGGTTTGGTATTGCGTGTTCAAAGCCATGTTCAGCACAAGATAAGATATACATGGTGGTCAGTATATTTGGAAGAACCTGGGAAAATCCCGTGAAAACCACATTTTCACAGGAAGCTACTAGAAAGTTTTCTGAGAAATAAAACAGCACGGACAAATATGAGATGCATAATTATCTATAAAGGCGAGAGCATTAGACTACTTAATCACATGGGACCTCAGTGCTTAAATGAGCACCCGCATTTACATGTAGAATATTGGCTGCTTGTATTCAATTCAAGATCTAGAATTTTGTTGTCTTGTAACCATGAAATATTGCTATCGTCCTATAATAATTGACTTGTATATAGACTGGTTATGTCTTCTAGGTTGATAAAGCGTAAAGGAAAATAAAACTTTCTAGGATAAACGTATGAACTTAAGGCTGTAGTGTGAAATTTCAGTTATTGTGTAATATTTAAAGATGTGGATATATTATTGAATTCGGTCTTTCTGGCATGTGTTGTTTATGGAAACTGATGTGAGGCATGTGCACCTCATGTAGTCACTGCAAAGTATTTAACCAGTTAAATACAAACAGTCGGACAAGAAGCAGAGCTAGCCACTTATGGCATCAGACACCTTGGTTCACGGTAAGTATAATATCTAAAAACTATTACCTCGATGACAACTATTTTTGAATTATTTAAATCTATCATGTACACAAAGTTTTTCAAAATTAACACCCCGAGAAAAGGCATGGATACAACATTGAAAATCTACACATCCGAGGTAAAGATAATGTGATTGCAGATGCACTCGTACATGTATAGAAGTAATATATTGCTTTATTTGTGTATTTTTAATGACATTTATTGCAATATCAATATCAATATTGAACAAAGATGTAAAAGAAATCATTATTTTATACACCTTTCTTTATCTTCTTTTTAAATTTAAATGCAGTGTATATCAATACTGCTTCCACGTTTGTATATTTTAAGATTATGGTAATGTTTAGACAGGATGTTGATATAGCTAACGTTTGTCCATGACTGTAGATCATAAATAGGCTTTTATGAGTTTAACATTTACTAGAAACAGACTTGTTTACATTCTGATTGTAATTTTCTATTGAAATGACTCACATCTATGTCAAGTGAAACATTTTGTTAATAGGGACATGGTAAGAAAATAATTCATATCTGTTTTAAGATCAATCTTCGGGAATCCGAACAATTTAATCCAGATATAAATCGAGAGTAATTATCTATATAAAGTTATTATGCTAATCACTAAGTGCTTGTAGACTACGCATTAACATATTACGTTGGAATTAGTATGAACTCGTTCGAACACATTCTGGTACATGCGGACATTCAAGACTATTACAATGTATTCGGAACTTTCTTTCGGACTATTAATAAGAAATTGTTGACGAACTAAATGCTTATTTATTTTACTTAAACTGACGATTTCACTTCCTTCTTTTTCCGAATTTCATGAGCCTTAACAAGGGGTTGGTGGAAAAACACTATTGCTGTATTTAATCGTTGGAAGAAGAAGAAATTCCTCTGTTGTATTTACAAGAAAAAAAAGTACAACAAATAAAATAGCCACAAAAAATCATCCAGGCAACATTAATAAGTCTGATCATAAAGGACGATTAACCTGAATCCAATGTTGTTGATATATTGCATCATAGCTTGCACTATTCATTAAGCAACGCAGCACCAGACACTGCCCGGTTACAAGGGATACAATCACCGTCAGGTATTTCAATGTTCGAGTTACTTCTCCTAGCACGTGTCCGCGTACTAAGTATTTGAATGCGATTCTTGACGTGTTTTGCAGTGACAAAGTGCTGTATGCGGCTACATATATCCACACGACTTTAAACATGAATTTTAAATATTTAAATTTAGCTTGTTGCCACAAAGAATGTTGTTATAAACTTTAGATGATTCTCTTTCAGATTCATGAGAAGAAAAAAAAGTCATGAATTAAATGAATATATAATCTTAAGGCCATGATGAATTGTGTCTTTATTGTGAGAAGATTCATTCCGGAAGTCGTTAATATATATTTGAATGTTTTATTCGTATTCCATTTATCAGCAAATTCTGAAACGTTTGCTTCACACACACACACGCACGCACGCGCGCGCGCGCGCATGCACGCACGCACGCACGCACGCACGCACGCACACACACACACACACACACACACACACACACACACCAGGGTGTTATTATTTGCTGGTGTGTAAGAATGACCGAATGCTTCCTGTGACTTAAACTGAAAATCAGAATACTAAAAACATATCCCATATTTTCATTACGTCTGGTATTGTTGATTATTATAAATCGCTATTAAAATCTTTTCGACGTTTCTTTTATACACATTTTAAGCCTATTCACAGAGTATAACGTTTATTTAATTCTTCTCATTTCATGTATATGTTTATGTTTAAAACTTTTATTTGTCTCACAATCCATGAAAGGAATGTTGGTTGTAAGTCGATCCTTAGTTATAGTAACACAAACTTTTGGGCTTGTCATGATTACATGCAATGCTTCCATTATAGTTTTATCTTTCTATTTGCATATTTTGTTGCTGTTGTATGTTAAAGAATGTTATTCAAGATTGAAAATACAGAGAAATAACCCCGGAAGATATGCAAAGTATTTGACCTAGCTTATATCCTTTTTAGCATACGTACTACATTTGTTATTCGTAATCACATGAGTGTTGTCTTCTTTAAATCTTTTGAATGTCTTTGCAGGTCTCGTTGCTGACACAGATTTAAGTCATTGAAACAAACGTTTACTCGAAACGTCGGATAAAATAGATTGAAATATTTTTAACAAAACATATTTCTGAGGATGTCTGCATAATGTCATGACATTATATTTGTGTATTTGCCAATCGACATCGGCAGTTTTATATCATTCAATTTTAACCAATTCTCGTACCGATTAAAATCTAAACATATAGGATTCTGATATAGGAGTCTGATGCATGCATGAAACACATATTTAAACTTAAGGAGGGACACAGATTCCACAGTCCCTTACATAGTATCGCTTGACAATAGTAATGAAACTGTCTTAATTATACTACCCTAACTCTTTATTCCTCAAACTATTCCTCAGTGTCTTCATCCGGAAACATTAGGTTAATGACTACCTTAAATTAATTAAGTAGAGTAGTAATTAATTAAGTAGATCAATTGTATTGATTTTTAAAAATAACTGAAACTTTGAAATGATCACGAGGGGATTGGAGTTTGTTATGCTCAGCTTGTACAGTTAGAGAGCTATGACAAAAATGCCCTTGGGAATGAATTTATACAGGAAAGAATTTCTTTAGCTATCACTTATATTTTCCTTTTTTGACAAGTTCACATCTAGTCCTGGTAATAATTAATCAAGAAGTATTAATCACAATGATCTGCTTTTTGCGTCTTATTCTCTCTATTATAATTAGGGTGAAAAAATCTCATATATATATATATATATATATATATATATATATATATATATATATATATATATATATATATATATATATATATATATATATATATATATATATATATATATATATATATTGTTTGTTTCCGAGTGCCATTAGCAAAACTGTGCCCACAAAACTACCAGCTTGGTAATTTGTAAAACATATTTTCTTAATTATTATAAGAAAATAAAAACCATTTGAGAATTTTGAGATCCTGGTTTTGTGATATAATTTTTAGGGCTATTTAGGTTTATACTAAAAGTTCTTTTTAAAGTTTCACTCTGTATTCTAGGGAAATAAATTAATTGTTGAATTGTATAAAACATAGGTTTTCACTAGTTTATGTAACTGGTTTAAAAATCGTAGCAGCATGCATCTATATATCTCAGTTTACAATTGATGAAATTTTAGTATCATTTTTTAAAGTTATTTTAGGAAGAAGTATATTTTCTAATGGTAAAAAATATATGTCTAGAGTGTTGATAATTGATATCAACAAAAGAAATGCTGCAAAAAGAAAATGGTTATTGAAGGCTGACTAGAAAATGAAACGGTTTTGCAAGACAGGTGTATAAACTTATCGATCTATCCATTCATTCAGACATACGTTCAGACATCAACCCATCAACTGATAGACGAATATTTTCTTTTGTCCATCCGTCCATCTATTTATTAAAGAGCGCTTAGCAGAATGAAGTCAAGGTAGTACCGTATCAATAATATAAATTGCAACTATAAGTTAAATCTTAGAAACGTTCATTAAAAAAATATAAATAAATAAATAAATAAATAAATAAATAAATAAATAAATAAGAAAAGAAAAGAAATAAATATAGCAATCTTAACCAAATCAAAATAAAAAAGATAACATAAATATAATTCTAAACATTTTATGTTCATTGAATGCATTAATTTTAAGAGCTATTTATAGGACATGAAATAGATGCACATTTAATGGATACTTTCCCTGTACAGACTGAAGAGGGAGTTCTCCATTGAGGTTAGTAAATCCGAAAAATAACATCGGCAAAATTAACACCAAACATGCAGTAAAAGAATTTGTGTCATACAATGGTCATGTGCATTTCATGACGATAAGCAAGCGACAACGCAGCATTTGTGGAGACATTTGAAATTGTAGCTGTAACCCTGTGTACACGCGGTTCTTGAAATCATGTCCTTTCTACCTTTAGCCAGTGGAATTCGGCAGTCTTCAATCCAATTATGGATTACACTGCTTACCTTCGTAACACGAGGAACTGGATAGGTGAACTATTAGAAACGTTATTTAGAGTATGCACTGGGAGTGTTAACCAGATACTTCAAGGCACGCAATCTCATAAAATGCTGTTTTTAAGATATGTTAAGTTGTGCGATTCTTGTCACGTACTTGTGTACAGTAAAATGTTTATGCACTATATGTGAACGATAATTAAGACAGGTTTAGTTGCTGCATACATCATTACCGGAGCATTAGATATTTGACAATACTGAGCTCGGTTCTCAGTCTGATGGACGCGCAAAGCTCCGGCAGTAAAAAGAAACCGACTACATCGAGTTCTCTGATCTTTCATATCTTATCACAGCGAGTTGTCTTTTTTTTTTTCTTCGGGAAGCAGTCCATTTCAAGGAAGCAATCTTCAGCTGTAGAGGCAGGTGCAAAATAGATTGTTCTGTCTTGCTATCCGTTTAATGTGATAGAATTGTTTTATATATTGGGTGTTTCGGATTTTTTGTTTAAATGTTTACAGGCAGACCTCGATCACATAACACTGTGGTATCTGATATACTACAGTTTGTGTCAAGTTAGCTATTTTATGAATTAACAGGCAAGATGAGTTCAATTATACGTTGGCATTAATGGTTGAATTATATTCGAGTAAGCTGTGAGATTATTCTTGTCGGACAAGTATTCACGTGGGAACGTGGTTCTAATAATAATAATAATAATAATAATAATAATAATAATAATAATAATAATAATTTAGAAAATAGTTCCAAAAAAATGATTTAACATCGTATTAGTGTCTCGTGTAAAACACACTCAGTCCTTGCGTTTTAAGCTGTTTTGACAGAAGTCGTAGAACTCTGTCGGGATTAGTACAACCAGGATGGGTTAGATGGTGACGGTAACTCGGAAGATAGGATTGGTTTATACGCAGCGAGGTTGCAAAACTTTGGGTCTAATGTGTCTACAGGGAATAAGGAGGTTCTCGATGGATCATTTAGCAGTTTTGGATGTGCGAGCCATGCGTGCTGGTTCCTAGACCATTCGGCCAAAAGTGCTGAACCGGATATTCATCGTACTAATGAACCGAACGCCATTAAATACGTATAATCTATTTTTGAATCAATATTATTTATTTTTGCTATATAAGTGAAAATCAAGTATTCATACACGTTTATTGTTTATATTGTATAATAAATTCTATTTTTTAATCGCCTGTGTAATATGTATGTATAAATTCTAAACATTGATTATCCATAGTAATAGATCCATATAACATTGAGATTTGTTATTAAATTCCATTTATGATGGATACATAAATAAATCATTTATTTTCAAGTTCCTTACGTTCATACTCGTTTGATTACTACCTGATGTTGTATGTTCTGATTGGTTACATTTATAAATTATATATTCTGGTATCCGGTGTTGAACTCCGTAAAATTGATTCTGTTTAATCCATTGTTGAACTTGATGCGCACGGGTATGGTGTCAAAATTCATTCATAGTTCAGTTGCATTATTAATAAAAGTATCATGCACGAAATTGTTTTCAATGTATTCTTCGCAAAATCGAATTCCAACCCGGCTTCATCATGTTACAATTATGTCTTTAAAGTATTTATCTTTATAAGATATGTATTAACCATTTAATGTGGTTCCATTACATACAAAATTGAATGTTTCTTTACAATGCAGCCATGTAGAAAATTGATATAACCTACAATGACATTTCATCGCCACCAATAACCTTCCAATAATTAAAGAAGGCTCGCATTTAAGGCTCATTACACCCGTAAATTAAATGGCAATCATTATGGAAAAGCGCTATTCAATGTGAAATACCCAGTGTTAATAATCTAATATAGAAACGCATTGGGTTTCATAGAGCTAAAATATACGGTAGCTTATCTTATGTCAATGTCTTGTTCACACTAGTTACATATGAATGTCCCGTACTGCTTGCACTACTATATACTTAATTTTCGGACATCAGTCACTTGTACCCGATGTAAGCAGGCAGGGCGTATCATAGTACAAGAATTCATGTCGTTTTTACCAGAGTAATAACGTAAATAGGATGTTATCATTTTGTCCTATCGGTCTAGCATTTAGCTCAATTGGGTTGTATAAAGTGGTCTGGATCCAGTCAGTTCCCTTTACTCCGTAATTCAGTGTATCATATATGCAGTAATCTGATTTAATAAATAATGAATTATTTTCTTTTTCTTTTTCTTTTTTCTTAAAGTTTAGAACAATATACTGTATCGTTGGATATATATATATATATATATATATATATATATATATATATATATATATATATATATATATATAGATCGATAGATAGATAGATAGATAGATAGATAGATAGATAGATAGATAGATAGATAGATAGATAGATATTTTAATTGTGCTTGATTAATTTGCCTACACTTGCTAATACGCGTGTGCTGCATTAATCCGGTTCTATTCTCTACATAGTACGTTTATTCACTGTAATTTGAATGCTGTATTTAGTCATACAATTGCAGTGAATATTGTATTTTGTCATACAAACGTAGTGAATATTGTATTTTGTCATACAAACGTAGTGAATATTGTATTTTGTCATACAAACGTAGTGAATATTGTATTTTGTCATACAAACGTAGTGAATATTGTATTTTGTCATACAAACGTAGTGAATATTGTATTTTCTCATACAAACGTAGTGAATATTGTATTTTCTCATACAATTACAGTGAATATTGTATTTTGTCATACAATTACAGTGAATATTGTATTTTGTCATACAATTACAGTGAATATTGTATTTTGTCATACAATTACAGTGAATATTGTATTTGGTCATACAATTACAGTGAATATTGTATTTTGTCATACAATTACAGTGAATATTGTATTTGGTCATACAATTACAGTGAATATTGTATTTGGTCATACAATTACAGTGACTATTGTATTTGGTCATACAATTACAGTGAATATTGTATTTGGTCATACAATTACAGTGAAAACTGTATTTTGTCATACAAACGTAGTGAATGTTGTTAATAGCCATACAAATATAAGGCATATTTGTATCTAGTTATACTATGACGTGGATGTTTTATCTAGTCATACAATGACCGTAGATGTTTTATCTAGTCATACAATGACCGTGGATGTTTTATCTAATCATACAATGACGTGGATGTTTTATCTAGTCATACAATGACGTGGATGTTTTATCTAGTCATACAATGACCGTGGATGTTTTATTTAGTCATACAATGACCGTGGATGTTTTATCTAGTCATAGAATGACGTGGATGTTTTTTTAGTCATCCAAATATAGTCTAGTCATAACTTTATAACGAATATTGTATCTAGTTAAACAGTTGTAGTGAATGTTGTATATAGTCATACAGTTGTAGCGAATATTGTATCTAGTCCTGCATTCAATGTGATTGTTGTTTTTAGTCATACGATTATAGTGAATATTGTAACTAGTCATACAATTACAGTGAATATTGTATTTTGTCATACAATTATAGTGAATATTGTATTTGGTCATACAATTACAGTGAATATTGTATTTGGTCATACAGTTACAGTGAATATTGTATTTGGTCATACAATTACAGTGAATATTGTATTTTGTCATACAAACGTAGTGAATATTGTATTTTGTCATACAAACGTAGTGAATATTGTATTTTGTCATACAAACGTAGTGAATATTGTATTTTGTCATACAAACGTAGTGAATATTGTATTTTGTCATACAAACGTAGTGAATATTGTATTTGGTCATACAATTACAGTGAATATTGTATTTTGTCATACAAACGTAGTGAATGTTGTTAATAGCCATACAAATATAAGGCATATTTGTATCTAGTCATACAATGACGTGGATGTTTTATCTAGTCATACAATGACCGTGGATGTTTTATCTAGTCATACAATGACGTGGATGTTTTATCTAGTCATACAATGACGTGGATGTTTTTTTTAGTCATCCAAATATAGTGAATGTTGTATCTAGTCATAACTTCATAACGAATATTGTATCTAGTTAAACAGTTGTAGTGAATGTTGTATATAGTCATACAATGACGTGGATGTTTTTTTTAGTCATACAATGACGTGGATGTTTTATCTAGTCATACAATGACCGTGGATGTTTTATCTAGTCATACAATGACCGTGGATGTTTTATCTAGTCATACAATGACCGTGTATGTTTTATTTAGTCATGCAATCATAGTGAACGTTGTATCTAGTCATAACTTTATAACGAATATTGTATCTAGTCATACAGTTGTAGCGAAAATTGTATCTAGTCCTGCATTCAATGTGATTGTTGTTTTTAGTCATACTATTATAGTGAATATTGTAACTAGTCATGCAATTCTAGTGAATTTTGTATCTAGTCATATAATCGTGGTGAATGTTATATCTAGTCATAACTTTGTAGTGAATGTTGAATCTAGTCATATAATCATAGTGAATTTTGTATCCTGTCATACAATCGTGGTGAATGTTATATCTAGTCATAACTTTGTAGTGAATGTTGTATCTAGTCATATAATCATAGTAAATTTTGTATCTTTTCATACAATCGTGGTGAATGTTATATCTAGTCATAACTTTGTAGTGAATATTGAATCTAGTCATATAATCATAGTGAATTTTGTATCTTGTCATACAATCCTGGTGAATGTTATATCTAGTCATAACTTTGTAGTGAATATTGAATCTAGTCATATAATCATAGTGAATTTTGTATCTTGTCACACAATCGTGGTGAATGTTATATCTAGTCATAACTTTGTAGTGAATGTTGTATCTAGTCATATAATCATAGTAAATTTTGTATCTTGTCATACAATCGTGGTGAATGTTATATCTAGTCATAACTTTGTAGTGAATGTTGTATCTAGTCATATAATCATAGTAAATTTTGTATCTTGTCATACAATCGTGGTGAATGTTATATCTAGTCATAACTTTGTAGCTTATTATCTTCATTTGCTGGAAGATACGAACATTTATTCATTCGCGACAACACATGTTCCACTTGGGCTTCTGGAATCTGACTTGGACTTATGAACAAGTCTTTACATGTCACTCTAGCTTATGAACAAGTCTTTACATGTCACTCAAACTTATGAACAAGTCTTTACATGTCACACTAACTTATGAACAAGTCTTTACATGTCACTCTAACTTATGAACAAGTCTTTACATGTCACTCTAACTTATGATCAAGTCTTTACATGTCACTCTAACTTATGAACAAGTCTTTACATGTCACTCTAGTATGGGCAACATATATTATATTCACACTTTGCTTATAAAAATAACTGCATAAAGAAATGGTGGCAGTATGTATCAGATATTTATGATCGCTAAATATTTTTCAGTGTCATCTCAGAAACTATTTGACGATTATTTTATGTTTTGCATCGAGTTATCTATTTATTATTACAAGAATCTTCTACGGATGGAGGAGAATAAGACAGATTTAAAGTAACGTTTGTACGCCAAGAAGATTTCACTAATTTATTATCCAAAATACAGAGTTAACCAGAGACATAAACAACACAACTATACCTCTGTTTGTACCTTACTCATTTCCGCTTTACATTGCAAGTAAAATATAACTCCTCATTTATAATGGACACCCAACTATTACACACACATGCAATGTCATTATTCTTCACAATTGTACCATAAAACTGTCATGATTTGCACCAACTATAGCATTACAAGGATAAATGCATTTACCCTCACATGTAAATTAAAACCCATCATTTAGTGGGGAAAGTCATAAAATTGACATATGGACTGCCAGAATTTCATATTCTGACTTTCACGTGAATTTTGCATAATGGGATATTTAATATTTATATTACTACAAACTTAAATTCTGTCTCAGAGAAAGTGACATTAATTGTGTAACTGAGACGGTTGATTTTTTGAAGGGTCATTTCCTTCTGCTCAAAAAGAAAGTCACATGTCAAGTCACATGTCCTCGAAAATGCGTTGTACGCGATCAGTTTCCCTAAGTATGTTGAAGGGTGATCATTCCTTCGCATTAAGAACAATATCAAATGCTAGGAGTAACGTGATTTATTGTTGACCTCGGTAAATACCGAGCCCAGAATGATTAACTCGTCTCCTTTTTTTTTTATTTATAAAAAAATCACATTAAAAGATATATCCCATGAAATTGGATGAATATATAAAAATGCAACCATCGATTAATTATATTTTTCACAATCGATTCTATATGTGTAGTTCATTAAAGCCTTTTATTTAATGTTAATGGATTAGGTATATTCTGCTGAGTTTAATTGTGACAATTAAAGCTGGAATGGGACCCATAAGGACACGTAGAAATTGTGTGAAACAGCTTTCAAAAATGTAAACTATGCAAACAATTTGATCAAATTTCGTTCTTTCCTTTCTGAAAGGATGAAGTTTAGATGTAGCTGTAAAATATCCCAACTGTGCATCAATGGCTTTTATATCTTTCTGTGACCTACATGACACGTGACATCACAAGTTAAACACCTTTGTAGCTAAGCAGGTTTTACATTATTGTTTGCCTCATGAGTTTGTTCAACCGTGCAAGTAAAAGTGGCAGCAAATATTATTAAGTCGCGATTCAAAAACAAAAATATTTAAATTTAGAAACTTAAAGTTTGTGAAACTTACTGGTAGAGATTCATCACGATTTTTTTATTTGAAGGTCGAATTTCGCTTGTATTGGTTAGAATCGTTATGCATGCAGCTGGCTGAATTGCTTTGTTTATGTTTGTGTTCGTTTTAACGGAATGTTAAACGCATTACTGTCTATATTGTTCAGCGGAAATTGTAGCGAAGTGCCTTTTCCAAGGACACACTGAGGCAGCTGAGCCACGCTGTCTCTGGCCGGTATCAAACCCACTACCATTGTATCACAAGGCCGAGACTCTGTCAACTACTCCTACTCCTTGTTAACTGAATTGCGATCAACAACACTACAATTTCTTACCAATTTCCATTTTATCCGTACCTATTTAGTAAATTAAAGGAAATGAATGATTCAACAAGCATCTTAAGTTTAAGGGACCAAATAAAGACGCATAAAATAGTCTATTTTTATTTATAGATTTTTTTAAATACAAAAGTAATAAGTATTAGCACGTAAAAATGCACTTTTTAAGTATATTTTTTATCGAGGAAAATGTATGTACACCATTGATAAGTTATGTTTGGGCATAAGCATAACATCTTTAGGATGACTAAGCACAAAGATGTAAATAGAAGGATTTTTTTTTAAAAAGTGTACCCTATTTATCGTGTGACGAATAAAGTTTCCAAATGAAATGAGAAACACAGAAACATAGGTAATAGATGAAAAAGCTAATGTAACTTAAGAAATCACACTGATTGCCAAATTAATCAGAAACATAGTCAATACATGAAATAGATGATGTAACAATAACTTAAGAAATCACACTGATTGTCAGATTAATTAGAAACATAGGTAATAGATGAAAAAGCTGATGTAACAATAACTTAAGAAATCACCTGATTGCCAAATTAATCTTTAATTTTAGAAGTCTCAGAATGTCGTGTGCATTTTCAATTTCTAGTCGCCCTTGATGCCTTGGTAATTTTCACTTCAAGAATACCCACTCCATTAATCTTTAGTGTCTAACCATGCAAAATGTCCAATTAATCTTCAATATTTAACCTAGGCATTCAAGATACCAGTTAATTTTCAATATCTAATTATTCTTGTTGCCCATTTAATCTTCAATATCTAATTATTCTTGTTGCCCATTTAATCTTCAATATCTAATTATTCTTGTTGCCCATTTAATCTTCAATATCTAATTATCCTTGTTGCCCATTTAATCTTCAATATCTAATTATTCTTGTTGCCAATTTAATCTTCAATATCTAATTATCCTTGTTGCCCATTTAATCTTCAATATCTAATTATCCTTGTTGCCCATTTAATCTTCAATATCTAATTATCCTTGTTGCCCATTTAATCTTCAATATCTAATTATTCTTGTTGCCCATTTAATCTTCAATATTTAATCTAGGCATTCAAGATGCCAGTTAATCTTGAATATCTAATATAGTCATATCTGATGCCAGCTAAGATTCAATATATAGCCATTAAAGTTAAGCCAGGTAATCTTGAACAGCTAGTCATCTAAGATACCCTGATAATTTTCATCATCTAGTCATCCTGGATTTCTAACTAATCATAAATATATAGTCATGCTGGATGTCCAGGTAATTTTCAATATCTAGTCATCATGGATACCCAGGTAATGTTCAATATCTAGTCATCCTTGATGCCCAGGTAATTTTAAATATCTATTCATCCTGGATACCCAGATAATTTTCAATATCTAGTCATCATGGATGCCCAAGTAATTTTCAATATCTAGTCATCCTGGATACCAAGGTAATGTTCAATATCTAGTCATCTTGGATATCCAGGTAATGTTCAATATCTAGTCATCCTTGATGCCCAGGTAATACTCAATATCTAGTCATCCTGGATACCCAGGTAATTTTCAATATCTAGTCATTATGGATGCCCAAGTAATTTTCAATATCTAGTCATCCTGGATACCCAAGTAATTTTCAATATCTAGTCATCCTGGATACCCAGGTAATGTTCAATATCTAGTCATCCTGGATACACAGGTAATTTTCAATATCTAGTCATCCTGGATTCCCAAGTAATTTTCAATATCTAGTCATCATGGATACCCAGGTAATTTTCAATATCTAGTCATCCTAGATGCCCAGGTAATTTTTAAATATAGTCATCCTGGATACCCAGGTAATTTTCAATATCTAGTCATCCTGGATACCCAACTAATCATCAATATCTAGTCATTTTAGATGCCCAGGTAATTTTCAATATCTAGATGAAAGGATCTCTCCGGATACGATGTGGACATTACTGCAGCCAGACCCGGCATGCACGAGAAGGCGAACTCAGTGAAAATGACTCCATATACACTTTCTTTTGGAGCGGCCGAGGAGGTGAAGAGAGCCGTGAGGCTGGTGTCGGCTTTGCAGTAAAGGCTGCACTGATTGGCAAATTGACTGGACATTCCAAAGGAGAAAACGACAGACTCAGGACCACGAAACCCCGCTCTTGTCTGGAAGGAAGCACTTTACCATCGTCAGTTGCTATGCTCCAACCATGACCAACAGGGATAAAGTGAAGGGCAATTTCTATGAAGATCTTCACTCCATCATTGCTGACATTCCAATGGCAGATAAGCTCGTCATTCATGGCGATTTCAGTGCAGGAGTAGGTTGTGATCACGGTGCTTTTAATGGAGTGCATGGGAAGCAACGAGTGGGTCACTGTAACACCAGCGGTCTCCTTTTGCTCCAGACGTGCGGCAAGCATGAACTGCTGATCAACAATAATGTCTTCCACTTCCATACCCAAAACTGGACTTCATGGATGCACCCTCGCTCTAAGCAGTAGCACCTCATCGACTACGTCATTGTCTGGAAGAGGGACAGGCAGGAGGTGCGCGTGATCAAGTCCATGTGCTGCGCTGACTGCTTGACAGACCACTGCCTCGTGATTACCAAGCTCAATATTAGCCCCAAAAATGCCCTCAGGGAAAGAAGGCTCCTAAATGACTGAACATCAACAAGCTGAAATGCACCAGTACCAAACAATCTCTCGTGGATGCCCTGGAAGAACGTCTAAAATCAACCACTTTCGATATTTAGAAAATGGAAACCGAATGGGTGATATTCAGCTTCGGACATTTTAGAACACTCAACCACAAATCATCAAGACTGGTTTGATGAGAAATCTGACTAGATCAAGCAGTTGCTGGAAGAAAAACGCCGCTTCCTTCATACCTACGTCAGCAACCTCAATTCTACCTCTAGGAAAGATGCGTAATAGTCAGTCTGGCTACTGTATAAACAAATGTTTAATTACAAACAAAATTCTCACTCTAAAGGATTAACCGAACACGGTAGTATAACGATATGATACGCTCTTGTCTCCATAAATCTAATTAATGGTTCTCTGGTTTAAAACTAATGTATTCTTGTTAGACATTTCTCAAGTGTGCAGCTATCCCATAAGGATTTACAACAAATAAATTTATTCGATCCTAGATTAAGATATCGTCTAGGTCCTGAAAAAATGTTTGGTTATAGAAAGACATTAGTGTTTTATTATTTTTAGATTTCTCATCAGTATATAATTTGATTAACTCTATCTAACTGTGATTTAGTAAATTTTCGGACTTATTTCATTTATACGATTTTCTCTTACTTCATATTGTAATGAATTTGGAGTATGCGCATTTGATAGCGCCCATATTTTAAGCAATTCTTAGATTTATTTGTGTCATTATTTTGGATTCGGCGCCATGTAAATATTCCTAGCCCAAAATAATTAGCCAATTAGTAGGAGCTAACGTCACGCAGCCGAGTGTTAATGATTTGAACCATGCTAGGGTTCGCTAGTAGTGAATTTAGGTCCAAGCCGAATGACTGTCCCTGTGTAACAAAGTCCATATTAAAATATAATGGTGTATAATAGTGTTGTGGTTGAGATGGCAGTATTTACGGTAGGAAACCAGTAAATTAAACAATAGAATCAATAAGTTGGGACTTGGTAGATACCGTTTATGTGTCCATAGTGGAAGGGCGGCGCAGTTAAATAGTTCCCATTGTGAAAGGGAATACTAGTGCATTTTCGATGGCATAACCGGCTGGCGGTACGGAAATCTGATGATAATGAAGAAAAACCATGCAAAGGTGCTGTTAATGGATGTTTGGCAAGTTGTTTTAACTGTAGACTCCAATTGATTAAAGCAAAATTTAGTATAGAAAGACAGACACGTCTGAATTTCCAAATTACACCTCAAACTGTATGGAAGTTTTTGGAAATTTGGGGAAAACATATGACTTCCAGCGGGATTCGCGCTAGGGTTTTGACACCGCTCGGTCAAGTGAATACCCCTGTGCGTGTAACAATATGTTTTAATTCATTTACTGATTGACGTTCGTATTAAGAGATATTATACTAATTCTTAATTCCAGTTATTTATCTATATTTATACCTGACAGCAGCAGTGAGGGTGCGACCTCAATGAAATGTATGGGTGGGTAAACAAAACACACATACACTTTTTAAAAAAAAACAACACTACGACAAAGATAATGTAACAAAAAAAGCTAAGAAAAAAAAAAACCCAATTAGAAAAATTATCGGTCAGTTAGAGGCTTTAGTTTATTATATCTTATTTATTTTCATTTTCGTATGAAGTTTTCTTTTTCCAAAGGCACGTTCCAGCAAAATGCATGTTCACCCATTCTACTGTTAATGTCGGTCGCCAAATAGTTAGCTCTAATGAGAAAAAGTTATTTTATGGTTGGCCATACATTACTGTATTTTCTGAGATAAATAATCTTGCTATTTCTCCAGAGTGAAGAACATACCGTAAGTTGTGACTGGCCGTCAGTAGTTATGAATAACATTATAAACATAAAATTCAAAGTTATTCTTAGATACGTAAGTATCCATGAGATAAACATGGCTGTTAAAATTCAACAAAGCGCGAAAATGTTATATTTACTTTGATCTGGGAATCAAAATTTGCAACTGTTTATATTTTCTGTGCAAATAATTACAAAGAACATCAACAAAAGAATGAAGTAAAAGAATGCGAAGAATTAGTGGATTAATACATTTTTTGTGTTATAATGATCATTCCAATATAGATCCATCTGAACCGACCTCAGTTCAGATTTAATTCATAAAAGAAAAAGGAATGTCCCACCTGTTTTGCCCACCTGGAGGACACCATACTCCTAAAGAACGTTAACTAATGCCTCAGTGCGCATTAAGATGTTAATCTCATTCAATTTTACAACCTGACGATTTTATATGAAAGCACCGTCGGCATCTTTAAGGTATCAAGCGGATTGTAATTAAGTTCACTAGAGAAGAAAATGTCAGCAAATATATAAAAACCCATTTAAATTCAATCATATCGGCGTAGTTTTGTCGGTCTGGAATTTAACATTTATTTTTATTGAACTTAACATGTTTGCGCTCAAAAATACTATATCTGATTTGATTTACTGCCTGAGAAAATAAATTAGAATCCGATTTGGCATGAAAACGGTCACGTGAAAGAAGAAAAAAAATATTTACTCTCTCTCTCTCTCTCTCTCTCTCTCTCTCTCTCTCTCTCTCTCTCTCTCTCTCTCTCTCTCTCTCTCTCTCTCTCTCTCTCTCTCTCTCTCTCTCTCTCTCTCTCTCTCTCTCTCTCTCTCTATATATATATATATATATATATATACAGAAATCAAGTGCTTTATGTGTTCGTTATAAATAAATACATATTTTGTTTTAAAAAGTATTTTAAAAAATCTCTCAAATAAAGACGAAAAATTGAAGACAATAGTTAATGTGCATGTGTATTATATTCCAAATTTTCCATTATCATTTGAGCGATCGGGATGATAAAAATAAAGCTGAATGCACCGTTTATATAGGTGGATATGTATTCTCAATATGACTGCATCTTAGTTTGATGTAGCCCAAATATCAAGTACAAAATAAATAAGTATATACTTTTTGATACCTATTCCTGAGTTTATTTATATGTACATACAAACTCTCTCCAACAGACTTATGGGTTCTCGCAACTTGCCCACCCTGCACTGTTGTTCAATTCTCCAAGTGCATTCGAGCCGACAATTATTGACTGTATTTACATTGTTTGTGAGAGTTGTCCATAGTACGAGAGATAATAATGTGTGCAAAAGCGCACTGTTTAATTAGTTAAGGTTTTTGAAATGTCCGGTGAAGCACATGGAGTGAGAATACTTTTATAATATCTCTGTACTTTTTATTATCTGCTAGAATCAATTTTATAACTAGATTATTAAAAGGTTTCTTCAGAAGTGGAATTTGTTGTTAAAGAGGGCTTCCTTTACTGTTGTGTATCTCTGCTGTTTATATACTTAATCATGGGTGCCGTATTCAGTGGGACTTGATGGTCTGGACTTAGGACTACGTTGTATGTATGACAATATATATGTACTAATTTGCTTTGAGGGATCGTTGAACCTCTGACGTTTAATCTTGCTGTCCCATTCGTTCTGGAAATATTTATAAATTTTCTGCCTAATCACGCCGTTTCCTATAGGCTATAATTCATTGAATGTATTGTAGTTTCGATTAGCTATGTTGAATCTGCATTATCTTTCCCCTTGTTGTTCGAACAGAATCACATAAATAATAATGTGCCATTAGTTTGTTGCAGACTTTTAACTCCCAAGTGCATTCTCCTATTATATTGTCTTTCGTGAAAGAGGTTTCCAAATTTCCTAGTACAATTATAACTGCTTTTAGGATTTAGTATTTCAACACTATAAATAAAGCAATTATCACGCCCCCAGTGATATATATTTCTCCGGAATAAAACTACAGTAGTAATAGGGGATACTATAGCCTCAATGGGACATAAAGTCAAAAAGGGCTTAGGACACTATAGTCTCAAGTTGGGACTATATAGCCTCAAGGGAAATTTAACATAGTGGGACTATATAGCCTCAAGGGAAATTTAACATAGTGGGACTATATAGCCTCAAGGGAAATTTAACATAGTGGGACTATATAGTCTCAAGGGAAATTTAACATATTGGGACTATATAGCCTCAAGGGAAATTTAACATATTGGGACTATATAGCCTCAAGGGAAATTTAACATAGTGGGACTATATAGCCTCAAGGGAAATTTAACATATTGGGACTATATAGCCTCAAGGGAAATTTAACATAGTGGGACTATATAGCCTCAAGGGAAATTTAACATAGTGGGATGATATAGCCTCATGGGAAATTTAACATAGTGGGACTATATAGCCTCAAGGGAAATTTAACATAGTGGGACTATATAGCCTCAAGGGAAATTTAACATAGTGAGATGATATAGCCTCAAGGGAAATTTAACATATTGGGACTATATAGCCTCAAGGGAAATTTAACAGAGTGGGATGATATAGCCTCAAGGGAAATTTAACATAGTCGGACTGTATAGCCTCAAGGGAAATTTAACATGGGGAATATTATTTGTGTATGGGTCTGTCTAGCGGCAAGGGAAATGGAGGCAAAGAAAGCTAATATCGTTTCGAGGCATATGAGTGGCCCTGAAAAGGGCCTTTGGATACTTCTTCTTTTATTTTCTGCCGTTGTTCCACCACCTTTTGATTTTACCAATGATTCCCGTTTTCTTCTTCTTTTCGTCCTCGGGAATCCAGTTATGATGTCCCATAGCTCTAAACTTTTCTTGAACTTTGATCCGTCTCTGATTTAGTTGATCAAAGTCCTCTTTCTTCTTTTTGTTGTTTTGTTCTTTTCTGTCCTTAGTCCAGTTATCTTTAATCTTGATCACCTCTTCTTCCATCACCTTACTAATCATTGCTTCTGCTTTCTTTAGACGGTCTAGTCCCCACTTCACATAATCCCACTCTATCAAATTTAATGTTTCTTCTAGAAAGTACCTGACTTTGATGACATTATCAAGTGCCTCCTTCAAGTGCCCTATTCTTATATATTTTGTTTTAATAAGTCTTCTTAATTTCTTGACTTCCTCCTTCTAATAGATCTCTCGCTAATTTCAAATTGCTTACAAAGCCCAGGTCACACTGAAATTCTTCCTCAAGTCTTTCCACCACATATTCTGCATCAATGTTCCCAAACCAGCTGTCTCGAAGTTGGATAAACATGTGTTTATGGCCATCTTGATGTGTTCAAAATTGAATGGCTGAAATGACGGACGATTGAGTATATATATATATATATATATATATATATATATATATATATATATATATATATATATATATATATATATATATATATATATCTTAAGCACGGATGTGAAGAAAACATCCCTTACACTCACTTTTCATATTATATACTATTCACAAACCATGCAACCACACACAGGGAAGCAGCCAAACCAAACCATATAATTTACTATCCAATATCACACCAATTACCATCCACACACACGGGGAAGCAGCCAAAACAAACCACATAATTTACTATCCAATATCACACCATCTACCATCCACACACACGGGGAAGCAGCCAAAACAAACCATATAATTTACTATCCAATATCACACCATTTACCATCCACACACACGGGGAAGCAGCCAAACCAAACCATATAATTTACTATCCAATATCACACCATTTACCATCCACACACACGGGGGAGCAGACAAAACAAACCACATAATTTACTATCCAATATCACACCATCTACCATCCACACACACGGGGAAGCAGCCAAAACAAACCACATAATTTACTATCCAATATCACATCATCTACCATCCACGCACACTTGGAAGCAGCCAAAACAAACCACATAATTTACTATCCAATATCACACCATCTATCATCCCAAAAAGAGTTAGTGTTTATAATCACACTACTCATCTCTCATACCAATTGGCAATATTGAACAGTCTCTTTTCTAGAGTATTGGGTAGCCCTGAGAAGGGCCTTTTTTAAAACAAATCTCCTAATAATACACCAGGCTAATGCTGGCATG
This sequence comes from Unio delphinus, assembly GCA_029339505.1. Taxonomy (NCBI): domain Eukaryota; kingdom Metazoa; phylum Mollusca; class Bivalvia; order Unionida; family Unionidae; genus Unio; species Unio delphinus. The sequence continues at coordinate 3,106,562 of JAQISU010000112.1, forward strand.
TCCCAGGTTTAGCCCCGCACACACATATCCTACTAAAATCATTCTCCCCATTGACTCTTGTGATTGGGAGTGCATAGGAAGTTTGAGTGGCTTTACTATCCCAATCTTCCGTTTGACGGATAGTGAAAGCCTCTTCCTCTATACCGCAACCGTGGATGAAGTTGTGGTTGTGGTTGTTGCGACTGGGGCTGTGATTCTGGTGGTGGAAGCGTCCTCACCTCAGGTTTCACCTGACAGACTTCAACCATAATGAGATGAGGAAAAATTGGTATTTTCTTGTCCTCTTCTTTCTTTTTTCTCTCCTTCTATTCTTCTTCAATTCTGGCCTGTTCTTCTAAGGTTTCCATAGCCAGCTTGTCCAAGAGACGTCTAGCATGCTCCAGGTGCATCTGAAGCTCCCTAAGTTTGTTGAGTCTACTCATCTTCTTTGGGTTGATGGGCCAACGATAGGTAGCCAGACTGAAGAGTGTTTCTCTCTCTCTCTCTCTCTCTCTCTCTCTCTCTCTCTCTCTCTCTCTCTCTCTCTCTCTCTCTCTCTCTCTCTCTCTCATATATGTATATGACACAAGCGCGGACGTGAAGGAAAACACCCCTATCATCACCAAAACACGCAGACTTAAAAGAAACACTCAATCACTTTTTTTTACTTTACCCACATGAATTATAAATTTAACAAGTTATTTGAAATATACGTTGTGCTTATAGACGCACTTCAAACAGAAGTAAAAAGAGACTGTGATCATAGACTCACTTCTATTTTTTCTAACTTCCTCACATACCATTAGCAAATTGAATTATTCATTCTTTTCGAGAATATTGGGTAGCCCTGAAAAGGGCTGTGTTTTGTGTGCACGAGGAGGGATGACAATCTTTTATCGTCTAAGATTGAGTCCTCGTATGGCAACAGGATAGGGTCTGCTTCTTCGGAAAGAGAAAGAGAACTCTTTCGTGTTCACACGACAGTCGACAAAACTTCTGTCTGGTTCCTGCTGCTGTTGTTGCTGTTGCTGCTGCTGTTCTCTCTGCTGCTTCTGAAATCTATACTTCTCAGTCCATTCTTCTTTGTCTTTTTGAATTTTCTCTCTCAAGAGTTCTTCTATGAGGTCTTCCGTTACTTGCAGCATTCTAACATTCTCTATCTTTTCAGGCTTTGGCATCAGATTGTGTCTGATACGATGCAGAGTGACGTAAGCTTCGTTCAGCTTGGCTAGTCTTGACCACATCTTCGTAAGAGGATGTGTCAAACAATGGATGGTCAGAATGGAGACTACCACTGCTTTATATGGTTCAAGCACGGATGCGATAGAAAACAACCCTCTACGGTTTAGGGTTGGAAACGTTTGGATAGTTTGATGTGAGGGATAGAAAGAAGTAAAGAGCATCTATATTAATTAAAATGTAAAACAAACGACAGACGCATTGGTTTCAAAACACAACATTTTTATTCAAAAAACAAGCAACTCACCAAACACAACTTTTATCAATTAAGAAACATTTTTTAATTCACAAATATTTTTCTTCAAATAACAAACATTTTTTTTCAAATAACAAACTTTTTTTCAAATAACAAACATTTTTTTCAAATAAAAAACATTTTTTTTTCTTCAAATAACAAACTTTGTTTTCTTCAATAACACAAATGCATTATCTTTGACATGGCTGACAACGTTGTGAGTTAAATTGAGATTTCCACTGTTGGAAGTCATTGGGCCATTGATGTACACTACGTTTCCTAGCTAAAGACATAATGGTCACAAAACCATCGATCTATTTTGTCATCGTTTCGATACGAATGACGATCAAAAGAAGTCACTAAATGTTCTAAATAATATCCAAGACTGCGATGATGCAAAAAATAGACACAATATTGTCCACATACCATGGAATCTGTGCTTTGTAATTTCACAATATTGAATCGTGTCGTCTGGGCATTTCTTCTCATAAAGTCAATGATATCGTCTTCCAAAAGAGGCAATCCATACGAATCAAAATACTCCACACAACCCTCTTGAAGAAAGTAGACAGCTACACAGTGAGTTCCTGGAAGATCACTGTCATCTGTGTTAATGGCATAAGCTTGATTCTCTTGAGGTTTCCGATTAGGTAGTTCATTTTTAGCACACACGATAGGATTCCAAGAAGATAATCAAGTTCCCAGGTACCCATGTTTTTGTGACCTTGTTTTTTTTTCTTTCTTCACAGGTGATGATAAGTCATCAATTCAATACAGACGTTTTGTTTGAAAAGGTCTGTCAAGTAACTCTTTGTTTGCTTCGTCTCCTGAATCTTGGCCAAGAGAACTTCGATGCGATCAATTTCTCAAGCAAACAATGGAGAAGAGGAATGATCATGCAAGCCTTTATACCACTGATGTAACACGGCTTCTACTGAGATGAGACTCCAAGGTTCGTTCAGATAATCGACCAGTTTTTTATCTTGACTCATCATCATATATTTATTGTGTTAAATTTGACTGGGATGATCGATTCGACAGCCATAACAATCTTTCTTTAATCTTGTCTCTTATTGTATTCTCCAAGTGTTTGGCAAAACAGGTGACTAAATCTTGTTCCTGTTCTGGCCACCTGGATTGCATTATCACTAATTCTTCTTGTTGGCATTGCGGGCCTGCTTTCTCTGTAACCTCCCATTCCATTTCCATTAATACTCCACTGTTCAAGGAGGGACAAGAGTTTTCCATAGTGTTTAATAGTCTAGAATGACTTCTCTCAAACTGTTGATTTCTATGGTATTATCGAATTTGGCATACAGAATGACATTCACTGTTTCGTTGAGAGGCCATGCAAACTGAAGTTCCACACGCAGTTTCCCAGATTTTATAGGGTGGAAATGTCCCTCGTCGCTGCCTTGGTCTGGAGTGAAATCAAAACCCCACAAAGTGTAACCTACTGCATAGTCGTCGTAGGAAATGCCGTGACTGGTGTTGGTTCCTAACTCTCCTGTGGCTTCGTACAATGACAAGTACGACCTCAAATAATTCTTCTCGGCAAAGTTTGGTTCGAAGGGTCGGGTACACAAAGTTTTGCCATCGCTACTGACTTTGATTTTGGATACTTCGCTGTGCTTAAACTGGAAAGGATTTTGATCGTGGGTACCGTTGAGGGCTGCATTGCTGATGATACCGATGAATAAACATTTGGGTAACTGTCCGTGGAACAGATGATCTTCGATCTTAGATCGGAGTCCAGTGGCAATGGTGAAAGTTTTTACTTCCATACGTCGTATCGGATACTTGGCTGTTATGCTCAAAGTGTGACTGATATCATTTCCCACTTTAGGTAACACTTCCACACGACGCACGTATAACCTGGCTTCTTGGATAACGGTTTTGTATTCGTTGGTATGAGCCTTCAAATGGAAACCGGTACTGCTACGATTCCGTCTCAAGCGAATATCCACTCCGTTCAGCAAATACTTCTCTTGAAAGCACATGTCCAAATGCAAACGATCGAACAGTTCTAAACTACGACCTTGCAGAATTTTGTTTCGACGCTCGTTAAAACCCACGTTGTGAGGATCGTCATCTACGGTCAAGGCTGTGTCGTTAAACTTATTATCACCTGCGGTGTCAGCTTTCCATACCACGCAAGCATCTAAATGAGTGTTCTTGGCTTCTTTTCCGTACGTCAAGAGATTTTCGAGGTACGCTCGGTAAGGGTAAGTATCCATGCTACTGCTGATCAGTTTGTTATTCATGTACAAATCCACATCGCTGAACAAGGAATGCATGAAATTGTTTACAGGATCTACTCGGGAATCGGCTCCTGGAACGGAGTTGTTGGCTTTAATCACTTTCACTTTCAAATACATGTAATTGCTGTTTAGATCGATTTAATCTTCGGGTTGCCCTTTGATTTCAAACAGGATCTACTCGGGAATCGGCTCCTGGAACGGAGTTGTTGGCTTTAATCACTTTCACTTTCAAATACATGTAATTGCTGTTTAGATCGATTTAATCTTCGGGTTGCCCTTTGATTTCAAACAGGATCTACTCGGGAATCGGCTCCTGGAACGGAGTTTTTGGCTTTAATCACTTTCACTTTCAAATACATGTAATTGCTGTTTAGATCGATTTAATCTTCGGGTTGCCCTTTGATTTCAAACTCGATGTGAGCTGAATCTGTCAAAGAGGAGACGGGATGAAATTCGACCCATTGGGATTCTTGCATGGTCATCATCGTGGGTGGCATGTCAAAGAGATCCAGTTCCGACTTGGAACAGGCACAAGATTCTTGGTGCATCATTTTTTTTCTCTCAGTCTCTATGTTTTACTTTTAATAATCAAAAATGTTTAAGTCTCGAGTGGTTCTTTTTGTCTTCGTCTTTCTAGCTTTAGAGATACGGAGACTTTTGGAAAGGCGTCTTCGTCGACGCTTTCTGCCGTGTCCTTGCTGTATCCTCAGGGAAAAGGAATGCCAGACACGGTACCGCTCAATGCATTTATAGGACTTTCTCGTCGACCCAAAATCTCTTTACCCGTTTGAAGCAAGGCATTTTTTGCCTGCTCTCATAAAGCTTCTTTGGGTTTTTTTTTGCCAATGAGGACATTGTGAAGAAAATCTTTGCCGTGAGTCAATGTGGCATCTTTTAAAGCGTGCAATCCACGTGTCACCATCGGTTTCAAAACAGGGACCACGGAACGAAAGGCTGATTTAAACATATCTCCTAAACCATGTCCTCGTTGTCGAGCGACTCCTCGTTACACAGGATACATCACTTTTTCAGTTGCTCGAGAATAGTTTTTGAAAATGGAGTTTCACTGTGACTTTCCCTCTGGTTAATGGAATATTTTTTCCCAGTTCTCCTTTTATAGTAATGTTGACACTGTCGAAATACGACTTACTGACGGGCAAATAATGATAATGTACAAATTCGCGGTGAACGTGATAGGTATTTTCACCTTCCTCGTCAGCGGATGCGACAGAATCCACTTTGAAAGGAATGAAACGCAGTAACGGTACAGAGGTGTTTCCTACCACGTTGTACTCCACCACATCGGAGTATACAAACATCAAGTTAAGTCTTTGGTTCATTTCTACAGGGAATCGAAAATATTTCGCAAAATCCGAGTTAGTGGTTATGGATGGTATTTCATATTTTTGACCCCTATCCTTGGGTCTCAACCTTCAGGAAAAAAGGTAATGGCCATCATTTTATCCTCTGAAAATTTCATCATTAGGTGACGAGCCACTTTATGGTACTCAAAGATAACACTTTTTATTTGGAGGGGGGGGGGGTTGTCCAAGGCTATACCAAACAAAGTATTGAACCTGGTAGCAAGTGTTGTCACTAAATATTGACCACTAAAATAATAACCAGCAGGAATGGTGAACACATAGGTGGTCCCTTTAGTTTGGGGGTCATCTGTTTTCTTTGTGTTACTGCTAGTGATGCATTTTGCAATTGCTCGTCATTCACTAGTACTTTGAAAGTGTTTTGATTTTCGACAATGTTTTTGATTTGTGTCGGGTGTATCATTTCCACTAAAGCCACAAACATTGTACAGAATAGGACAATTTGCGTTTTAGGGACACGTTCTCCACACCACACCCAAAAGGGTTGCTTTTGTAAATCTTGCAGAGAAAAACTGGGTGAAGGAGTTGTCACTGTGGTCGCTTAAGTTGTATTAAAAGGCATGATGGGCACTTTTTTTTATAGTCGATGACATACGAAGCGTCAATCCAAGAATCAAAACTAGGATGATATCCTTTCCAACGTACTTTGACTTCTTTGACACAACGTTTTCCTACTTTACGGGTTCTTCGTTCGAGAATGCTTTCAATGTCGTACAAGTCATCTTCTTTTTTGGTGACATGTTGTAACTCAGGCAAGTAAAACGTTTTTTTAATACTTCTCCGTTCATGTCTTCCAATTTATAGACGGTAGGATGACGATCGCGCAATCGTCCAGTAACACGAAACAATTCGGTGGTCCAGTTGGGTAAGTAACCTTTGTCGAAAGTGCGTTTGGTTTTGCCAATGCGTACCCAATCTCTAGGAGTTAACACTCCTCCACCTGTCTTGGGGATAGCCATCGTCCGGGACGTACCAAACAGACGCTCAAAAACAGTCACTTCGTTGTCAGGTGTCACATCTTGTGGGGTACGTCCAATGCTTCTATAGTAAGTTTGATTGTAGACTTGGACTCGGTAAGACGTCGATGTACTTGAGAGTGTGTTGATGCGTAAAATATTTGCACATGTGTTCTTTCAAGGTACGTTGAAAACGTTCCACGATACTGGCTTTGGTTTCAAGGATTTTCGGTGGTGAAAAAATGAATGTCACGTTTCTTTAATTCTAGTTGGAAATTTGGTTTAGACATTCGGTGCCTTTGTCGGTTTGCCATCGTTGTTTGAAAGATATCATGGTGTTCTTCTTCCTTGGTTAATGGTGGGGTGACGTCTGTTTTGGCCACTGTAGATGGTGAGAGCGACGGACTATTCATTAGAGCCTTCAAATTGGTCAAAGTGGGTAGAGCTGTTTGTTCCACAGCTTTTCGATGAAAGAGTTGTAGTCGTTGCATTAGTTGACCGTACTTTTGCGATTTTTCGGTTTCGGTAGATCGTGACGATGCATCAAGGAATGCAATTTGTGTTGTAATTAGAACATCTCAGTCAAATCAAGATTGGGTGGTAAATGGTACGTTGTTCTTGCCACCGATGGTATTCCATCCATCGTTTGTAAGGGACTAAAGTCAGTTTTCGTCCTTTCATGGACTTCCAAAGGTTTAGTCTGCAGCGACCGAGCAATGAGCAACATGAATCTATTATCAAAACTAGCGATAGAAATCATCCCAGGACAAGCCCTTAATGCAGTATTTGGCATTGAGCTGAAGGAGGCCACTAAATGGAGCCTCAGAGTTGCAGGAAAAAGAACAACACTGCTTCTCGTGTGGGATAAGGAAGAAAAAATGGCATTACAGGAGGCATTCAAGTACAGGAGAAGCAGAGGTAGACAACGGCGGTGGCGGGAAACCAAACCGGACCACAGTACCTCACCCCCACAACCAGCAGTTCATGAGGAACCGGCCCTTACCATCCCCCTCAATGTTAAAACCATGGCCTATATCATTTCTACCATCCCCCTCAATGTTAAAACCATGGCCTATATCATTTATCAACAATCGTTTCTCTCTTGTTAATCTAATGTTGCTTATATAATTATGTTTTGTCTCCCAAGTTCCACATATTACAACTTATCTTTCTGTAACACAGAAGTTATTTGAATGAACTGACGCTATATGGTACAAATCTAAGCTTAATTTATCTTTAACATCTTTATAATTTTGTTTCATACAACAAACTTAGAACAGTGATGACATTTTTCACATAGAAATTTTTTTATTAGAATAAAGCGTTGTAAAACTCATTTCTTTCTGTTTCCAAGAGTCATTTCTTTTCTAGAAACAGTAATCACGTAACACATCAAAACGTAACAATTAAACCAAATTCAAATTATTAAAAAGTTTAGTTATGAAATGGATATCATTCATAATTTTAACTCATTGGAATTTTAGACCTATATTTACACCTTAGAAAGAGATCGAATGTCAAAATGAATTGAATCTGCTAGACGAAAGCTTATGTTATTATGAACGGGTGATCGCAATTAAACTAGAAATAAAACTGTCGTTATTATGAATGGGTGATCGCAATTAAACTAGAAATTAAACTCGTTATTATGAATGGGTGATCGCAATTAAACTAGAAATAAAACTGTCGTTATTATGAATGGGTGATCGCAATTAAACTAGAAATAAAACTGTCGTTATTATGAATGGATGATCGCAATTAAACTAGAAATAAGACTGTCGTTATTATGAATGGGTGATCGCAATTAAACTAGAAATAAAACTGTCGTTATTATGAATGGGTGATCGCAATTAAACTAGAAATAAAACTCGTTATTATGAATGGGTGATCGCAATTAAACTAGAAATAAAACTCGTTATTATGAATGGGTGATCGCAATTAAACTAGAAATAAAACTGTCGTTATTATGAATGGGTGATCGCAATTAAACTAGAAATAAAACTGTCGTTATTATGAATGGGTGATCGCAATTAAACTAGAAATAAAACTGTCGTTATTATGAATGGGTGATCGCAATTAAACTAGAAATAAAACTGTCGTTATTATGAATGGGTGATCGCAATTAAACTAGAAATACAACTGTCGTTTATTTCGCGAGTCAACATTTTATAGCAAACGTTGTTAAATGTTGCGTTATAAGAGTGACAAATTTTATGTAATTTACTGCAAACACCTGTACAACCTCATATATCGTCCAAATTCTAAAACTGGGTTTTTATTCAATGGAATGGTAACACTTCATAGGGCTCTTCGTCAACACCCATATTAAATTTCTTTATTTAAATTTAAAGGACAGCTTTGCTCTTTTTATGACACACCCATCATTTCAATGCTAAAATTGTTTCCACTAAATGAAATATGAAACCAATAGCTAATTATATTATTGCTGATATCACGTTACCGTAAATCAACATCATATATCGTCTTAACTAACAATTTGTTATCGAATACATATGCACACTGATTTCAATATGAAATAGAAATGATTTCTCAGTTCGTTCCTTACATACAAATAGAAGAGTGTCACAGAATTAGGCGAAAATTTGAACTGATTTTTGTTGTACTTGAATTGCAAACGAAACTCACCATTTTCTTGATTACGTCGTACACGCATTACCTGGGGTGATTAAGTGGCGTGTAACGATTTGCATGTGCCAATTTGTAATTTACATGAAATCCGAAATACCCGTTTTACGTGGTGCACTGCAAGCTCGATGTGATTTATGTTCACCTATTGAGAGTATATAAGGCTAAGGATTTCTCATTATTATTGACGGGAACTAAAATATCTAATCGAAGGATAGATAACCTCGTCTTGCAAATCTCCAGCCAAAGGGTTGATTCCGTCGCTGATTCAGTCTGATTCAGTCTGATTCCAGCTGATTCCGTCGTTGATACCGTAGAAGTACATCACTGATAGCGCATCTAATAACATCGATGATACCGTCTCTGATACCGTAGCTGCTAACATAGTTGTTACATTGTTTCTGGTACCGTAGCTGCTAATAACATCGTTGATACCGTAGCTGCTAATAACATCGTTGATACCGTAGCTGCTAATAGCATCGTTGATACCGTAGCTGCTAATAACATCGTTGATACCGTAGCTGCTAATAGCATCGTTGATACCGTAGCTGCTAATAACATCGTTGATACCGTAGCTGTTAACACATCTGATACCATCTTTTGATAAACGTCTTTGATATCGTCTGATTTGTTGTGGGACATCTATTGTTTGTTCTGGAACATCTCTGTATAAATATCTGAATGTGCTTGTGCCGTTAATTTGTGCAAACGGAATTGAAGTATCTGTCTGTGTGTCGAACTGTCTGTTCGTCAATATCTGTGTAACGTGTAAATATCCGGAAAGCTAGAAGTCCGAGTGTCGGAGCTGTCTTAGAGTTGTAAAACGTCCGGGTTGACATCTAGGGGAGTGAGGAACCGTTGGTTCTGGTAGATGTTGTATGCTGTCTGAACGTATAACTGTGGTGGATCCGTGTAGGGAAACGTCCGATAATAGTATTGGTCAACCCTCGGTTCTCGGGGAAACTGGGAGACGATTCAACTGTTGCTGAATCGTGCGGTTATACAGGGGAGACACATAGGTGTATTGAAATTGTAATATAATTTAATACATTGTTGTATTTGCATGCTTATGTCAGATCGCAATAATATTTCAAGTGATCACATAGATATCAATAAAAGCTAGCAACTTGATTGAATACAAGTATATGATCGTGCTAGTTATCGCAATCCATCGTGCGATAGATAGTTTGTCGTTTGTGTTTATTTTTTTTCGTAAATCATTCTTGCATTTATTTAACTTTCGTAAAGGATTCTTGGATCTGTGTATAATCCAAGAGATCCCTTTACATCTGAGATTCCTTTTGTATTGTTATTTAATTTATTCATGTATTGTGAATGGTTGTGAGTGTAATTGTGGGTTGAGTGCATGAATTATTGTGTTGTTACATCTGTATTTTTTTCATTTACAATTTATTACATAAATTTATATTTTCTTTCACAAATTGTGTTTGTATTGTTCATTTGATCCACCCTCCTCTCGGTAACAATTCTGTTACAATGGTGTCAGAAGTGGGATCGTTGGATTAAGTGAACTGTCAATCATTTTTGTGAAGGTATACATTTAATGTTTATATTCGAGCGTGACCTTCTGTTAAGATAATACTCTAGTTGGAGTTTATTTTTGTCTAGTTTACCTAGGTCCGTGAGTCCAGTATAAACGTGTTCAAAGTATTGGTTTGGTTATATATTTATATTCATATTACAATTGTCATTGTCATGTCATCCCTTAAGGACTTGGTTGCCTTAGGCAAAGAATTTGGGTATGAAGGTGAAAGCTTAAGGAAATTTATTCAGGAAGAACAAGCCCGGGAAAGGGAAGAAAGGGTAAGGGCAAGGGAATTAGAAAGGGAAGCCGAAGAAAGGAAACGGGAATTAGAAAGGGAATCCGAAGATAGGAAATGGGCCTTCGAAAGGGAAAAGATAGAATTTGAGAGGGAAAAGATAGAATTAGAGAAGCAGGCCGAAAAGGATAGGATAGGATGGGAAATGGAAGCGGAGCAAAAGCGAATAGAGTTAGATGAGAAAGCAAAACAACGGGATCATGAGCGTAAGGTAGAATTAGCGACATCTGGAAGAGAACACGATTCTGCCTTTAGCAAATTAAGGGGCCCCAAATTACCTCCCTTTGACGATGAAAAAGATAACATAGATAGTTATCTTCATCGGTTTGAGCGGTATGCCGAAAACCAGAAGTGGAGTCAAAATGACTGGGCGCTGCATCTGAGTGCTTTATTAAAAGGTAAAGCACTGGATGTATACTCGCGACTTCCTAGGGACGATGTGTTTAAGTACGACGTCCTAAAGGAAGCACTTCTCAAAAGGTACGAGCTCACTGAACAAGGTTTTCGAAAAAAGTTCAGGTATAGCAAGCCCGATAAGGGAGAAACCTTTGGTCAGTTCACCGTCAGAATTGCGAACTATTTTGAGCGGTGGATTGAATGCGGCAAAGCGGTGAAAACGTTTGAAGGGTTGACTGATTTCTTGCTCAGAGATCAATTATTTAATACAGTTGGGCGAGAATTAGATCAATTTCTGAAGGAGAAAGTCTTCACAAACGTAAAAGATATGGCTAAGCAAGCCGATTTATTTGCCGAAGCTCATGGGGGAACCCAGAACGTGGTTTTAAAAGATTTTAAGTCTGGAAACCAGTCTGTAAGACCTATGCCTAGGGAGCCTGTAAAATCAGCTGAGGTAAAAAGGTCAGTTGGGAATCCAGTTTTTCAGCGTGTGCGGTGTTTCTTGTGTAATGCATTGGGTCATGTTCAAAAAGACTGTCCTAAAAGAAAGGCACTTATACATAAGGTAGCAGTGGCTATACAAAGTAAAGGTATATCCGATAACAACGTACATGTAGAACCTTGTATTCATTCACTTGGCACGTGTTTATTTCCTGAAGCGCGTGTACCAACCGCGAGAGGGTTTGTCAACGGTCGAGAAGTCGTGGTATTGCGTGACACTGGTTGTACGGGCGTAGTGATCAAACGTAGTCTCGTGCAGGATAACCAAATGCTCGGGTGGGAATCCCCATGTATGTTGCTTGATCAGACGATGGGTCGCATTCCCGTAGCAAGGATCACAGTAAGAACACCTTTCTTAACGGGAACTGTTGATGCCCTTTGTATGGACAATCCTATTTACGATCTGACGATCGGTAATGTTGAAGGTTCCCGTCTTCCAACCATGGCCGATTTTAAAATACCTTTAGCCCAGGCAGTCGAAACGCGAGCGCAAACACGGCGAGAGAAATCCGCGTTTCATAAATTAATAGTCCCTGAATCGATCTCAGGAATTTCCCGTGATGATTTCAAACAAGAGCAAGAACGTGATGAATCCATCAGAACAATTGTTGAGAAAATCACGTCCGGCGCGATTAAACATTGCAAGCGTGGGGGTAGCTCTAGATTCGTACGCAAGAACGGATTAATTCATAGGGAGTTTAGCGCTCGGGAGGGTAAGAAGTATTGGCAAGTGGTCGTACCCCAGAGATATAGATCTCAAGTACTTAGGGTGGCGCATGAGTCAAGCATGGCAGGACACCTAGGTAAGGCTAAGACCACTAGCAGGGTAGTCGCTGAATTCTACTGGCCAGGTGTTAATGGCGATGTCACACGGTTCTGTAGGTCGTGCGACGTATGTCAGAAAACCGTCTGTAAGGGAAGGGTCACAAGGGTGCCCTTAGGACAAATGCCATTAATAGATACACCGTTTAAAAGAGTGGCAGTAGATATTGTAGGACCAATACACCCGGTTACCGAAAGAAAGAATCGGTACATACTTACTCTGGTTGATTACGCAACCAGATACCCCGAAGCCGTAGCGTTACCAACTATTGAAACGGAAAGGGTAGCTGAAGCATTAGTTGATATCTTCAGTAGGGTAGGGGTGCCAGAGGAAATCCTCACTGATTGTGGTGCCCAATTCACCTCTGACCTCATGGGTGAAATAAGTAGGCTGTTATCCATCAAACAGCTAAACACTACCCCATACCATCCGATGTGCAATGGACTGGTAGAGAAGTTTAATGGTACCCTGAAAAGCATGCTGCGAAAGATGTGCGCGGAACGTCCGCAAGACTGGGACCGTTATTTAAACGCTGTTCTGTTCGCGTACCGTGAAGTACCGCAGGAAAGTTTAGGGTTCTCACCCTTTGAACTGTTGTATGGTAGAACGGTTCGAGGCCCGATGCGGATACTACGCGAACTATGGACTGGTGATGTCGCGAACGAGGAAATAAAAACGACTTACCAGTACGTGTTAGATCTAAGAAACAAACTTGAGAGTACATGCCAGATGGCAAGTGACGAATTGATTAAATCGGGGCGCAGATATGCCAAGTATTACAACCGCAGAGCGCGTAATAGGAAATTTCTTGTGGGAGATCAGGTGCTATTGCTTCTTCCAACGAGTTCGAATAAGTTATTAGTCCAGTGGAAAGGTCCATATGAAGTTAAAGAAGTAAAAGGTGACATGGACTATAAAATTGACATGGACGGTATTGTAAAGACATTCCATGCAAACATGCTCAAGTTATACATCAAGAGACAAAGCGACAATGTCAATAAGGGGAGTTGAAAATATAGGCGCAGACTACTTGAGTAGGGCATGATGGGAAATTTGTATGAATTTGCCAAGTAATAAAATCCAGTTTGTAGTATAACCAGTGTAAATGTTGTAAGATATCATCAGTAGTTATTTTTCTTCTATTCTGTGTTAGTTTTAAAAATGTGTACATTTTTATTCTTAGGGGGGAGGTATTGTCACAGAATTAGGCGAAAATTTGAACTGATTTTTGTTGTACTTGAATTGCAAACGAAACTCACCATTTTCTTGATTACGTCGTACACGCATTACCTGGGGTGATTAAGTGGCGTGTAACGATTTGCATGTGCCAATTTGTAATTTACATGAAATCCGAAATACCCGTTTTACGTGGTGCACTGCAAGCTCGATGTGATTTATGTTCACCTATTGAGAGTATATAAGGCTAAGGATTTCTCATTATTATTGACGGGAACTAAAATATCTAATCGAAGGATAGATAACCTCGTCTTGCAAATCTCCAGCCAAAGGGTTGATTCCGTCGCTGATTCAGTCTGATTCAGTCTGATTCCAGCTGATTCCGTCGTTGATACCGTAGAAGTACATCACTGATAGCGCATCTAATAACATCGTTGATACCGTCTCTGATACCGTAGCTGCTAACATAGTTGTTACATTGTTTCTGGTACCGTAGCTGCTAATAACATCGTTGATACCGTAGCTGCTAATAACATCGTTGATACCGTAGCTGCTAATAGCATCGTTGATACCGTAGCTGCTAATAACATCGTTGATACCGTAGCTGCTAATAGCATCGTTGATACCGTAGCTGCTAATAACATCGTTGATACCGTAGCTGTTAACACATCTGATACCATCTTTTGATAAACGTCTTTGATATCGTCTGATTTGTTGTGGGACATCTATTGTTTGTTCTGGAACATCTCTGTATAAATATCTGAATGTGCTTGTGCCGTTAATTTGTGCAAACGGAATTGAAGTATCTGTCTGTGTGTCGAACTGTCTGTTCGTCAATATCTGTGTAACGTGTAAATATCCGGAAAGCTAGAAGTCCGAGTGTCGGAGCTGTCTTAGAGTTGTAAAACGTCCGGGTTGACATCTAGGGGAGTGAGGAACCGTTGGTTCTGGTAGATGTTGTATGCTGTCTGAACGTATAACTGTGGTGGATCCGTGTAGGGAAACGTCCGATAATAGTATTGGTCAACCCTCGGTTCTCGGGGAAACTGGGAGACGATTCAACTGTTGCTGAATCGTGCGGTTATACAGGGGAGACACATAGGTGTATTGAAATTGTAATATAATTTAATACATTGTTGTATTTGCATGCTTATGTCAGATCGCAATAATATTTCAAGTGATCACATAGATATCAATAAAAGCTAGCAACTTGATTGAATACAAGTATATGATCGTGCTAGTTATCGCAATCCATCGTGCGATAGATAGTTTGTCGTTTGTGTTTATTTTTTTTCGTAAATCATTCTTGCATTTATTTAACTTTCGTAAAGGATTCTTGGATCTGTGTATAATCCAAGAGATCCCTTTACATCTGAGATTCCTTTTGTATTGTTATTTAATTTATTCATGTATTGTGAATGGTTGTGAGTGTAATTGTGGGTTGAGTGCATGAATTATTGTGTTGTTACATCTGTATTTTTTTCATTTACAATTTATTACATAAATTTATATTTTCTTTCACAAATTGTGTTTGTATTGTTCATTTGATCCACCCTCCTCTCGGTAACAATTCTGTTACAATGGTGTCAGAAGTGGGATCGTTGGATTAAGTGAACTGTCAATCATTTTTGTGAAGGTATACATTTAATGTTTATATTCGAGCGTGACCTTCTGTTAAGATAATACTCTAGTTGGAGTTTATTTTTGTCTAGTTTACCTAGGTCCGTGAGTCCAGTATAAACGTGTTCAAAGTATTGGTTTGGTTATATATTTATATTCATATTACAATTGTCATTGTCATGTCATCCCTTAAGGACTTGGTTGCCTTAGGCAAAGAATTTGGGTATGAAGGTGAAAGCTTAAGGAAATTTATTCAGGAAGAACAAGCCCGGGAAAGGGAAGAAAGGGTAAGGGCAAGGGAATTAGAAAGGGAAGCCGAAGAAAGGAAACGGGAATTAGAAAGGGAATCCGAAGATAGGAAATGGGCCTTCGAAAGGGAAAAGATAGAATTTGAGAGGGAAAAGATAGAATTAGAGAAGCAGGCCGAAAAGGATAGGATAGGATGGGAAATGGAAGCGGAGCAAAAGCGAATAGAGTTAGATGAGAAAGCAAAACAACGGGATCATGAGCGTAAGGTAGAATTAGCGACATCTGGAAGAGAACACGATTCTGCCTTTAGCAAATTAAGGGGCCCCAAATTACCTCCCTTTGACGATGAAAAAGATAACATAGATAGTTATCTTCATCGGTTTGAGCGGTATGCCGAAAACCAGAAGTGGAGTCAAAATGACTGGGCGCTGCATCTGAGTGCTTTATTAAAAGGTAAAGCACTGGATGTATACTCGCGACTTCCTAGGGACGATGTGTTTAAGTACGACGTCCTAAAGGAAGCACTTCTCAAAAGGTACGAGCTCACTGAACAAGGTTTTCGAAAAAAGTTCAGGTATAGCAAGCCCGATAAGGGAGAAACCTTTGGTCAGTTCACCGTCAGAATTGCGAACTATTTTGAGCGGTGGATTGAATGCGGCAAAGCGGTGAAAACGTTTGAAGGGTTGACTGATTTCTTGCTCAGAGATCAATTATTTAATACAGTTGGGCGAGAATTAGATCAATTTCTGAAGGAGAAAGTCTTCACAAACTTAAAAGATATGGCTAAGCAAGCCGATTTATTTGCCGAAGCTCATGGGGGAACCCAGAACGTGGTTTTAAAAGATTTTAAGTCTGGAAACCAGTCTGTAAGACCTATGCCTAGGGAGCCTGTAAAATCAGCTGAGGTAAAAAGGTCAGTTGGGAATCCAGTTTTTCAGCGTGTGCGGTGTTTCTTGTGTAATGCATTGGGTCATGTTCAAAAAGACTGTCCTAAAAGAAAGGCACTTATACATAAGGTAGCAGTGGCTATACAAAGTAAAGGTATATCCGATAACAACGTACATGTAGAACCTTGTATTCATTCACTTGGCACGTGTTTATTTCCTGAAGCGCGTGTACCAACCGCGAGAGGGTTTGTCAACGGTCGAGAAGTCGTGGTATTGCGTGACACTGGTTGTACGGGCGTAGTGATCAAACGTAGTCTCGTGCAGGATAACCAAATGCTCGGGTGGGAATCCCCATGTATGTTGCTTGATCAGACGATGGGTCGCATTCCCGTAGCAAGGATCACAGTAAGAACACCTTTCTTAACGGGAACTGTTGATGCCCTTTGTATGGACAATCCTATTTACGATCTGACGATCGGTAATGTTGAAGGTTCCCGTCTTCCAACCATGGCCGATTTTAAAATACCTTTAGCCCAGGCAGTCGAAACGCGAGCGCAAACACGGCGAGAGAAATCCGCGTTTCATAAATTAATAGTCCCTGAATCGATCTCAGGAATTTCCCGTGATGATTTCAAACAAGAGCAAGAACGTGATGAATCCATCAGAACAATTGTTGAGAAAATCACGTCCGGCGCGATTAAACATTGCAAGCGTGGGGGTAGCTCTAGATTCGTACGCAAGAACGGATTAATTCATAGGGAGTTTAGCGCTCGGGAGGGTAAGAAGTATTGGCAAGTGGTCGTACCCCAGAGATATAGATCTCAAGTACTTAGGGTGGCGCATGAGTCAAGCATGGCAGGACACCTAGGTAAGGCTAAGACCACTAGCAGGGTAGTCGCTGAATTCTACTGGCCAGGTGTTAATGGCGATGTCACACGGTTCTGTAGGTCGTGCGACGTATGTCAGAAAACCGTCTGTAAGGGAAGGGTCACAAGGGTGCCCTTAGGACAAATGCCATTAATAGATACACCGTTTAAAAGAGTGGCAGTAGATATTGTAGGACCAATACACCCGGTTACCGAAAGAAAGAATCGGTACATACTTACTCTGGTTGATTACGCAACCAGATACCCCGAAGCCGTAGCGTTACCAACTATTGAAACGGAAAGGGTAGCTGAAGCATTAGTTGATATCTTCAGTAGGGTAGGGGTGCCAGAGGAAATCCTCACTGATTGTGGTGCCCAATTCACCTCTGACCTCATGGGTGAAATAAGTAGGCTGTTATCCATCAAACAGCTAAACACTACCCCATACCATCCGATGTGCAATGGACTGGTAGAGAAGTTTAATGGTACCCTGAAAAGCATGCTGCGAAAGATGTGCGCGGAACGTCCGCAAGACTGGGACCGTTATTTAAACGCTGTTCTGTTCGCGTACCGTGAAGTACCGCAGGAAAGTTTAGGGTTCTCACCCTTTGAACTGTTGTATGGTAGAACGGTTCGAGGCCCGATGCGGATACTACGCGAACTATGGACTGGTGATGTCGCGAACGAGGAAATAAAAACGACTTACCAGTACGTGTTAGATCTAAGAAACAAACTTGAGAGTACATGCCAGATGGCAAGTGACGAATTGATTAAATCGGGGCGCAGATATGCCAAGTATTACAACCGCAGAGCGCGTAATAGGAAATTTCTTGTGGGAGATCAGGTGCTATTGCTTCTTCCAACGAGTTCGAATAAGTTATTAGTCCAGTGGAAAGGTCCATATGAAGTTAAAGAAGTAAAAGGTGACATGGACTATAAAATTGACATGGACGGTATTGTAAAGACATTCCATGCAAACATGCTCAAGTTATACATCAAGAGACAAAGCGACAATGTCAATAAGGGGAGTTGAAAATATAGGCGCAGACTACTTGAGTAGGGCATGATGGGAAATTTGTATGAATTTGCCAAGTAATAAAATCCAGTTTGTAGTATAACCAGTGTAAATGTTGTAAGATATCATCAGTAGTTATTTTTCTTCTATTCTGTGTTAGTTTTAAAAATGTGTACATTTTTATTCTTAGGGGGGAGGTATTGTCACAGAATTAGGCGAAAATTTGAACTGATTTTTGTTGTACTTGAATTGCAAACGAAACTCACCATTTTCTTGATTACGTCGTACACGCATTACCTGGGGTGATTAAGTGGCGTGTAACGATTTGCATGTGCCAATTTGTAATTTACATGAAATCCGAAATACCCGTTTTACGTGGTGCACTGCAAGCTCGATGTGATTTATGTTCACCTATTGAGAGTATATAAGGCTAAGGATTTCTCATTATTATTGACGGGAACTAAAATATCTAATCGAAGGATAGATAACCTCGTCTTGCAAATCTCCAGCCAAAGGGTTGATTCCGTCGCTGATTCAGTCTGATTCAGTCTGATTCCAGCTGATTCCGTCGTTGATACCGTAGAAGTACATCACTGATAGCGCATCTAATAACATCGTTGATACCGTCTCTGATACCGTAGCTGCTAACATAGTTGTTACATTGTTTCTGGTACCGTAGCTGCTAATAACATCGTTGATACCGTAGCTGCTAATAACATCGTTGATACCGTAGCTGCTAATAGCATCGTTGATACCGTAGCTGCTAATAACATCGTTGATACCGTAGCTGCTAATAGCATCGTTGATACCGTAGCTGCTAATAACATCGTTGATACCGTAGCTGTTAACACATCTGATACCATCTTTTGATAAACGTCTTTGATATCGTCTGATTTGTTGTGGGACATCTATTGTTTGTTCTGGAACATCTCTGTATAAATATCTGAATGTGCTTGTGCCGTTAATTTGTGCAAACGGAATTGAAGTATCTGTCTGTGTGTCGAACTGTCTGTTCGTCAATATCTGTGTAACGTGTAAATATCCGGAAAGCTAGAAGTCCGAGTGTCGGAGCTGTCTTAGAGTTGTAAAACGTCCGGGTTGACATCTAGGGGAGTGAGGAACCGTTGGTTCTGGTAGATGTTGTATGCTGTCTGAACGTATAACTGTGGTGGATCCGTGTAGGGAAACGTCCGATAATAGTATTGGTCAACCCTCGGTTCTCGGGGAAACTGGGAGACGATTCAACTGTTGCTGAATCGTGCGGTTATACAGGGGAGACACATAGGTGTATTGAAATTGTAATATAATTTAATACATTGTTGTATTTGCATGCTTATGTCAGATCGCAATAATATTTCAAGTGATCACATAGATATCAATAAAAGCTAGCAACTTGATTGAATACAAGTATATGATCGTGCTAGTTATCGCAATCCATCGTGCGATAGATAGTTTGTCGTTTGTGTTTATTTTTTTTCGTAAATCATTCTTGCATTTATTTAACTTTCGTAAAGGATTCTTGGATCTGTGTATAATCCAAGAGATCCCTTTACATCTGAGATTCCTTTTGTATTGTTATTTAATTTATTCATGTATTGTGAATGGTTGTGAGTGTAATTGTGGGTTGAGTGCATGAATTATTGTGTTGTTACATCTGTATTTTTTTCATTTACAATTTATTACATAAATTTATATTTTCTTTCACAAATTGTGTTTGTATTGTTCATTTGATCCACCCTCCTCTCGGTAACAATTCTGTTACAAAGAGTATGTTATCAATCTACGTTCCAATATATCCCACGTGACATATCTTACTACTTACTCTAATATATTTCAAAATACCCATTCACCGGACCTAATCCGGCCAACGGAAAAAAAATCATTCTTCTAAGAACCCACCTATCCGACCTGTCCACTGAAGTAGTAGTTTCATGTGTAGATATGGTGTTGTGGACAAATAAAATATGCATAATAAGAAACATTAGAATAGGTAAAATATTGATTATAAAAAAGATATAAATCGTATATCAAATTGTTTATTATTGTATTCAATGTTGTGTTTAGGTAATTTGACAGGAGACGTTTGTTAGGATTATTTATTGGAATTACAAAGTGATAATTTGACTTGAACATTATTCGGGGACTACACTGAATTATTCAAGGCGGATCTGGGCAATAGTTTTGAAATGATCTGAAATTCATTCGGAACATTCAATATGAGGATCTGTTATTCGTTCGAAACATTCGATATGAGGATCTGAAATTCATTCGGAACATTCGATTTTCTTGAACTTGAATACAATACTTTAGAATTATTTTGAATTCAGTTCACAATACTGTAAGTTACTCTTACTTTTTTGTTCATAATTTTGATAACTAAATAATGTTTTAAGTTTTACAAAAGTTTTGAGTTTGCTTTATTCTGGTACTTAGTACTAGCATGCTGTGTCACTTTAGAGTCAATTGAAATCCAAGTCAAGAAAGGTCGTGGGTAGCTCTGGCTTAAGGGAGTTTAACATGGATAAATACAATAAATACAACATGGATAAATACAACATGGAGTGAATGTGGAACTGAACATAGCGACAAGGAACTGGGCCGCTTTAGCGTCAACGTGACCTTAACGTTAAAAAAGGGGTATACCAAATTGGTTTCATTGGGAACGTAACATGGGAATTTCACCTAGAGGTCAATGGAAATTGAACATTGGTGACATCATGGGGTTTATAGGGTCAAAACTATTTAAAGGGCAAAATGTAGGGATGAAGGGCAGATAGGGACAAACATAGACATACAGAAACAAATAAACATCCGAACACATCCGTACACATCCGAACACACATAAAAGAGGACAGAGATGTTCCAAAGAATGATTCACAGATAGAATAGAGACTTCACAAAAAGACGTCATTTTTATGGGTACATAAAATTTATTCAGTTGTATATATGGGCTCTCTGGCCTTTTTTAAACAATATCCATTTAATACATACAGATCTTGACAAGGAACAAACCTGTTCACATGTTATCTATTTCTTGGTTCTAGAAAAAAAAAATACTTTCAAAAATTAAAGTTTATGCCTTAAAAATACCTCACTTTATATACAACGCATATGCATGTCATAGAAGAATGACACTTTTTATACTACATTAATATCCATTTGAACGAAAAATGTATGAGAATGTTTCTTCCTATATCCGTCACACTCGTTGTTTAAAATCTGGTCAGCTACCACTTGTATCCCAGTGTAGATGTTTCCCATCAAGTACCCCCTTTCATTCGTAAATCTGCTGTTATCGCCATTGTGCTAGCTAAACTTATCGACAAACAGATCAAAGGCGGTTATTTTCTTCCCATGGAGGTACAACGTACGCCATATGAATGGTTACGTTGTCATTGGTGATCTCACATTTTTTCTCATAGTATGCACGTTTTCAATAGTCATCAATAGTTTGGAAGAAGTTAATTCTGCAGGTGTACTAAACCCGAGTCATACAGAAGAGTTCAGACTGTCGTGATACATAGATATGCTCAAAAGACCTCCATCTTTGACTTGACATTGACGCTTGAGCTCCTCTAGCAGTGAATGAGATAAGTCCGTAATGAAACCAGCTGTTGTCTTTGCTGGAACGTCAGACACAACGTGTATGTGTAAGTTGTCGTATTAAATTTTCTCGAAGTCGCGGTCAGAGTCATTTGGATGCTAAAATGCTTTGCTGTGACGGCATGGTGGAGAAACTCAATGATGTTTGTTCCTTCTCTTTTTCATCTGCGTAGATTGATCTATCTTTCTCGGCGTTCGTCCAAGCAATGAGGTGTCGTTCTTGGAAGTCGTCTCATTTTAAACTGGGTAATATCAGCGTGTCCATAACGTAAAGTGTTTGTAGAATGGGGACTGCATTAGTGATGTGATCGTGAGGCACAGCTTCACACTCGAGTTTCTTGTTGGACTTGAGTCTTGCGCTCGATACTTGTTGTGTGAAATGATTCATCTTTCTAGCTTGGCATTGGTTGTCATAATAATGAATCGACCTTGGACGTTGTCCCTTTTTATATGCTGACCAATATCGACGTGTCCGTACGGTAAAGTAAAGTGGTTGGGAAGCCGAACTCGCTTCTGGTACACGATTTCATACACCTTTTCCAAAGGTCGACTGGCATATTTTGTCTGTAGGGTAAACGTACAATCTTGCGGTTCGTTGGTGGTCACTCTACAATTTCGATCCTCCACAGACTGCAAAGTTTATTTTAATACCCCAAATTTTACTACTCGACTGGTGCGATAATTGGGAAGCAATCCTTTCACTTTACACTCGGTGTGCACTTCTCCTTGGTTGTCCCAGTATTCATAGCCGTCAGTTTTAGGATCGCCACTACCAAAACTTAGTCTTGTCGTCGGGGTGCTCGTCCGTCCAGGCTCATAAACGGTCTCCTTAGATGTCAGGATGACGTTGACTTAGGCGATCGATGCATATGCAACTGTCCATGTCAAGTACATCAAGCTATCTAAAAAGTCCTCGTAATTGACTAACATAAAGTCCTCACGATGGACGTCCAAGTGTTTTATCTATATTTTGTCGTGATTCAGCTGTAAGTAGTGAGAAGGTTCTGACAAATACTCCGTTTCGGATAAACACGGTCTTTGTGTCATTTTACCCCACAAGCAATTTAGCATAACTTTCGCAAACGATCACCTTCCTGCTGGCGTCTTGATTCAGTTTAAAAATATCATATACGCAGTCTATGCAAAAGTCGTCGCCCTTGTGCTACTGTCCTGTCGTGGGAAAGTTGTAAATTTCGTACACGTTTATCAGTTGGTTTCCCGTGTCCAGAGTTTTAAACAATTCCACGCTAACCCACGTTCCCGTCAGGGCGCGTTCTTCCTGGGCGTGCTCACAAGGTTGGCCTTGGTTGCACGTTTCCGCACAAGTATGGCACAAGGGAAACATCAGTTTTCTTTGATAATGATGAGGTAAAACG
This sequence comes from Unio delphinus, assembly GCA_029339505.1. Classification (NCBI taxonomy): domain Eukaryota; kingdom Metazoa; phylum Mollusca; class Bivalvia; order Unionida; family Unionidae; genus Unio; species Unio delphinus. The sequence continues at coordinate 3,129,613 of JAQISU010000112.1, forward strand.
GGGTGGTACAAGTTCGAGCGCGGCAATACTTGACACTTGATCCATTCTTCGTATTGTCGAATGCTATCCTGGCCGATGTGTTACGTCATCAATTGCAAGTGTCCTGCGGAAAAAAATGACAACAATTGCACACGTAAGGATATAGCAAACACTCGTCTAAGTATTTGATTTCTACTCCTTTATCATTGTCGGCTTCGTACAAAGCACAAGTGGAATTCGTCCATCCTTCCGTACAAGCTATTCAGTAGGTTCAGTGGGTCCAACAACTTGTAACTTGCGTTTAAACTCGGGATCGGTTTTCGAACGAAAGGTTTTCGAAGTCTCAGTCATCCACCTAATACGTTCCGATGGTTTTTTACCTCCTCCATTTGTTTTCCTTGTCATACCAGTAATGTAGCCAGCTTACGGCTTTGACCGAGTATTGACGTTTGAAATGGTTAATCGTTTGAGAGCTTATGAGAGCCAGGGCTTTCTCGGGCATAAATCGTTGGCGGTGCATTAAGGAACACGCTTTGGCGATGGTACATGCTTCTTTGAACGATCGATCCTTCCGTGCTCGGTGAAGAATTCTCGATATTTCCCACAGCAACTCCGAAAGTTTTCCACTTCAAAACTACAATTCTTTAACATTTCTTCTTGAATGTTGAATTGTACCGAGGCGTAATGTGGTACCAAGCATAGAAAGCTTCTTTTTTCAGTATGCATGATGTCGGGGTCGTAGTAGTAAGCCTCTATAAAATGGGATAGAATGGCATGTTGATTGGCTTTGGTATTGAAAAAGTGCGGGAAAAATCTTTGGCCATTTCTCTGATTCCAAACGTTTTAGGCATTGGACTCAAAGGCATGGCCAACTAACTCATCGAATCTTTAAACTGCACGTGCCCCACTTGCATGGAAATGATTTAGGCTCCGTTCAAAAGTCGCCTTAGGACTTTCTATACTTTGTTCCATATAGTATCTGAGAAGAAATTGTCATTTGTATCCCGAGAAATTGTGTGCAATCACCGTGGCGTGGCGATGTATTTTCCGTCTTTGATATGTTTGTCTCGAAACAACACGCACTTCTTGATGGTGTATTTTCAAATTGTAGCGTGGATGTAAGACGTCTGCAATTTGTGCATTTCCTGAATGCAAACAGGGTGTATCTTTCGATAACCCCATTTTGTGAAACAGAACTTCTTTTTCTCTTTATTGTCTGGTTCGGTCCGATTGTTCAATAGTTTTCCAGGCTCTTTTCAATTGTACCGTGTCGTTCGTGTCGGCATACGTTCATCCCACCACGATCACACGGGCTAAGCACATCTGATCTTTAGGATTGTTAATTTGGATGAGACTTTTTATGGTTCTGGTTGCGAAGGGCGTCCACATTTGAAACCTTTTTGCTGTGAAGAGACATATCGGTCATGAGCTGGTCTCTCTCTCTCTCTCTCTCTCTCTCTCTCTCTCTCTCTCTCTCTCTCTCTCTCTCTCTCTCTCTCTCTCTATATATATATATATATATATATATATATATATATAGAGAGAGAGAGAGAGATATATATATATATATATATATATATATATATTATTGATAACAATCCTAATAATAACACACTATCTCTCTCTCTTTCTCTCTCTCTCTCTCTCTCTCTCTCTCTCTATATATATATATTTATATATATATATATATATATATATATATATATATATATATATATATATATATATATTATTGATAACAATCCTAATAATAACACACTATCTCTATATATTGTGCATAACGAACATGAATATACTCGTAAAAGATACTGCATCGATTGATTGATTGATTGATTGATTGATTGATTGATTGATTGAAATCCATATGGTATTTGTTCTGTTTGAAGGTACCTCTCCAAATATGTGATCAGCAGTTACCTTAAATTTGTCAATTGTTCCGTTTGTCGTTTATTTTGTTGTTCAAAAAATATACTTTAACAATTATAGAACGATATTTTCTTCTGTTAGTAAATAGTTGTATGAAGAAAATAAATCGTGAGTTGACGAGATTGTACTATTCAGATGTATTATCTTTATAATAGTTTGGCACTGCAACATGTTACGGAAAAAATAATTATAACATTAGATCTGCTAACATAAGATAAAATAATTATAACATTAGATCTGCTAACATAAGATAAAATAATTATAACATTATATCTACTAACATAAAATAAAATAATTATAACATTAGATATACCTTTGTTTTTTTTCTTCTTCAGAGAGGCAAAAAACACACGTCAATTATAAGAATGATTTTATCTTAAGATTATGTAATATATCAAATTAGTTTCTTAATAAGTGTCGTCCCTCCAACTGAAAAGTGTAGAAATACACAGGGTTGTCTGAATGATTCTTTCTTACCTTGAATTCTCTCTTCATATTTGGAAACATATAAAACTTAGAAAGACTTAATGAAATAATATTACGACCGTCATACACAAAAGAGACACGCAGATATAAAAGGTTTTCTTACATTCGAAACGAACGAGTTCATAGATACATTATTTACGTCAACAAATATACTTATATATTTAAATATAAAGTGTGTGACAAGTCTTGATTAACGTAAAAGCAACATGTCAAAACCTCAATTAAAAAAGAGTGTATGAAAATCCGCCCATTAAATGTCGATGAAAAGATGTAATTTCATACTCATGCTAGCTAGCGCAAGACGTAGCAGCACTGTTTACTGAGAAGTCCTGCGAATCCAAAACGAATTTCACTTTACTTATTATAAAAATATTTAAAGAGTCCAGATATTTTTGAAACGTTAACTAGTTTTCATCACCATTTCCTCCGGGCAATTATAATGGTCACAATGAAAAAAATTTCCAACATAGGTTTACTGAAAATAAATATTAACAATAATTTGGTAACGATTTAATTGCTTGCCCTGATGACATGGTAACGGTTTAATTGCTGGCCCTGGTGACATACAGTATCTTTCCAAGCTTTGCACCAAGTACCGTATCTACCCTCTTTATAAGTCGAGTCTTTTAAAAACAGCAGAGATCCTCATATTCTAAAGCTAAAGGTGCCTGCAGATCAGGATCTTTGTTTTGTTTCTACTGATAACACCTTACCAACTTCACAGACCCAGATTTGTCGGCCCATTATGCAATGCCTGATATGAATCTGTGCAGTTGGACATTTACAGACGATACTCACACGATCTAATTCAAGTCGAGGATGGTTGATAGATGGTCCAGATGACTTCAATGTTATTTTTTTTATCGAAAAGATCATAACTGACATAAGTTTTAAATTGTAAGAGGTTAGAAATACAATTATCGTTGTAGTAGTATAATGTGCCGGTAAATCTGGGTCTGTACAGTTCTGGGTCTGTACAGTTCTGGGTCTGTACAGTTTGTTAGGAGTAATCAATATAACAACCAATAAATATCCCGATCGTTAGTATACTACGGCAGATTAGGATCTATGTTATTTTGCAGTTTATTCGATCTATAAACGAGTATATACGGTGAAGATTTGTCGAGTGAACAGTACAATATAAAATGTAGATATATAGATATATAATTATATCCGACATCGACTGACTCTAGAATAAACTAGAATCCCCACAAATTATATTCGATACATGAAAATTATGAAGTCTTTTCGCAATATGTAACTATATATCAATCATTATTTAACGTATTTTAGCGTCATGAAGAAAAAAAACATTATCAGGTCACATTTAAAAGATAAATGGGTTGTTTACTGTCCATCTATTTTACTTAGAGTTAGAAAATGCACAGACTATGGTAGTATACGTTAGTTACTGATAACGAAATCTCTAGCTTTCACATTTTATTCCATACATGGGTTGAAAATGCAACATTGTACAAACATATTATATGTATTCCCGAAACAGGCAAAATGATACTAAAGAGATGGAAAAATCTAAAACGCTTCCATGATTCGTGAATACTTTAGGATGATAATTTAAACATAGTTTCATTCCTATAATGTAAGAAACAAATGTTTTTGTATTTTGGTAAGTACATTTATTTATTATCTTCTACACTGTTTCCAATAGAAACATATACAACTATTAACTGCAAAAGAAGTATGACATAGTGAAAATTAACTTTTTTTAAAGTCATGAAATATTTACATGTTACTTATACGTCTTCACAACGTCTAAACAGGACAAACGGAGAGCCATTGAACATCAAGTGTAACACGTCGATATAGCATTCTAATAATACCTTAGTAGTATATGGGGGCACTATAGCGTCATGGGAAAATCCAGTCAAAAACAGCTTGGGCACATATAGCGTCAAGGGGAATTTAACATGGGAACTATTTGGGCCTATCTAGCGTCAAGGGGAATTTAACATGGTGGGCCTATCTAGCGTCAAGGGGAATTTAACATGGGAACTATTTGGGCCTATCTAGCGTCAAGGGGAATTGAACATGGGAAAAATGATTTTTTGAATGGCAATAGGGGACTGTCTAGTGACAAGGGGAAAAATGGTGGCAAAGAAAGCTAATATCTTTTCGAGACCTATGAGTGGCCCTGAAAAGGGCCGTTATGTGTAATGTTAACAGTATCTTGTTAACACAGAGGACATCTCACAGATCTTCTTTTCTTCCTTAAACTACTCCTCACCTCTGGATCGTATAGTAAGACTCTCTTCAAACAGCCTTGCCTCTCTATATAGATCCTTCTTTTAAAAAGGGTTGTATCCGTCATTCGTATAATTGTCCATGATGATCTAACATACATGGGTAGATCAGTCCGAAACAGCATGGTAGAAACAAGGGTAGAAGATTCTACGTTAGTCCACATCTTGTGATGAGAAACAGGTGAAGCGAATGCCGTGTACTGCGGTTATTTATAGGGGAAGAGCGGATCGAAACGGATTGAGTGTATCCACCAATCCAAACGTGCGTTACAAAAGGCAGTCACAGTCATCCAATCGGAAGAGAACGGTCTCTGACGTCACCTTACCCATATTTGTGTTCAGTCAATCGATGCGACAGAGTTGTTCAATGATGTCGGACACTAAGAAGACGATAAATTGGAGTGAGCCAGAAGAAGAGACAGCAAGTTATGGACCAGCAGTGACTACTAAAGTCATGACAAATCTACATCCAGAAGAAGTTGATTTTAACTGGGATATTGTGGATATTTTAACACCACAAGAATTTATTCCGGAACCTTCGTTGATTCTGCTTCTTCTTATGTACACGTCGATGATTTTAAGCAAAGACGAAACGAAGAATTGAAGCGATTTTTACAACAACAGAAAGTAGAAGAACAAGCTTTTCTTATTCAACAGCAGGAAGAAGAAGCAAGAAGGAAACACCAGGAAGAAACAGTAGCAGCAACCGAGAAGAAAGAAGACCAAGGACAGAAAGAGAATAGTGAAAATCAAACGGTCACGACGGTACTTTTAAATATTTTAGCAGAGTTAAGGAGTCTGAAACAAATGTATCAGACTTCTTTATCACGACCGAAGAGAAAAAGACCTTCTCGAGCTAAACAACCCAATTTCTCTGTGACTACGTCTACCATACCACCGTTAGTGATTTCTACCAAATCATTGACAGGAACCACCAGTCCCAAAGTAGGCCTTGGCCGTGGCAAAGGCTTAAGACAGCTCAAGATGGTTACGTCCCGTTTCTGAGTTTGTTTTGTTTTAAACAAACAAAACACCAACGGTCCTTTTCAGGGCCACTCCAATTATTTCGAAAAGAAATACTATTTCAATTGCCTAATTGAATGAAAACTCAAAAGTCCTTTTTTATTTTTTTTAAACCCATGATGTACGTGTGAGTGAATGAATGAATGAATGTGTGAGTGTAGGTTCTTATTCTATAAAATCAAAACCAGGAGGCACTTACTTTTTTCTCTCTGGTATATTCTGGTACAAAAGTTGCAATTCAATATCACAACATAACATAACCCAATACCACTTTAAAAAGTTCATATGTTTCTTTTTTTTCACTCTTTCTGTTTTTTTCATTTTCTTTGCTGTCACAGGTTTTTCTTTTTCTTCTTCCTCTTCACTTTCGTTTCGTCTTCTTTTCTTGTCTTTGTGAACGTGTCGGGGTTCTTCCTTGGGGGAGGGTACCTCTTCCTCCTCCTCCTGTTCAGAATTCCTCTTCCCCTCCTCCTTCTGCTCCTGGTTTTTTTAGGGCAGTTTCGAGACCAAGGTTCTTTCTCTTTACAATAATAACAGGTATCTTGACTTTTGTCTCTATTGGTACCTTTTTTTTTGTCACGATCTAGACATTATGTAGCCCAATGTCCTTTCTTCTTACAGATATAGCAAGTATCTTGACTTTTATCTCAAAAGGAGGGAGAGTAGTCCGTCGGCTTGTCTGAAGAAAACTTTCGTATGACCTCACGTAAAGTTCTGATGAGAAGTTCCACTTGTGTATGTTCTTCCATCGTTCTGGTCAATGTGAGAGTGAAATGAATACTGACAGGTTAGACACTAACCCTTTATATATGCACGGATCGGACATGAATATATAGGGGTTATGGTCTTTAAAAGGTAGTCATTTGACTTTTTGCAGACAAGATGAAAAGACATATCCATGGATATCCAAAGACACCCCTTGCAGTATTCCAGAAATGCAAAAATTGCAAGGTGTCTTGGCTCCACATTACACCTTGAAAGTACACCCTCAAGAAGTGCGTGGTCCTCTTTTGTTTCGAGGCCACGATTTTAAAGACGGAAAATACATTCACATCTATCATCACGATGGTCATTTCGATACCATTACCAGTATCACTGGATTTCTGGGATACATTTACTACTGTGAAAAATGTGACTATGGTTATAACAATCGGGAACAACACAAGCATTGTGGGTCAAAATTTGAGGGATGTTTGGCCTCTCAACCTTGTCTGGACAAAGGACAAGTACGAGTGCATTGCCCTGTTCGTCAGCGCACTTTTGTCAGTCTTACCTGTTACCAACAACATTTGAAGATGCAAGGTTCACAGCAGAAAGTACTTGTCAGCTTCTGAGATTGTGCCCTACTCGTGGACAAGGCGTACGTACCAATAGTGCCAAGTTTCACGTTTGTTGAGGGAAGAAACGATGTCACATTTGTCACCAAATCGTGGATTTGGATCACGAATGCTTCATTCAAAAATACCAACCCCAACCAGAAGATACCCAGAAGAAAGGAAATTTTATCTTTTTTGATTTCGAATGCATGCAAGAAACTGGTATTCACATTCCTAATTTCTGCGTGGCTCATCGAGCGTGCGAGCAGTGTATCCAAGAACCCATCTTTAGTCATTGCCTTCACTGTAGCAAGATTCCTGGAGGACGTGAAAAAATATTCGAGGGTCAAACACCTTGGTCAATTTTGCCCAGTGGATCTTAAACCCCGTCGACGAGACGTGGAGTCCAGAAGACATCGAACGTTACAGAGATTGTCATCGCCATGCCACGGTCATGGCTTACAATTTCTCGGGATACGATGGGCAATTTCTGCTCAGATACTATACGGAACAAAGTACCGAACGTCCTAAAGTGACTTTGAACGGAGCCAAAATCATTTACATGCAAGTAGGACAAGTGCAGTTTAAAGATTCGATGAGTTACTTGGTTATGCTATTGAGTCGCATGCCTAAAACGTTATGGAATTACAGAAATGGCCAAAGGTTATTTTCCACACTTTTTCAATACCGAGGCCAATCAACATGCCGTTCTAACCCATTTGCCTGATGCTGACGACTACGACCCCGATAACATGGGCACCGAACAACGATAAGCTTTCCATGCTTGGTACCAGACTCATGCCTCGGACCCCTTTGACTTTCAAGAAGAAATGTTACAGTATTGTCGATCTGACGTGGACATTTTACGACGTTACAGTGGAAAATTTCGAGAATTGTTCATGGGATCGATCCATTGAAAGAAGCTTGTACCATTGCCAAAGGATGTTCCTTAATGTACAGAAAACGATTCATGCCTGAAAATACTCTAGCAGTCATCAGTCCTTAAACGACGAACTTTGTCAAACGTCAATACTCGGTCAAAGCCCTACGCTGGCTCCATTACTTTTGCAACAAGGAAGACAAATGGATCCAACACGCTCGCAACAGAGGAGGCGAAAAGACCATCGGAACGTATTCGGTAGAAGGATGGGACTTAGAAAACCCTCAAATCGTGTACGAGTTTAACGGATGCTTATTTCACGGATGTCCCATGTGCTACCTTCAGCGTGACACCAAAAATCAGTTTTTACAACGAACTATGGAAGACTTGCACCAGACCACGTGTCAGCGACGTTTGAAGTTAGAACAGCAAGGATACCAGGTAGTGGAAATGTGGGAACACGAGTACGATCAGCGTTTGAAAGCCGATCCCGAGTTTAAACGCATCGTAGAAAGTTACAAGTTGGTGGACCCCCTGAACCCACGGGATAGTTTGTACGGATACCACCTGTTTGCGGTACCAAGCGAAAGGAGAAGAAATCAAATACTTGGACGTGTGTTCGCTGTATCTTTACGTCTGCAAATATTGTCACTTTCCCGTAGGGCACCCAGAATTAATGACAGAACACATTGACTTGGACCACATACGTCAGTACGAAGGATTGATCAAGTGCAAAGTCTTGCCTCCCATAGACTTGTACCATCCCGTTTTACCTCACCATTGCCAAGGAAAACTGATGTTTCCTTTGTGTCGCACATGTGCCTAAATGTACAACAAAGACCGACCTTGTCAGCACAGCCAGGAAGGACGCGCCTTGACAGGAACGTGGGAGAGCGTGGAATTGTTTAAAGCTCTGGACCTGGGATACCGACTGTTAGAAGTGTACGAAATTTACCACTTTTCCAAGACACAATACCGCAAGGGCGACGAGACACAGAAAGGCATTTTTGCAGACTACGTGGATGCCTTTTTAAAATTAAAACAAGAAGCTAGCGGCTATCCGTCCTGGTGTCACACTCCCGAAAACCAAAAGATATTCAAAGAAAAATATCGGGAGCAGGAAGGCATCACTTTAGACCACATCGAGAAAAACGAAGGAAGGCGGTCGTTTGCCAAAGTGATGCCCAGTTGCTTGTGGGGTAAAATGGCACAACAGCCGTCTTTACCCAAGACAGAGTATTTGTCCGAACCTTTCCGCTACTTCCAGATTATTCACGACCAAACCAAAGTCATGAAACACGTCGACGTCATTCGTGAGGACTTGATCTTAGTCAATTACGAAAAAGAACTGGACTTTGTAGAAGCCGACAAATTTGGAAATGTCATCATTGCGGCTTACGTGACAGCCCAAGCTCGCTTAAAATTGTACGAAGTGTTAGAACTGTTAGGAGATCGTGTGTTGCGTTTTGACACTGACAGTTGCATCTACATTCACCGTCCGAACCAGTGTAACCCTACCATCGAAGGAGACTGTTTAGGAGCCTGGACCGATGAACATCCCGACGACAAGATTCTATGTTTTGAAAGTGGCGGTCCTAAAAATTACGGCTACGAATACCGAGAACCCCAAGGAGAAATGCATACCGAATGTAAAGTGAAAGGATTGACTCTCAATTATCGCACCAGTCGAGTGGTGAAGTTTGACGTACTACAAGAAGCCTTACAGTCGGGACAGGATGAAACGTTTAAAGTTACTACCCACGAACCGCACAAGATTGTCCGTTTACCCACACACCAAATCGTTAGCCGACCTTTGGAAAAAGTCTATCAAATCGTGTACCAAAAAAGAGTACGACTTCCCAATCACTTCACTCTACCGTACGGTCACGTCGAAATTGGGCAGCATATAAAAAGGGACATTGTCCAAGACCAATAGTTCATTTGTCACTACATCGACCAAGCGAAAAGAAGATGAATCTATTTAAACAGACATCATTCAAATTTGGGAATTCTCAAGTGGAGTGCGATGCTACCTTGCGATTGTAGTGATGCCAGGCGCTGTGACCTTAGTGATTCAGCAGGATATCGTGGGAACGTTGCTATGACTACTACCCCTATATCTACCCAGGAAAGTGATGCTGTGCGTGTCAAACCTAAGGGATGCGAAAGCGGTGCCACACGTTATCGTGGACTCCTAGGAATTTCACCGTACCTGCATCGAACGGAAGTGAGGAGAGTCGAATATTCGTTCCCGACGAGTTTGCCTGAATACTGTCACTTTAAAAGTCGATTCCAAACCTTCAAAGATAAATAGCCAAAATATCTGCCTGGACCAACTCCTGAAGAATTACCAGAGCCGGATTTTTCTACTTGGGCGAAGGGGATAAAGTCAAGTGTTTCAGTTGTGGTGTATCCATTTACGAGTGGGAACAGAAAGATTCCGCTTACCTGGAACATGCTTGATGGTCTCCGAATTGTCAATACCTACCTTTAGTGGGACCTAGTGATTGGAAGTGACACTACTGCTCCATGTCGTTTAACAAACCTAGACCAGTATATAAGCCCTCTCTAAAACATAATATTCAAGAATTACAACACTAATTGCAAGAGAAGATCTACAAGGATGTTTGGCAGGGTCTTGCTAAAGAAAAATCTCAATGGGTGACTGTAGAACTTTTGTGTCGTGAAATTCACAAGAGGAAAGTGACAAAAATTAACCAACGTGTTAGATTTCTTTGGATCAAGGGTATTTTTTGCTCTGTTTCCAATTTAGTACGTTTACATCTGAAGATGTTTTGATCCTTCTTAACCGTTACCTTGAATGGCAGTGGGACGAAATTACACGTTATATTAATCACTTTCGCTTTTGGAGCAGATTTGATTCTGTGTAGAATATACACTGATGGTTTTCGACAAAAAAAGAAGTATAAAAGAGAACGACCATGCCACAACCTTTATCACTTGTGATTAAACAGATTCCGTGGAATGATATCAATGAGAAGATTCACACGGTGAAAGATTACGAATACTTATTGCAAGAACTGTACCCTATGAATTGGGGTCGACGTGTAGTGTGTTTTAGTGACTTGCTTTCTGGGATTTCGTTTACCTGTCGATTCCTTGTGGACACTTTACGAACACTACCTACCAAAAAAGACAGTATGTTGACTCCTTTAAATGTCCACGAGAGACTCATTCTGTTAAAAGCCTTACACTTTCATATGGATACGTCTCGACCTCTACAGGAAAAAAAGATTCGTCAACTTTTAAGTACGGAAGCGGTGTACGAAGATGTGTTTGTAGCTTGTGATTTACACCCTCATTGGACAGATGTACGTGACTGGAAAAGTTGGGATTTTGAGGCTTGGATAAACGAAGCATCCCATTATGCCCAAGCGTTGTGTTCCTAAAATACATCGTCGAGTGAAAAAAGTCACTTTTAAACCTGTGTTAGTGACAGTACCAGAAGAAGAAGAGAAAGAATCTGTCACCCAGGACAATCCCTCTGTTCAAGACAGAACTGTCATGGACATTCCCCCACAAAGACCCTTTCGAGAAGACACGTATGTGACTGTATCCCATGTAGAGGAGACTATAAGAACATTGCACACTACCTGTAGGACACCGTCGTTACCCAAACAATGTTGTACAGAGACTTGTTTATATGCCACTTTGATCGTTTCCCTGTGTAGTTTATCCCTGTATTTATCCATTTGGCTTTTATGTATTTTGGTCTTTCGTGTTGCATTGAAATAAACGTGTCTTGAAAAAAGTATAAAAACCTCTTGTCTTGTCTGTTTTTGTGTCAATAGTGTCATACCCTACGCGACTATGGCTAACTCTGCTATTTCTACTACTCCTTCCTCCTCGACATTCAAAGTCATTGACGACCACTTAGATCATGCTAGTTGGAAAGCCTTGTATCTTCGTCATCCTTTTAACATGTTAATTGCTGGACCGAGCGGTTCCGGCAAAACCGAATTTGTCAAACGTTTGATCGAACATAAACATCATTTGATCGATCATCCACCTCAACGCATCGTGTGGTGTTACAAAGAGTGGCAATCGGCATACAGCCTTTTGCAAGAAAGTCAAGGTGATTCCATTGTGTTTATAGAAGGTATTCCTAGAGAAGACGAGGGGATCGTGTCTGACCCAAGTCAAACTCATTGGGTCATTTTTGACGACATGTTAGGAGAAGACGAAGAAGAAATTAACCTGTGGTTTACGCGTAAAGGGCATCATCGTAATGCCAGTGTCATTTACATTACACAAAATTTATTTCAACAAAGTAAAGCCCATCGTACCATTAGTCTCGATGCTCATTACGTGGTCTTGTTAAAAAGTCCTCGAGATAAATCACAAGTGCAATTCTTAGTCAAACAGTTAGGAACACCTTGGCTGACTCATGCGTACGATGATGCCACTCAATCGCCACACGCCTATTTACTCGTGGATTTAAAACCCACCACCCCTAATTATTTGCGATTTCGTACCGATTTGTTTCACGACTGGTGTCAAGACGGAGGGCCTGTCGTGTACATGTCCTCGTCGTCGACATAACACTATGAAGCACTAAAAATATCTAAAAACCTTGGTCACTTTGACCTTGTTTCATACATTGTCAACATGACGACCCTTCAGTCTCATCTTCCCATCAAATTGATTCGTGCCTTGTACGGTATCAGTCGCGAAAAAAATCCACAAATACGTGCTCACGTCTTAGAAGCTAGTCTCAAAGAAGTCTTACGATGGTTTACGGTGACAGCACGTCAAATACTGCAAGGCATCATTCACATTCCACATCAAACCAAACGCCTTTTTGACAGAAACAAAATAGCCTTGACGCAACTGGCCGATCCTCGCATCGACACTCAAATCATAAAGCAAATCATATTGAAACCTGGAGGTAGTGGTTCTCTAGGAGGTGTCATCATTCGTTCCCTTTTAAAATGGGATCCCAATGCTCCCAAAGATCACCCCAAGAAAAAAAAAGCCAAACAAGCTCCTAAGAACAATAGTGCCAAGGCCAAAACACAGAAAAAGAAAAGTCCACAGAAAAACGGTCACCCGCAAAAAAGGCACGTCGGCCAGGACGCAACCTTATCTTCGTCAACCACGACCTGTAAGAGAAGATCTACAAGGACGTTTGGCAGGGACCGTGTTTCCAGTAGCCTCAGGGGCTTCCACTTCTCCGTTGCGGGTGATGCCAGCCAAATCCAATTTGACACAAGTTTTTCCTAATTTGATGAAGTATTGGAAATCTGCGTCTTCCAAAACGTCTCCTCCACCGGTGACACCCTCGTCTACATTAGCGGCAGTAGCTGCTGCTCACAAAGTACCTGCCCCCAAAGTCAAAGTCCAGGAAAGATCTGGTATGTTAAAGAGTTTACTAGATTTGTCCAAACAAGAACTGTCCCGATTGAGTCCATTGCGAACACCTTCACGACGTGTGTTACGTGCCATGAAGTTAATATGACGCAAAGATAATCAGTGGCGTCGCATTCCAGTATAAAAATGACTCGAGGACAACAACGGGAATCAGTATTTTCTGTACCATTGCTGAACACTCAAGAATGCCTCCTCAAAACGTGCACACCAAAACCCTCAACGTTCTGCTGTCCAAAAAGGAAAAGGAAAAGGAAAAAAGACAATTTCGTCATCCTACAAAACGCTTAAAAACCAAACATCGACGTCCTCCCTTCAAAAGACACAGTCGTCCAAAGAAAAGGAGAAGTCACCAAAAGGAAGGATCTTTAATAAGAAAACTAGTCAATTCAGCTAAGAATCAAACTGGAATCTTTAGCGATGATTTTGATGATTTAGCGAAGCATGCCGTTACCTTTTTGAGAAACCAATAGAAAAAAGAAGATAAAAGAGGGTGTGTATCAAGTCTTTGACGCCAGTGTATTTCTGGAACGAACAAGCAAAGATGTCACCTCGCAAAAACATTCTTATTCACCCCACAAAGGAAAGAAAAGGAAAGGACTACCTCCTCGTTTAGCCAAACACGGAGACATGTTGTCCGTCCTGTCCAAAACCTTTCCACCCATGCGAAAACAAATTATTAAAACAGCCTCCAAAGATGTCATCGATACCGTGTTTGAATGTTGTTTGAATGTTTTGAAAGGCACGATACCTTTGTCTCCACACCAGAAAAAATGCTTCGCCAAACATCGACACGTTCTTCGTCAAATGGTTCAAAAGAAAATATCCGTCCGTCAAAAGAAACAGATGTTGGTGCAACGTGGAGGATGTTTACCCATGCTTGCTCCTTTGTTGACAGGCTTAATATCAGGTTTGATACAAGGGATTACCCAAGGGATGTCCCAAGGGTTTTCCCAAGGAATGGGTAGAAGATAAAGGGACACTATGGAGCACCACAATCTCAGACATAACCTTCGAAAGCCCATGGAAGCACGAAAACTGACTTTGGTTCCTTACAAACGATGGATGGAATACTATCATTGGCAAGAACAACGAACCCTCCATTTACCACCCAATCCTAATTTGGTCGAGATGTCCCAATTACAACACGAATTGCAATCCTTGATACATCGCCACGATTTATCCGAAACCGGAAAATCGCAAAAGTACGGTCAACTCTTGAAACGACTGCAACTCTTTCATAAGAAAGCTGCGGAACAAACAGCTCTACCCACTTTGTCCGATTTTAAGGCTCTAATGAATAGTCCGTCACCCTCACCATCTACAGTGGTTAAAACAAACGTCACCCCACCATTACCCAAGGAAGAAGAACCCCATGATCTCTTTCAAACACCCTATACCACTCCCATTCCGAGTAAGATTGCCGCTTCCTTATTGACCCATTCCCCCACTCCCCCACGAGAAGAACTCAAAACTTGGGTTAAAAAGATGATGGCCACTCCTTCTTCAACAGAAGTGAAAAAGAAAGAAAGGAAACCAGAAGTGAAAAAATAAAAGAAGACCAAAGAAGCTATCTCATTACCTCCACTACCACCACCACCACCACCAGTACCCTCGACGTCAACTCCTGTGGCACATCAGGCAGGTAACACCGTTTCCAAACAACAACCATTTAGTCCCACCCAAAGCAATATCCTCGAAGAGTGGGTACCTTATTAACAAAACCATGGAGAAGGTATTAGCCAGCATTTACTACGATCCATCTCACCCTACAGGTTACGGATGCATTCATAAATTGTATCGTGCTGCAAAAACTCGCCTGCAGTGCAACGATGGTTACAAGAACAAACGACGTACACTTTACACAAACCCATTTGACGAAAATTTCACAGAAGTGGCACTCAAGTGGAAGGCATCGATCATCAATGGCAAGCCGATATAGCCGATGTCTCTCATGTAGCCACTTACAATCGCGGCTACAAATATTTGTTTCGTATTATCGACGTCTTTTCTAAACTTGCCTGGGTCGTACCATTGACATCCAAATCGAGCGGAGAGTTAGTACGAGCTTTGCAACTAGTGTTGAAACAAAGTGGTCGTCACCCTCGTCGATGGCAAACCGACAAAGGCACCGAATTTCTGAACCAAGCTTTCCAACGAGAATTAAAGAAACGTGACATTCATTTTTTCACCACCGAAAATCCTGAAACCAAAGCCAGTATCGTGGAACGTTTTCAACGTACCTTGAAAGAACGCATGTGCAAATATTTTACGCATCAACACACTCTCAAGTACATCGACGTCTTACCGCACTTAGTTCAAGCCTACAACCAATCTTACCATAGAAGCATTGGACGTGCCCCACAAGATGTGACACCTGACAACGAAGTGACTGTTTTTGAGCGTCTGTTTGGTACGTCCCGGACGACGACTGTCCCCAAGAAAGGTAGAGAAGTGTTAACCCCGGGAGATTGGGTACGCATTGGCAAAACCAAACGCACTTTCGACAAAGGTTACTTACCCAACTGGACCACCGAATTGTTTCGTGTTACTGGACGATTGCGTGATCGTCATCCTACCGTCTATAAATTGGAAGACATGAACGGAGAAGTATTTAAAAAAAACGTTTTACTTGCCTGAGGTACAACGTGTCACCAAAAAAGAAGACGACGTGTACGACAATGAAAGCATTCTCGAAACGAAGAACCCGTAAAGTAGGAAAACGTCGTGTCAAAGAAGTCAAACTACGTTGGAAAGGATATCATCCTAGTTTTGATTCTTGGATTGACGCTTCGCAAGTCATCGACTATAAAAAGAAGTGACCATCATGCACTTTAATACAGCTTCAGCAACCACAA
Organism: Unio delphinus; assembly: GCA_029339505.1. Taxonomy (NCBI): domain Eukaryota; kingdom Metazoa; phylum Mollusca; class Bivalvia; order Unionida; family Unionidae; genus Unio; species Unio delphinus. The sequence goes on from JAQISU010000112.1 coordinate 3,145,730, forward strand.
TGACTACTCCTTCACCCACGTCATCTCTGCAAGATTTACAAAAGCAACCCTTGTGGGTGTGGTGTGGAGAACGTGTCCCTAAAACCCAAATCGTCTTTTTCTGTCAAATCTTTGTGGTATATTGTGTCATCGGTGCAGCCATTGCTAATTTGAGTTTGCAACAAGGAGACAAACAATTGTGGACCATTTTACTCAGCAGTTGCATCGGTTATCTTCTTCCCAATCCTTCCCTGAAATACTCTTACAACGGGAACAACAGTAACAATATTGGGAGTCTTTCGTCCAACGTTGGTCATTCTCCTGACAGTCACCCTTCCAATCACAATCCTCTTTCAGACACTCCTTTAGCCTCGAGTGACTCCTCGGATAGAAGAACATTGGAATTATGAACAACACTATTAACCAATTTTACTTAACGTTACCCAGTGACAGTTCCATGGAGGTGTTTCCTAAGAACATGTTGTGCTGTTACACGGCTAAATTACCTCAAGCCATGCATTTGGATCAAGATGATCATTGGGAAGTAGCTTTAGTGGAAATAATACACCCGACACAAATCAAAAACATCGTCGAAAATCAAAACACTTTTAGAGTAGAAGTGATAGACAAGCAATTGCAAGATGTCTTAGACAAACGAGGCAACCCTGACACACCGAACCCCAAAACTAAACTGTCCGACTATGTGTTCACCATTCCTGCAGGTTATTATTTTAGTGGTCAACATTTAGTGACTACACTTGGTAACAGGTTCAATGCTGTGTTTGGCAAAGCCATGGAGATCACCAAAAAAAAGTGTTCCCATTGAGTACCATCAAGTGTCTCGTCGCCTCATGATGAAATTTTCAGAGGAAAATATAATGACCATTACCTTTTGTCCTGAATTGTATGCTATTTTAGGTGGAGACACCGAGATACTCAAGAAGAAAAAAGAAAAAATACAACCAATAACCACTAACTCGGATGTTGCAAAATACTTTCGATCCGCTGTAGAAATGAATTAAGGTCTCAACTTGATGTTTGTGTACTCCGATGTGGTGGAGTACAACGTGGTAGGGCACACCTCTGTACCATTACTGCGTGTCAATCCTTTCAAAGTGGATTCTACCGTCGCCGCTGACGAGGAAGGTGGAAATACCTATCACGTTCACCGTGAATTTGTACATCCTCATTATTAGCCTGTCAGTAAGTCGTATTTCGACAGTGTCAACATTACTATAAAAGGAGAACTAGGACAAAATATTCCATTTACCAAAGGGAAAGTCACAGTGAAACTCCATTTTCAAAAACGGTTCTCGAACAACTGAAAAAGTGATGTATCCTGTTTACCAAGGAGTCGCTCGACAACGAGGACATGGTTTAGGAGATATGTTTAAATCAGCCTTTCGTTCCGTGGTCCCTGTTTTGAAACCGATGGTTACACGAGGATTGCACGCCTTAAAAGATGCCGCATTGACTCACGGCAAAGATTTTCTTCAAAATGTTCTCATTGACAAACAAAACCCCGAAGAAGCTTTTTTGAGAGCAGGCAAAAATGTCTTGCTTCAAACGGGTAAAGAGATTTTGGGTCGACGAGAAAGTTCTATAAATGCCCTGAACGGTACCGTGTCTGGCATTCCTGCTTCCCTGGCGACACAGCAAGGACAAGGTAGAAAGCGACGACAAAGACACCCTTTCAAAAGTTTCCGTACCTCTAAAGTTAGAAAGACGAAGAAAAAAAACCGCTCGAGACTTAGACATTTTTGATTATTAAAAGTAAAAACACATAGAGACTGAGAGAAACAAAATGATGCACCAAGAATCTTGTGCCTGTTCCAAGTCGGAACTAGATCTCTTTGCCATGCCACCCACGATGATGACCATGCAAAAAGCCCAATGTGTTGAATTTCATCCCGTCTCCTCTTTGACGGATTTAGCTCCCATCGAGTTTGAAATCAAAGGACAACCCAAAGATTACATCGATATCAACAACAGTTACTTGTATTTGAAAGTGAAAGTGCTCAAAACGGACGGATCCAATCCATCAGCTGATAGCCTAGCAGCTCCTGTCAACAATTTCATGCATTCCTTGTTCAGCGATGTGGATTTGTACATGAATAACAAACTGATCAGCAGTAGCATGGATACTTACCCTTACCGAGCGTACCTCGAAAATCTCTTGACGTACGGAAAAGAAGCCAAGAACACTCATTTAGATGCTTGCGTGGTATGGAAACCTGACACCGCAGGTGAGCATACATTTAACAGAACAGTCCTGGTCGGAGACAATGACAATCCTCACAACGTGGGTTTTGTCGAGCGTCGAAAGAAAATTCTGCAAGGAGGTAGTTTAGAACTGTTCGATCGTTTGCATTTGGAAATGTGGTTTCAAGAGAAGTATTTGCTGAACGGAGTGGATATTCGCTTGAGACGGAATCGTAGCAGTGCTGCGTTCCATTTGATGGCTACTGAACCTGATGGTAATTCTACTCTCCACCACTGTAAAACCATGATCCAAGAAGCCAGGTTATACGTGCGTCGTGTGGAAGTGTTACCTAAAGTGGGAAATGATATCAGTCACACTTTGAGCAGAACGGCAGCCAAGTATCCGATACGACGCGTGGAAGTCAAAACTTTCACCATCGCCACTGGACTCCGATCTAAGATCGAAGATCATCTGTTCCAATGACAGTTACCCAAACGTCTATTCATTGGTATCGTCAACAATAAAGCCCTCAACGGTGCCTACACTAAAAAGCCTTTCCAGTTTCATCACTATAATGTATCCAAAATCGAAGTCAGTCGCGATGGCAAAACTTTGTGTACCAGACGCTTCAAACCCAACTTTGCCCAGAAGAATTACTTGAGGTCGCACTTGTCGCTGTACGAAGCCACAGGACAGTTAGGAACCAACACCAGCCACGGTATTTCCTACGACGATTACGCAGGAGGTTACACGTTGTGGGCTTTTGATTTCACTCCAGACCAAGGCAGCGACGAGGGACATTTCCACCCTATAAAATCTGGACAGATACGTGTGGAACTTCAGTTTTCAACAGGTCTTCCCCATACGGTGAATGTCATTCTGTATGCTGAATTCGATAATACGATAGAAATCAACAGTTTGAGAGAAGTCATTCTAGACTATTAGACACTATGGAAAACTCTTGTCCCTCTTTGAATAGTGGAGAATCCATGGAAATGGAATGGGAGGTTACAGAGAAAGCAGACAACCAAGACCAAAAAGAAGAAGTAGTGATCATGCAGTCCAGATGGCCAGAACAGGAACAACAGTTAGTCACCTGTTTTGCCAAACATTTGGAAGATAAAATGAGGGAAATGATTAAAAAAGATTGTTATTGATGTCAAATAGATCGTCCAAGTCAAATTCAACACGATAAATGTATGATGATGAGTCAAGAAGAAAAATTGGACGATTATCTGAACGAAGCTTGGAGTCTCATTTCAGAAGAAGCCGTGTTACATCAGTGGTATAAAGGCTTACGTCATCATTCCTCTCCTCCATTGTTTGCTCGAGAAATTGATCACATCGAAGCTCTCTTGGCACAGAGTAAGGAGACGAAGCAAACCAACAGTTACTTGACAGACCTTTTCAAGCAAAAAGTCTGGATTGAATTGATGACTTATCATCACCTATGAAGAAAAGAAACAAGGCTACACAAGAAACAAATTGATACCTGGGAACTTTATAATCTTTTGTACCGTAGTTCGTACACTGATTCTTGGAATCCTGTCGTGTGTGCTAAAGATGAACTATCTCATCCCAAACCTCAATGAATCATGCTTATGTCATCAACACAGATGACAGTCATCTTCCAGGAATTCACTTGATAGCTGTCTACTTTCCTCAAGAGGGTTGCGTGGTGTATTTTGATTCGTATAGATTACCCCCTTTCGAAGATGATATCATTGACTTTATGAGAAGAAATGCCCAGACGACACGATTCAATAATGTGAAATTACAAGGCACAGATTCTATGGTGTGTGGACAATATTGTGTCTATTATCTGCATCATCGCAGTCTTAGATATTCTTTAGAACATTTAGTGACTTGAAACGATGACAAAGTAGATCGATGGTTTTGTGACCATTATGGTTATCTGTTGTCTTTAGCTAGGATACGTAGTGTACATCAATGGCCCAATGACTTCCAACAGTGGAAATCTCAATTTAATTCGCAACGTTGTCAACCATGTCAAAGATAATGTATTAGTGTTATGGAAGAAAAAAATGTTTGTTATTTGAAAAAATGTTTGTTATTTGAAAAAATTTGTGTTTTGCGAGTTGTTTTGTTATTTGAATAAAAATGTTGTGTTTTGAAACCAATGCGTCTGTCATTGACGTTTCGAGCCAAAGAAGAAGATGAGTAGACTACAAAAATTGAGGGGGATTCAAATGCACCTAGAGAATGCTAGACGTCTCCTTGACGAGCTGGCAATGAAGGCCATAGCAGAACAGGCCAGGATTGAAAAAGAAGAGGAGGAAAGAAAAAAGAAAGAAGAGGAGGAGAAGAAAGACCGATCTTTCCTCACCGCATGATGGTTAAAGACTGTCGGGTAAAACCTGAGGTGAGGACGCCTTCACCACCAGAATCAGCTCGTCAAGCACAGGCAGCTTCCTCTTCACTCCCAATCACAAGAGTGAATTGGGCGCAACAACCACAGTTTCAGCCGCAATAACCACAGCCTCATCCACGGTGGCGGAATAGAGGAAGACATGAAGAGACTTTCACTATCCCTCAAACGGAAGATTGGGATAGTGAAGCCACTCATTCTCCCTCTGCGCTCCCAATCACAAGAGTGAATTGGGAAAACGATAGGAGTAGGAGATGTGTGTGCGGGGCTAGACCTGGGAGATGCCAGCATTAGCCTGGTGCATTTTGAAGTTTAAAAAACAGCCCTTCTCAGGGCTGACCAAATGTCTAGAAAAGAGACTGTTCAAATTGCCAATGGGTATGAGAGAGGAGTAGTGTGATTATAAACACTGACTCTTTACTCTGTGTGTGTGTGTGTGTGTGTGTGTGTGTGTGTGTGTGTGGTTAGTATATGGCGTGATTTTGGATAGTAAATAATGTGGTTTGTTTTGGCTGCTTCCCGTGTGTTATTGGTTAGTATATGGTGTGATTTTGGATAGTAAATGATATGGTTTGTTTTGGCTGCTTCCCGTGTGTGGTTTGTAAATGGTGTGATTTTGGATAGTAAATGATATGGTTTGTTTTGGCTGCTTCCCGTGTGTGGTTTGTAAATGGTGTGATTTTGGATAGTAAGTGATATGGTTTGTTTTGGCTTCTTCCCGTGTGTGGTTTGTAAATGGTGTGATTTTGGATAGTAAGTGATATGGTTTGTTTTGGCTGCTTCCCGTGTGTGGTTTGTAAATGGTGTGATTTTGGATAGTAAGTGATATGGTTTGTTTTGGCTGCTTCCCGTGTGTGGTTTGTAAATGGTGTGATTTTGGATAGTAAGTGATATGGTTTGTTTCGGCTGCTTCCCGTGTGTGGTTAGTAAATGGTGTAATTTTGGATAGTAAATGATATGGTTGGTGAATAGTATATAATATGAAAAGTGAATGTATGGGGTGTTTTCCTTGAGCTTAAAATATATATACGCAATCGTCCGTCATTTGAGCCATTCAATTTTATACACATCAAGATGAACATCGACTTGTTTATCCAACTCCGAGACAGCTGGTTTGGGATCATTGATGCAGAATATGAAGTGGAAAGACTTGAGGAAGAATTTCAGTGTAACCTGGGCTTTGTAAAACATTTGAAAATAGCGAGAGATCTATTAGAAGGCATGAAAGAGGAGGAAGTCAAGAAATTAAGAAGACTTATTAAAACAAAATATATAAGAACAGGGAACTTGAAGGAGGCACTTGATAATGTCATCAAAGTGAGATGCTTTCTAGAAGAAGCATTAAATTTGATAGAGTGGGAATATGTGAAGTGGGGACTAGACCGGCTAAAGAAAGCAGAAGCAATGATAAGAAAGGTGATGGAAGAACAGGTGGTCCAGATTAAAGATAACTGGGCTAAGGAGAGAAAGAAAAAAAAAAGAACAAAAAGAAGAAAGAGGACTTTGATCAACTCAATCAGAGATGGATCAGAGTTCAGGAAAAGTTTAGAGCTATAGGACATCAAAACTGGATTCCCGAGGACGAAAAGAAGAAGAGGAAGAAAACGGGAATCATTGGAAAAATAAAAAGGTGGTGGAACAGCAGAAAATAAAAGAAGAAGTATCCAAAGGCACTTTTCAGGGCCACTCATAGGTCTCGAAAAGATATTAGCTTTCTTTGCCACCATTTTTCCCCTTGTCCCTAGACAGTCCCTTATACCCATACAAAAAATCATTTTTCCCATGATCAATTCCCCTTGACGCTAGATAGGCCCAAATAGTTCCCATGTTAAATTCCCCTTGACGCTAGATAGGCCCATCATGTTAAATTCCCCTTGACGCTATATGTGCCCAAGCTGTTTTTGACTGGATTTTCCCTTGACGCTATAGTGCCCCCATATAGTACTTATCTTTAATGTCATTGTTTTAAGTAACACACCCAAGGAATTCCGGATACAGACTTTATTCCATTATGTTAGCTGCTTGTCATAGGTTTGTTTTAAATTTATTTTCTTTTATCGAGACTTAAATATATACTTTGCATACATATGTTTATATTCTCACTACCTGTATCAACTCTGTGTTTAAATATATACTATGTATATACATTTTCGACTGGTCTCGCTGCCTGTGTCAATTCCCTGTATATATATATATATATATATATATATATATATATATATATATATATATATATATATATATATATATATATATATATATATATATATATATATATCAGCTTGTTGCTTTTCTTTATCTGAATATAGACTGTACGTACATATTGGTCTGGTCTCTATTTTGTCCCTATCTAAATATTATGAGATATACTCGGCAGGTATCTCTGCCTGTTTCATTTACTTATGTAAATATTTGCTGTGAATACATGTTTGACAGGTCTTGCTGCGTGTATCAGTTTCCTATAAAATAGACGGTTAGCGACAGTTTTCATCTCTTCATTTTATTCGTTAGTATGAGGATAGACAGTTTTAATCTCTTCATATTATTCGTTAGTATGAGGATAGACAGTTTTAATCTCTTCATGTTATTCGTTAGTATGAGGATAGTATCATATTTCACGACCTATATTACCACAAGAAGAATGACTAAACTCATTTAGAACTTAAATGTTTCTTAAAGAAACTTAAACACTTTGGAAACACTTTTGTAAAGTATGAATAATCAAACAATTATACTTTATTACATAAATATATACTTTATTACATACTTTTGTAAAGTATGAATAATCAAACAATTATACTTTATTACATAAATATATACTTTATTACATACTTTTGTAAAGTATGAATAATCAAACAATTATACTTTATTACATATCATCATACTGGATAAGTACCGAAGCACTTATTTCCCTTCTTCTTAGGGATATGTCAAGTTGCTTACGTCGATTGAAGAGTAAGCGAACGATAAAAGCTCTGATAATGCGGACTGATCTACTTCCTCAAATTTATATTTCTGATTTTGATTGTACAGTTAAAATGTTGGATCATTCCAGACTAAGGGGCATATGGGATATAATATATCTTCTTCGAGAAACAGTTTAAACACAATTGGGTTATGTGGATGATGTTTCTTTTGACATATTGCCTATGTTATATTTAACATCTGTATGAGACATAGTTACTTACATCATCTTCTCTTGGATATCAATATTTTTTCAAGTTGAAGAACAAAACGAAACATCTAAAATGCTTTGAGGGAAGGAAAAGGTAGCAATAGTTATAGAAAAGCAAGTTAGATCAGTTATTCTTGATCTTGTCTGCTTTTCCCTTTTGCTGGAGCTACACAACAAACATGTGAATTTACAAGCCGAAACAAATTAGCTTTTGATGTGATCTTTTCGGGACATTGCCTGTATAGTAAAAAAAGGACCAACGTCTTTAAAATGTGCGTATCGTGACCAAAATGTACTTAGCATAGTTTATTTAAGTGATTTAAAAACATATCAATACCATGAACGGTAATCTTTCCAAGTGCTTATTTTCTATTCAAAGTTATTTAATTTTCTGTTTGTCACGACGTTCAGTTTAAAACAGTTAAAAATCATTCTGTCGGGAATGTTATGATATTAAAACAGAATTGAACTTTGAATGCGGATGTTGAAAGCCATTATCTGAATGCGGATGTTGAAAGCCATCATCTGAATGCGGATGTTGAAAGCCATCATCTGAATGCGGATGTGCAAAGGTATTTTGAATAAATGTCTCCATCATCTCTACATACCTACAAAATATGTTGCCAGTTTATTCGGACATCTAAACTTTAGTAACGCTTTGCAGGGTTGTAGGTTTATATACATACTTATTGATACTTAACGTTCTATTAAGATACCCGATACTAATATTTACATCATACTGAATAGATGAAAACAGTTTTTAATATTTCAATGATTGCTTCTGTCTCTAAACATCTTTTTAGGGGCGAGTTAAAAGCAATGAAATGTTGAGCTGAGCAGCAGAAGGGGCGAATCGGACAACATTTTTAGACAAGTTTTCACTAAAATCACGCTTAAAAACAATGAAACCAGTGACATCAGGCCCCCCAATGTGTATGTGAATCATGGATTAGGTCCCCAAAAAAATATGAAAAAATCAATGAAATTAATGAAATCCTCCATCGATTTTTTGGGAAAAAGGGACTACAACGTCGTTGTCACTCACTAGAACTTTCAGTTGGGGTTAACCGAATATTTGATCCAGTCCGATACGATATCGTGTTCGAGGGTCATGTAAATTACTACGACGAAAATCACTACGATTTCACAAATAGACTAATTTGTAAAACCTCCTCTTGTAAATCAATCAGATTATTAGACTGGTCAGTGAGTTTGAAATTAATTCTGGTTAATGAATTATTATGACATCGCATATAGACTGGATTCACCGGGGACTCAATTATTAAAAACCCTGGAGGAGCTGTTGGTGCAAATGAATACAAAATATATCCCTGCTGAGCTTGATTTGATCGTTCTAAATTTATTTGATAGCTTCCTTCGATCACATCACATACTAAATTGAGCGCAATCACCGTTGAAATATTCACATTGAACGGAGCAATATGCCTGCCACCACCATCTGGGTCATTATTATGGGTCAGGATAGTTGTTTGTGGTTGTGATGGTGTTTTTTTCCACGTATCATGGATTTTTTTGAAACCTTCATCGATGGCATCATCGAGAGATTTTTGTAGTTCTAAGAGATTATATCCTGGTAGTTTGAATATTGGAATATCTCTTATGCGGATCTTATAATCTATTGCAAATAAATCTCTTGTTTTAGGACTACTGTCACCTAATACCTCTTGAATAATTTGTGAATGAAATGTTTCCATGTCATTGATGATTTTATTACATGTTTCTACGACACTGATAAATTCATCTCGGGTGAGAGTGCCGGATCTAAGGGATATAAACAACAACGAAATATCGTTATTGAAAGCTGTGAAATTTTCAGTGATTTTATCCCGGTTAGCAAGATGATGAATAAGTCTTATTTTTTCATCATATTCTACTCTAATGAAAAAATACGACTTATCATAATATCTATAGCTTTTTATTGGATTATCAGATTTTATCCTGTCTGTGATATAATCGGTTTTTTTTGGTTCTGGTAATTTAACGGTTTTTCCACCGGGTGGTAATTCAGGCCATCCTAGTACGGTTCTAATAGAACTCTGATAGATATCTACGACGTATCCTTCTGTGCTTATTTCAATGGCAGATGATAGTGTCGGCACATGAACTGTTATAGCTATTTTTGACTCTACTCCAGTAATCGATTTTATTCTACGCGCGAATTCATCATTGATTTGTTCAATTTGATATGATCCGGTTGGTATGGAAACAACATTCCAGTCTGGGGTACCGTCGGGTTTATTCTTATTTGCAAATACCAGGGAATTATTCGGTTGTTGACCACCAAATGATTTTGACCTAATATTTGGCCAACTGTGGTATACTCGTAATTTTGCTAGCGCTATCTCCTTCACTGGGACCGGAGAGGGGAAATTCACACTGAATTCTGGATTCGTTGAGGTTATTGAGATCATGCTTGTTTGTACTGGGTTTGTGTTCTCCACTATTTGTTGAAGTAATTCCATCGGTGTTGTCATTGTTATTATACTCATGTTTTTGTATTTCTAATTTTGACATCGCAGAATCATATATATCTACCATCGCTGAAAACTCACTCTCTGATATAATTGTATCATCGAGCGATGAAGATATCAATGAGGATAATTGCGAGTATGCAGTAGACACAACATGAAATTGAATTATGTAGTCTTGTAGTTTCCGTTGGCTGCATGAGGATATTTTTTTTGTGATTATTGAAATAATTCCAGCGATTGTTGTTGCCGCAGAAATGCAAATTGGAACAGCTATCGGGGCCATCATTGTCACTGAAGACAGTATAATACCGGCTCCGGTGATTACACCACTCACAGCGTACACAGTAACATCAATTGCGGTAATTCTCCTGCGATATTTTTTAATTTTCATTGCATACTCCTCAGACAGGGTTTTGAGTCTAGTTTGATATTCTCTGACCTGATCATAGCGATATTGCGATGATGAAATCATTTTTTATTTTAACAACGCTATCGTTTTCAATTGTGAAATCCTTTCAATTTATTTACTTAAATCCGCTACGAATTCCACATACCATGTTGTTGAAACCCTAGCCAAAGTTTCATCAGTAGATGTTATAGTGAACTTTTCATTTGTACCCTTGTCGATGATCGTTGAAATCGTATTATTGACCCCAGATGAACTGGACGATGAAATATTAAATTGAGACAATGGTGTTACTAGTGTTAATCGATAAATACCCTTAACGGTTGCAGTGATATCTAATTTGTTGTTTGTAGGTGACCACTCAAATGATCCGTGTTGAATTGTATATACTATGTTGTTAGTTTTCTCATGAGGAATTTTTGTTTTTTCAATAACTGTTATCATCCTCGAAAAATCACCTTTGACGGCTTCGATGAAGTTTTTCGTCTCATCGATAGATTTTTTAATATCAGGGAGTTTTAGTTCAATTTTATCGAATGTAGTTCCAATAAATTTATCAATGATATTTCTACGAAATGCAGTAAACTGTTTTATGTGTTCTTCAATTCTAGATTCAAGTGTTGTTAGTACAACCACAGAATTGTTTAACTCATCGTTGAGAATTTTTAATCGATCTGTAATCGTCGAAACGAGTACACCCGGTTTGAGTTTACCCTGATCGGAAAATAGCGCAACGGTGTTCTCGATTGCGTTTTGTTGTTTAACTAAAATATCATCCAGAGAAATATTACTGGTTTTCAATTTACCCTGATCGGAAAATAGCGCAACGGTGTTCTCGATTGCGTTTTGTTGTTTAACTAAAATATCATCCAGAGAAATATTACTAGATTTCAATTTACCCTGATCGGAAAATAACGCAACGGTGTTCTCGATTGCGTTTCGTTGTTTAACTAAAATATCATCCAGAGAAATATTACTAGATTTCAATTTACCCTGGCGATCTTGAAATACAACTATTTCATTGGGTTCAACACTTTCTAAATTCAACGTCTCAGCTATTTCATCTTTATTTTTTTTTGTTATATCCTAGATAGAATCAGGGGTTGCAGTGCCATCGGGTTTGGGTTTCAAAGATCTCCCCCAAATATCAATCATGTTATTGTAAAACTCTTTCTCTCTCTAAAAAGCGATTGCTGGTGTAGTCATTTACGACAATATGAGGTGGTTTTCTAGATGCTGGAATAGCGTCAAGGACATTTAATACTTCACTGCCGCATATTGGTGGGTCATTGATTTGTTGTGTTGGTAGCGTAGAATACCAAGTCTTCATTGGAAGGGTTTTTATATACCGCATAAACTCTTTTGGTGGGGCTAATCCATATGAATCAAAATAGACAATCCCACGTGGATCAATAGCGTATGCAACCCAGTGAGTTCCAAGTCCGGTGCTGTTATCGAGATTAATAATACCTGTTTCAGTTTTGTTTGGTTGATGTGGTAATTGATCTTTCATAAAAACACCTCTGAAATGTTTAATCGCTAGTTTTTTAGCAGCATCCATTAAATCAAAATTGGACATTGGAATCATAGACTCCTCAATTAATAAATCGTTCCTGGTAGTCTCAGGCCTGATCCGTGAACGGATCTCCCGCTGTACCATGAATACGGGGTCCCTGGTAGTCTTAGACCCTTTCCGCTGTACCACGAATACGGGGTTCCTGGTAGTCTTAGACCCAATCCTTGAACGGATCGTCTCTTTATTTATATCCTTGTCCAGCTGCCTTTTCAACGCCATTCCTGCTGCAGTACCAACGCTCCTAACGCCGCTGCTTTAGCCACTGCTGGGGCTGCTGCTGCAATCAATGCTGGTATTGCAGCTAACAATGGAAATATACCACCCGTTTTCATCATATTTTTAATAGCAGCCGCAGAAAGAGTAATCTGAACCCCTTTTTTATCCTTGAAAGCATCATTGAAATGTTTCACCTGACGAGTTGTCAGCGATAATTTATTTGCACCACCAGTCATTTGGTTGGGTTTCAACGTGATTGTGGTTCCACATTTTTTAGCCGATTCTGATTGCAATTTTTTGATTTGACCAGGAGTTAACGTAACACTAATAACACTATATGACATTATATATAATTGATTGATTCTAATTCAATGAAAAATCGTTCAAAGATTTTCTACTGGGGCATCTACCACTCTCATTATTCCACCAACACCTTCGAGTAGCATTGATTTATCACTGAGAATGACAGCAACCGCTCTATAATCAGCAATAGCACCAGCACCAACAGGACGAGTCACATTAGCTCTAAAGTGTATATCAACAACTGACTGTCTTGTCAAATCGAGATGTTCCAGTGAGAAGTAATAGATCGGATACAGATTTTTAAAATCATATTGTGATATTTGCAAACCAGTATCCACATTTTGATCGCGTGCCATAAATGACAACAGACGATGATAAACTCGTGCAATATGACTTTCTGTGTAATTAAGTTGTATATCCTCGGATGGTTCCTGCTGGCCGTTTATTCTCAGTGAGACGTCTTTCACACCTAATTGATCAAATATCATATGACTGGAGAGTTGATTGCCAACTCGTGCGTTATCCTGTAACGCAATAAATATATGACGTGGCGCAGAAACGCCTTGTTTTGATGCTAGGTTCCAAGTGAATAACCCGTTGATATTTGATTGTTTCACATCTGTACTCACGGTTAGCCAACTTAGTAATGATTTTCCTCCTTGGTCCATAAATGATAGTAATCGTCCTTCTGCGGTGATTGCTGGAGTCAACACTGGCATCCACAATGATATTTTTGTTAAATCGACTCTACCGGCATCAGCATTGGGGGATGCAGCATCTACTGGAATCCTCCAAATTGCGTCGTTATCATCACCCTTTCGTACAAGCGATACTGTATGCTTCGCCCCGTAGATAACTTTTCTGACGTTTCTACAGAATCCAAATATGTGATGCAGTGGAATCGCGCATGAAAATGATTTACGCTCTCCTTGCAACATTGAGTTTCGTGTTGCGGCTCCTAGATTGAAATTAACGTCGTTGTTTATAATCATATTCTCGACATCAGAATCACTATTATCACGTTTTTTTGGTCGTCTTACAACAAATGGATTTCCACCGGTGGTATTCTTAGCATCTTTTGCAAACATCATAGAAGGCCCTGCTGATCTTGTATAATCATCAGAATATCTCGCTAACCCGATTATTGTTGTAGCCACATCAACATCACGATCTATGGACTCAATTTCTTTTCCATCAATGAGATATCTAGCACTCTCAAATAGCGAAATAATACCATTATTGACAAAACCGACTTGAGTACCAGCTGGATACGGTGCTGGTACAGCAGTAGTATCAGCAGCTGTTACAATTTCTCCTTCTACTTCAATAAATGCTTCACAGGGTAAAAAGTATTTACTGGTATCATGGACTTGAAGATCAATTCTTGCTCGACTATTTGAGTTTATGGCATGATAGGCGTAATATTGATAATCGCGTACAGAATCATCCTTGCCAACTGGGGCGTCTATATCAAACGCCGGATCATGTGATTTTTTGAACATTTTATTCTATTTATCAGAGTCTAAATCGTGATTTTCATCGTGAAAAACGCTAGCGTGAAAATCCATAGAATTTCATCGTCGTAGTTTTTTAAAGCCACTTCCTGCTATCATGTTTGCAATATTGCTTTGGTCCCCTTGATTTACCATCGACGCTAGTTTTTCATCTACTGCGTTATTTATAATTTTACTAACACTTGCAGGCATTTCTTCTGTAGACGGTAACGGTTTCTTTTTTCGCCTCACTAATGATGTTATTTTATCCTTCGCAGTTGAAAACGCTTTCCCGGCAAGATCTCCAACAGTACTAATACCCTTATCACGAATAACATCAATGGCTTTCATTGATAATTGTTTAGCTAACGGCATCACTTTTGGGGCCATTCTTGAAAAGAATCCTAAAATGGTATTGCCGAGGCCATCTCCGTAGTATGCTCTATAAACTGGAAACCGTGAATTAACTACATAGACGAGGGTTGGTTTATCATGATTGTAATGGATGATCATTATTATAAAAACAATAGTGTTTTCAATTGTTATTTAATCACTATGATACCCATTTGCTAACTCGTCAATGAAATCTCGATAGGTTTTGATATCCATGATACCGCCGGCAAATAACCGTCTACAGATATCAGCTGCTTCATTAATTATTTCTGGAGAGTTATTTCCAGCTCGGAACCCTCCTACAAGAACATCTAATCGTGATATATCATTGATAACACTATCAGGACAAGTGTTTCTAATCCTTGGATTTTGCAGTCCACTTCCGCTATAACCAGCTGCTTCATCTAGTTTTTCTAAACCCGTTTCTTGTAAATAATCATCATCATCATCATCATCATCAGGTGGTAGTTGTTGTTTTTTAGGAGAGAAAGATATTTTCTTTGCAGGTTGCTCTCGCTTTCTTTGCAATTTTGGCGGTTTTTGTTGTTGTTTTAGTTCTTCATATTGATTATACACGTGATCCACCATCCTGATATATTCGATGTATGATGCACTATCTGTCTTTTTTGACTTTTTCCAGTTTTGATTTTGTAGAATATATCAGCCCAGTGAGTGAAATTCTTAACATATTTATGATGTTCTGGTTTCAACATTTTTTTTCTGTTTTCATAAGAAGTAACAACAAGCGTAGGAATTTCTGTTGAATCAGTCTCATCAATTGCTGCTAACCCTTCTTCGTTAAATCTCATGCGTAAATCATCTACTGTTCTCTTTGATTCTATTTGTTTTGTTTGTTCAGTTTTCGCTGCTATTTTTTCAAGTTCACCAATAACAGATTTTCCCGTCTCGGGACCATCTCCCAGTATAGCACGCTCTACCCCTTTCGTTGCTGTGGTTACTGGTTTAAACAACTCTTCAGACCCCAGAGCAAAATCAGTTTGTAAACTCTGTCGTTGTTGCAGTTTATTTCTTACAGAGTCACGAATTGGTATAAATTTCTTAATTGCATCCAGTCGTTCACGAGCCAATCGGGTTGTTAATGCCTCATTGACCATTATTTGAAATCGCAAACTATTTTTCAATTGCAAAACACTTGACATGTCGGATGATTTTTAACACAGTCATGGAAGTGTTATTTCATCGTGAGACACCTTCTATCACTGATGGAGAAAGTGTGGAAATTGTATATAAAATAATTAATACCACAGTTTCTCCACTTTTGTTACATGTCGGATGATTTTTGATACGGTCATAGAAGTGTTATTTCATCGTGAGACACCTTCTATCATTGATGGAGCAAGTCACATAATTGTATATAAAATAAATAATACTGTGAGTTGCTCCACTTTTTTGACATGTCGGATGATTTTTGATATGGTCATGGAAGTGTTATTTCATCCTATAACAGCTTCTATCAGGTTTGTGGAAAGTGTCATAATTGTATATAAAATAAATAATACTGACAGTTTCCACACTTTTTCATTGATCAATCTGACATATCGTCCATCGATTTTTGACATCCCCTTGAGGGTCGGCTAAAAAAAATGAGGGTCGGAATGATAAAATGGTCAGGCAATCAATGGTCGGGCAATCAATTTTCTTGAATTAATGCTCGTAGGTTTCTAATTTTAGAGTTGACTTCTTTTTTCAATTCGTATTCGTACCCCAATTCTTTTCGTATTCCCTCTACGATAGTATACAACGGAACGAACACACTGATGTCACTGGAAAATGAAAGAGAGTCTTTAATAGAATTCTGAATTCTTTTGATGAGTGCATACTTCTTGGGTAGCATATATTTGTTAGTGCTAACCCCGTATTCTATATCCTGAAAACCAGACACAATTTGATCAGGATTTAACCCATCTGATAGTTTGATATCCTGATTTTTCAATTTTGATATTTCAACTATGATGCTATTCATGTTTTCAGAATTCATTATTCTATAAGAATGACATATCTCTAATTGGAAATTATGACGCATTAGACATAACTAAATTGAACTTTTTGCCCCGTCTTTTTTGAAATAGCCGTCTTGGTTATCCCCTCTGCAACGAATCGTACTGAAGTTCTACAAATATTGAAATACTTGCTGGCTTCATATTATGATTGAAATATTTTCTCTTCGTTAGTTGTTGTATTCAAAGATTTCACTGGTCTCGCTTTATTTGAACAAGTGTCAGTCCTTCCTCGTTTGGAATTCTCACTCTGTGTGATAGCTTGCAGATTGGATACAGAATTGTTCCTTGGATTAGAATCAATGTGATCAATAACAAAACCATCTTTGATCAATCCATTAAAACATTCAAATACGAAACGATGATTGCGAAATGTCTTCCTTCCAACATTAAACACCAAATACCCCATACCATTTTCCCACCCAATTGGGTTCTTCAGTCTACAGTTTCTGACAGTACCATCACTGGATGCTTCGTAATTTTTAATCACTGGGTGTAGTCTGAATTCTTGGGTCATTATATACTACACTATTGTCTAATTCAATGACTGACCCATTTTGCAGTGATTGATTATACATAAATCTTTCATTTAGACACCTGTTTTATATATAGCATGAAGGAGTTCAAGAGATTGACTTCGAAAAATGCTAAATTCAATGCTGATAGAGAGTTCAAGAGATTATTGAAAATCAATCCTAGATTTAATCTCGATAGACCCAAAAAACGTGTAGTAAACAGAAACAAACGTCCAAAAGACGGAAACATGAAAGAGTTTAAGAGATTATTGAAAATCAATCCTAGATTTAATCTCGATAGACCCAAAAAACGTGTAGTAAACAGAAACAAACGTCCAAAAGACGGAAACATGAAAGAGTTTAAGAGATTATTAAAAATTAACCCTAAATTTAATATCGATAGACCCAAAAAACGTAACAAACGTCCAAGAGACGGAAACATGAAAGAGTTTAAGAGATTATTGAAAATCAATCCTAGATTTAATATCGATAGACCCAAAAAACGTAACAAACGTCCAAAAGACGGAAACATGAGATCACCATGGAAGGATGCTCAATTCAATCTTGATATAGTTTCTAATACACCCAAGAATAAAATTCTTGATAAAGCCATCAGAGACTGTTTTAATGAATTCAAGCGTGATGGAGCATCTTATTGTTGGTCAACATTTCGAATTGATGGTGTTGTTGACGCTACCATGAATGATGAAAAGGCAGCAGTGATCATTTCACGTCTTGGGGAAAAAAGTCATTTTTTCCGAATTAAATTCATTATCCGTGAGGATGGCAAATGGATCATTAGGGATAAATTTGAACCCATTCTCAGGGGCAAAAAAACTGTCACCGTGAATCAGGATTCCAAACCGGGAATTTTGACTGGAATTGATAAACCCTACTACGAAAGATCTTATCCTGTCACAGCAGTTGTTTACGGGATCTATCCGCTCAATGAAAACCCTGATATTTCAAAACTAGCACCCATGAAATATTCGACAGGGCTCAATTGTGTAGCAGAACGAATAATAGAACACTTCACAAATGCGTCCCGGGGAAATAAACTCACTGATCTAAGACGAAAAAAAAATAACCGAGTGGGAGTTCACGGTAAAAGAGCATGGAGCAACAATTCAGGATATAACTAAATTAGAAAAATCATTAAGATTTCCAATATCGGTAAGGACAATCACCGGAGAAGTATTATACGAATCGAAATATAAATCAAAAGGAGCCCCCATTGAAATTATTGATCATAACGCGCACGCGTGGTCATCTGCAGTAACAATATTCCCACGGGATAGAACCGTAAAATATCTATCCCAAACCGAAGAGTTTTTTTCAGAGCAGAAATTATTTGATGCTATTTACCATTTGAGTAAAAACGATCCTGTGTCAGCGTGGCTATTTCATAGTAATTCAGACGAGGAATGCAGATTTGATCAGTTTGTAAGGCCTAACGGAGAATTATACCGTACTGAAGAGCTGCAGAATCAAATGAAACAACTAGCTAGTGAGTTTTCTGAGGGGGAAATCGAAGATCAATTATTAGCAAACTGTTTCACAGTACCATCCATTGCAGCACATTTTGCTAGAAGGAAAAACGCGTGGAAACCAACACGAAGTGAGTTTTTATCAGATGTCAAATTGTCCTGTCTTGAATACAGCCACGGCGGATTATGGAACACAAAATACACCGCTGATACCGTTACTTCAGTTGATATGATTGCGTGTTATCCAGGAAGTTTTCTTGGGTATGGAGAGTGTGAGAAATATTTCAAACGATTTGGACACCCCACACACGAAATGACCCGTGTTGCTATTAATGGACAACTTCCTGATTTTGATTTAACCGGATTCGCTTGTGTAGTATCATTTGAAATGGCTGAAGGACTTCATCCGTGTAGTTATCTTTGGATTGGTAAACACATGTCTGAAAAACACTGGATGCCAATAGTGTTATTACGGTATATGCTTGATTGTAAGATGTTAAAATCATTAATTGTCAGTGAAGCAATTATATCCTATCGAGCACAGAAATCAGTCTGGTTACCACAACCTGATCTAGAAAAAGTAATTAGCGAAGAGCGAAAACTGTTTCCTGATTTTAATGAACAACAAATCATGGATTGGTCCCAACAGTTATTTGAAATCAGAAACAATGAAGCAAAAAATCTTGGACGAAGAATAATCGGTAAATTTACCCAAGGTGGCAAAGATGATAATACGAAATATTCTTCACGATTGATTATAGACAACGCTGAATACGATTTTGTAATCGCGGATTTAACGAATAAGGGCCTATATGTCAATCGTAAGGACGCATTTATGTCCGATGGAACCAAATTGGGTACAATTGTTACCTACAATGATGGATGCCATCCGCAGTACACACATTTGAGAGCTTCTATGCTCGGTTATGCTTCTATCAATCTGTTTTCAATGATCAATAGATTTCCTACCACCGCAGTTAGAGTTGCTACTGATTCATTTTACATAAATAGCAAAATGGCTGATTTTAAGGCTACTGGCAACGAGAAATGGGGATCATGGAGAATTAAGAAAGAAATGATTCATGATTATATTCCATCAGCAGATGTTACCATTGAAAATAATTACTTAGAAAGCAATCAGTGTTCAGAATTTTCTAGTGCACCACCGATTTCTGATCCAATATGCCTGTATAAAACAGTTTATTTAAACGGCTGTGGTGGGTCAGGAAAAACAACCCGGGCAATTGAGTTATTTCGTGTTTCCAATCCAAACATGATTGTACTAACACCAACTCATAGACTTGCAAGAGAAATGATACAGAGAGGGGTAAATGCCTGCACTTATCACAGCTTTTTCCGATGGAAGGGAGATAAATGGACTCCTGAGCGCATGGGAGAGAAATTTATTCCTGAAATTATCATTTGGGATGAAATAGACACAGTGTCAGAAGATGTCTTAAAAATATTTCTTGAGTGGTTGTTATTGAAGAATACAAAAGTCGTCATGTGCGGTGATCACGGCCAACCACCACCATTTGTCGGTGCATCTCCACATGAATGGCTAAAGGGTTTTGTAGACTATTATGAAGAAATTGATACCGATCATAGATCACTTGATGAAAAATTAAAAGAATTGAAGAAACTAATTAGATTACAACCGGATAGAATCCAGTGTGAAATAACCCGTGAAATAATTTCGGAAACTCCCATGAATGAGTTTTGGGAAGCGTGGAGACCAAATGATTTAATCATTGCAAGTAGAAAAATAGTCAGGGACACACTTCAGATGAAGTTATTTGAATTGCATAAACAAAAATTTGCAACACTTCCAGTACCGTTATGTTATAGGCCATCGGATACGCGAAAACAGAATATTGAAGTTGATATTCCAGGACAGAGTGAAAAGCATATTCTCGTATTAAATGATATTGTGCTGGTTGATATCAATGTCGTTGAAGATGCATTGCGTGCTAATAAATCCCCATGGACGCTAGGTTATGCAGCAACAATACACTCTTCACAGGGATTGACTATATCGGATACAATTGTTTGGATGGTAGATAATCGCATAGAATGGTCAAATTTAGTCTATCTCGCAGTGTCTAGAGTACGAAAAATAAATCAACTTCGAAGAATTGTCCTGACAGAGTCAGGCGATGATGAAATCATTGGCGATGATGAAATCATTGGTGACGATAATGATATTATTGATAAAAAAACTCTCCGGTTACAAACAACAGGACAAAAAAAAACAACGAGAATTTGATATTGATGCTGAATTAATAATCACTTTGAAGAAACAACAGAATAATCACTGCGCGAGTTGCAATTGTATAATGCGTTGGCAGTATTCGGATAAGGATCCTCGCCAATTCACCGTAGACAGAAAAAATAACAATCTCGGTCATGTCAGAAATAATGTGATGTTGACTTGTCTTGAGTGCAATAGACGCAAGGGTGCTAGTTAAGACCATGCGGTGGTAATTGAGTATCGTCAGGAATTACTTGTAGTTGTTGTCTAGTAAACCCACGCTGAGGGGCAGTTGAATCCAGTTTATAGATTGGAAGTCTACCCGTAGATCGTGTTATACTAGATATCTTATGCGTAGTGACGCTCCAAATAGGATCAGTAGCCCTTTTTGTACCACCCTCAAGCTCTCCTGGTTCATATAAATACCTCACAATGACATTACTACCAAGAATGGGTTCTTTGAAATCTTTTTGTGGTTTTTCAGGTATCGACTTCTTTTTAATCGCGTTGATAGGTTTCATGTTGATGGTTCTAGTAATCTCGTTATTCAGTGCGGTAACTACACCTGGTAATCTCTTAACCCATTCACGGGATCTTTTTTCTTGGATGAATTCTTTTGCATATTGATATCCAAATAACCGCTCAGCAAGAAACCGATTAAATCGTTCTACAATGGCCTGATCACGATGCAGTGCAGTATGCCCTCGTCTGATAGCGACATTGTGATATTTCATTGTAGATAACACTGCACCCTGAAATTCCTTGCCCGGGTCAACTTGTAACAGATTTGGCCAGTGCAGAGGGCTCCTTCGATAAATCCTTTCAAATGCAGAAGCCACTTCAGTGGCTGATTTTGTTTTTAACGGTTCTGTTTCTTTGTATCGACTTGCAATATCAACTACAGTTAACGCATATTTGTAACCACGATCATGTGGCAGAAATAATAGATCAGCCTGATGAACTTCATTAGGAAAGGTCACATCAAAATGCGAGAATTGAATTTGTTTAGGCGGTGGTAGATAAATTTGCCATAGTGCCTGTTTGGATAACCAATGAGCCGCAGTGGTTTTTTTCACTTTTGCGGTGCTAGCGAG
The DNA here is from genome assembly GCA_029339505.1 of Unio delphinus. Classification (NCBI taxonomy): domain Eukaryota; kingdom Metazoa; phylum Mollusca; class Bivalvia; order Unionida; family Unionidae; genus Unio; species Unio delphinus. The sequence continues at coordinate 3,167,720 of JAQISU010000112.1, forward strand.
TTTACTGATTGCAGCGTTACCCTTCCAGTATCCTCTTGGGGAATAATAAATAGATTCCATGTTGTTATTAATTACCAGCACCTAACATCAATTTACTTTTCATAGCCGATTTTATCAAAAATGAAGCCAATTTTTCTTTGAAGGATTTATCAGGAATGGCATTCAACGCATGAATTAATTTCACATCTGCTAGATGCCTGTGTTGCAAATTGCTGCTTTTATAAGCAACATCATGAAGGTGACAGGCCTTATCAATAGCGTTTATTGGTTCCTCACCGGGTCGGGGCTGATTTTGATCATTGAGTCTGATATCAAGTCTTGCTCCCGGTCCACAGTAGCTATATCCTGGAAGGTGTTTTTCTCCGGGGTATTTTGCCCATGGGGTTCCAGGGAGTTTTGCTAATTTGGCAGCGATATCACCTCCTCGTTTTTTTTAAAGGTTCCTTGGGTTCCTTGGGTTTAGAAACAAATCTAAATTTCTTTGTACTACACTGTACGCATTTACCAGAAAGCGCTGATCGGTTATTTTTAGTTGTAATCGTCGTCAAGTCATCTGTGCCAGTACGCGCCTTACACTTCACGCAATATAGATCCATAATTTATGTATAGAGATATGAATATAATTGATTTTTCAGCGACTAAAACAAGAGAACCAGTGAAGCATCATGCAGCGCTACCAAACTCTATCCGCGCAATTATAATCGGGCCATCTGGATCCGGTAAAACGCAATTGTTGCTCAATTTAATAATGAGATGGATGAAGTGGGATAAGTTGTATTTAATTGCCCCTAGCGTAGACGACCAACGATGCTATGAAGTGCTAAAAGATTTTAATGAAAACGCTTCAGAGATTGCCCGCGAGGATGTTATTGAATTTATAACCGATATTGACGAGGCACCATCCGTGAATGACCTCGATGGAAGTATCAACAATTTAGTTGTATAAGACGATGTCATGTTAGATAAACAAAAAAATCCTGCTAGAATATTTTCCCGAGGCAGGCATAAAAACACGGACGTGATCTATGTCACTCAACGCTACACTCAGATTCCAAAAGTGATTAGAGATAATTGTAATGTGTTGTGTGTATTTAACGGCGTTGATACACATACGCTACGAAATATTTGGCACACATGGTGTTCTGATATGGACTTCAATCAATTTAGAAATTTCTTTAGTCATGCTCAGTCTGCCCCACACGGATTTGTAACAATAAATTTACATGACCCTCGAACACGATATCGTATCGGACTGGATCAAATATTCGGTTAACCCCAACTGAAAGTTCTAGTGAGTGACAACGACGTTGTAATCCCTTTCCCCAAAAAATCGATGGAGGATTTCATTAATTTCATTGATTTTTTCATATTTTTTTTTTTGGACCTAATCCATGATTCACATACACATTGGGGGGCCTGATGTCACTGGTTTCATTGTTTTTAAGCGTGATTTTAGTGAAAACTTGTCTAAAAATGTTATCCGATTCGCCCCTTCTGCTGCTAGCTGTTTGGTGAAATGTACTAAATATGTTCACAGTGAAGTTAGATTATAATTGTGTTTAGTGGATATTAGCATGGAACACATTTTCAAATAATAGACAGTTGAATCGAAAATGACAATAATCATTATTCATTAACAAACCAGCTTTAAAAAAGGAAATGAAAGCACTATAAAACACTGAAACACTTTACACTTTAAGTAATTTCTCTTAAATTCCCAAATTCACTGTAATTGAAAATTATGTTAAGCAATTGTAGCAAAAAAATAAAAATGATGGTGATACAAATACAATGTTTAATGACCAATGAGTATAATACAAAAAAAATATGAATAATATGTGCGTGTATATAATACAAATATTAGATCAATTAAAATAAATAATGAAAATACAATTCAATGACCTTACACGGTACAAGGACAAGGGTTGAATGATTCACAGCGATTTTACAAAGAAAATAATGATTTGTTTTACTCAAATAGTAAAAGCTGTATTTTACTAATATAGTAAAATGTATTCACTCAGATAGTGAAATTATGTAAGAAAAGGACCAACACACAAATTACCTTTCTAGTCCCATAAACAAATTGGGTTTTACGAACGACAAAACCTACCCCACGGCTTAAAGATTGATTACACGTATGGAGTTCAACACTCTGTCACCTACAGACTCGGCTACCAGTCACTCTAGTCAATCAAGCTGTTAGTGTTCCGGGTCGGTCTGTCTGCACCCACCAATCTATGTCAGCAACTCCTGATCACCTGCTACTCGAACAGCTACAGCACTCAGCTCTACGGCTGCTATGGTTCTGCTTCACACTTGCTATGGTCACCTTCAATGGTTATCTCTGCAGCTGATACCACGACGACTCCAATCACTCCGATAACTCTGATCACTCTGGTCACCTCTACCGCTGATCGCTCCCGTCAGATATCACTCTGGTCAGTAAACCACTCACTGACAAGACGTTCAGTAATGTAAGATTTTTTTTAACCTATGGTGAGTCATTTATACACAGATATTGTTTGTGCACTGGAAGCACTCAGTTCTTCCCATCAAAAACACCTCGCACGTGCGGCATAGGATGAACCAAACTTATTTTTTCGAAGTATGTATGTATGTATGTATGTATGTATGTATGTATGTATGTATGTATGTATGTATGTATGTATGTATGTATGTATGTATGTATGTATGTAGGTATGTATGTATGTATGTATGTATGTCTGTATGTATGTATGTATGTATGTATGTATGTATGTATGTATGTATGTATGTATGTATGTATGTATGTATGTATGTAATGTACGTACGTACGTACGTACGTACGTACGTACGTATGTATGTATGTATGTATGTATGTATGTATGTATGTATGTATGTATGTATGTATGTATGTATGTATGTATGTATGTATGTATGTATGTATGTATGTATGTATGTACGTAGGTAGGTAGGTAGGTAGGTAGGTAGGTATTGTAATACATTTGGAGTATGAATATTTGACAACATCCCGTTTTTAAGCAATTCTTAGATTTATTTGTGTGAGTATTTATTCTTCGGTGCCATGGAAATATTACTAGCCCGAAATAGTTAGCCAAATATTAGGAGCAAACGTCACAGAGCGGAGTGTTAGTGAATTTGAACCTTGCTGGGGTATAGTAGTGAATTTAAGTTCAAGCCGAATGACTGCCCTGTGTAACATAGTCCATATTAAAATATAGTGGTGTATAATAGTGTTGTGGTTGAAATGGCAGTATTTACGGTAGAAAACAAGTAAATTAAACAATGGAATCAATAAGTTGGAACTTGGTAGGTACCGTTTATGTGTCCATAGTGGAAAATGGGCGTATGTATATGAGCGTGATACGCCGGAAATTATGTGGATTGACTGGCCTAGGGTCGTGCAGTTAAATATTTCCCAGTTAGTAAGGGAATACTAGTGTAATTTCTATGGCATAACAAGCTGTCGGTACGGAAATCGGATGATAATGAAGAAAAATCATGCAAAGGTGCGGTTAATGGACTTTTGTGCAAGTTGTCTCATCTGGGTCGCCAATTGATTAGAGCAAAGGTTATTAAATATAGCAGACACGTCTCTCTTTCCATTTTACAACTCATGTTGTATGGAAGTCTTTGGAAATTTGGGGAAAACATATGACTTCCGGCGTGACTCGCGCCAGGGTTTTGACACCGCTCGGTCAAGTGGATACCCCTGTGCGTGTAACAGTATGTATGTATGTATGTATGTATGTATGTATGTATGTATGTATGTATGTATGTATGTATGTATGTATGTATGTATGTATGTATGTATGTATGTATGTACGTTTTTCTGTCAAAAAAGTACAATCATTGTCCCAAGGTTAAAATGAAGAACAAACGATAATATTAACTTGTAACGTGCAAACGGTTACACTTATGTGCAACTCGTTTTTCACACGATAGAGCAGACATCTCCTACCAGTTATTAAACATGTGGATAAAACAAGGTAAGCTTACGAAAACTATTTAGTCGAAAAAAATATATCTTTTGTGTGACTTGTTAATCACTTCAGTATGATATACTTGCATTCTTCACACTCAATTACGTTGAAAATATAGAATTAAAAAAAATCGGAAAACTTTCGAAATATTAGAGACATTGTTTTGAACATGCCTCTCCATATATAAAGTTATCACCCAAGAAAATTTCAAATTGTGCATACATATCAATTATGTATTTTTATTTCTATCTATAACTTTAGGAGTATCAAGACATGTGTTTAAAATCTTCTAAACATATTTGGTTTTGAGAACGTATAAAGTAATATTTTGTATCTCTCGATACGTAAAAATATTATAAAAATTATTTGATTTAATTCTTTATGTGAAATGTTCCTGTTATAAGAAAGTGGTCTTTTATTTCAAAGTTGAACCTCTATGTGGTTTATCGGTATACGTCAGGTACATTTTCAAAATAAAGTGTTATGATAACAAAAGTATATGACAAAATGTACTGTAGTGATAAAAATATATATGACACAATGTCGTATAATCCTAACAAACGTATATGACACAATATAGTATAACAATAACAGTGAACATAACATATTGTAGTATAATGATAACATTGTACATGACACAATGTAGTATAATGATAACATTGTAAATGACAAAACGTAATATAATACTAACAGTGTATATGACACAATGCAGTATAATGATAACATTGTACATGACACAAAGTACTCTAATGATAAGTGTATATAATGCAATGTAATATAATGATAACAGTGTATATGACACAATGTAGTATAATGATAACAGCGTAATGACAAAATGTAGTATAATACTAATAGTGTATATAACAAAATGTAGTAAATAATGAGAATAGTGTACATGACACAATGTAGTTTAATGATAACAGTGTATGACACAATGTAGTTTAATGATAACAGTGTATGAGACACAATGTAGTATAATGATAACAGTGTATAACACAATGTAGTTTAATGATAACAGTGTATGACACCATGTAGTTTAATGACAACAGTGTATGACACCATGTAGTTTAATGATAACAGTGTATGACACCATGTAGTTTAATGATAACAGTGTATGACACAATGTAGTGTAATGATAATAGTTTACGTGACACTATGTAGTATAATGATAACAGTGTATAACACAATGTAGTTTAATAATAACATTGTATGAAACCATGTAGGTTAATGATAACAGTGTATGTGACACAATGTAGTATAATGATAACAGTGTACATGACACAATGTAAGATAATGATAACATTGTGGCATGTACAATGTAGTATAATGTTAACAGTGTATATGACACAATGTAGTGTAATGATAACAGTGTATATGACACAATGTAGTATAATAATAACAGTGTATGTGACACAATGTAGTATAATGATAACAGTGTATCTGACACAATGTAGTATAATGATAACAGTGTATATGACACAATGTAGTATAATGATAACAGTGTATGACACAATGTAGTTTAATGATAACAGTGTATGTGACACAATGTAGTATAATGATAACAGTGTATGACACAATTTAGTTTAATGATAACAGTGTATGACACCATGTAGTTTAATGACAACAGTGTATGACACCATGTAGTTTAATGATAACAGTGTATGACACAATGTAGTTCAATGATAATAGTGTACGTGACACTATGTAGTTTAATGATAACAGTGTATGAAACCATGTAGGTTAATGATAACAGTGTATGTGGAACAATGTAGTATAATGATAACAGTGTATTTGACACAATGTAGTATAATGATAACAGTGTATATGACACAATGTAGTATAATGATAACAGTGTATATGACACAATGTAGTATAATGATAACAGTGTATATGACACAATGTAGTATAATGATAACAGTGTATATGACACAATGTAGTATAATGATAACAGTGTATTTGACACAATGTAGTATAATGATAACAGTGTATATGACACAATGTAGTATAATGATAACAGTGTATGACACAATGTAGTATAATGATATCAATGTGTAACACAATGTAGTTTAATGATAACAGTATATGACACCATGTAGTTTAATGACAACAGTGCATGACACCATGTAGTTTAATGATAACAGTGTATGACACCATGTAGTTTAATGACAACAGTGTATGACACAATGTAGTTTAATGACAACAGTGCATGACACCATGTAGTTTAATGATAACAGTGTATGACACCATGTAGTTTAATGACAACAGTGTATGACACAATGTAGTTTAATGATAACAGTGTATGACACCATGTAGTTTAATGACAACAGTGTATGACACCATGTAGTTTAATGACAACAGTGTATGACCCAATGTAGTTTAATGATAACAATGTATGAATCCATGTAGGTAAATGATAACAGTGTATGTGACACAATGTAGTATAATGATAACATTGTACATGCCACAATGTAGCATAATGTTAACAGTGCATATGACACAATGTAATATAATGATAACAGTGTATATGACACAATGTAGTATAATGATAACAGTGTATATGACACAATGTAGTATAATGATAACAGTGTATATGACACAATGTAGTATAATGATAACATTGTACATGACACAATGTAGTTTAATGATAGCAGTGTATAGGACACATTTTATTATAATAATAACAGTGTATGTTACACAATGTATCATAATAATAACAGTGTATATGACACAATGTGAGGTAATCATAACAATGTATATATAAAAAATGCTAGTATATAACGTTAAATTGCTTTTTGATAAATAAAAGAATTTGTAAAGAAGAATCCAGAACAAAACAGATATTATATCTTGTTTTTCGAATAACAGAATCATCAGAAAATGCACACATGTTAATTACCTATATTTTTTTTAACTGCGGTATTATTAGGTAAAAGCGAAATTGATCTAGTCGAGCATTAAAGATTAAAACAACTAGAAACTTTAAACGTGTGAGTTTGGAGAACTCACCCAGCCTTACGTACAAAACAGTTTTATGTACTCTATAGTTTTTCAGGGATATTAACATCTAGTGCAAAATAATTTTAAACTGTAACTTACCCAGGGCATTACACTTTTTAAACTGATATATTTGGTAATTTGTCAAATTGAATTAAAAATGAAATGACATTGTACTAGGCAATTCCGTGTGTAGATGTTCTATGGTTTGCAAAGAAAATAGGAAGAGAAAAGGATTTTAGAGACTCAAGAAAAAATATTAACTTTGATTGCAAGGTTAATGCAGTGCTTGCACTGAACTGCATTCTGTTGTCACGCACACAGTTCTTTACTTTCATTTTAGTTAGTTGGATATATTATATTACCTGATAATTAAGTCCATTACGTACGCAAAGCAATACTAGACATTTAGTTAAACAGATAAAAAATAGATATAATAACTTCACTCGAGTATATAACAGACTATGTATGTGTAGTAAAACTTGGATAAAAGCAGAACTTTTGCACACTGTTTTCACTACAATACTCAAACACTGAATTCCTAGACGAATGAAAAATTATCAGAAATAGTGATTTTGTACCAAGATATATTTTAGATAGAATAAAAACTATATCCGGTGGACTTGATGAAATCAGTAATTGAATGTTAAAAGATGCATCTCTGGCCATTGTTAAACATCTGTGCATAATTTTCAATGAATCATTAAGAAAATAAACGTTAAAAATATATGAAGAATAGTTATCGTGAATTCAGTTTTCATGATCTGTTTGTTGGTTAAGCCGTGTAGGGACAATACTCGAAAGATTTATAATTTAAATTATGTACATTCTTTCGATTTCATAATATCTCCTTTATAAATATCAGCATTATTTCCTACCACAAAATTCCACTATATATCATTTAATAGGCATCTGCCAGCATGTATGCACTGCCTTCATCAAACTCGATTTTGTGTTCACAGTGTTTGTAATATTTCAAACGCGTCTGGCATACAAAATTGCTTTTCAAATTGAAAACATGCAAACAAAATATTCTCATTCAATTTGTTGGCTAAGTTACTATATTTCTGGTTGACATCAAAAAGTACTTCTTAATACCTCTGAATCAACGAACAAACGTGACTGCTGAATTCCCCAAGGATCCGTTCTGGGTCCATTCTTATTTCTTTATGTGTGTCTATCTATCTATCTATCTATCTATCTATCTATCTATCTATCTATCTATCTATCTATCTATCTATCTTTCTATCTATCTATCTATCTATCTATCTATCTATCTATCTATCTATCTATCTATCAATCTATCTATCTATCTATCTATCTATCTATCTATCTATCTATCTATCTATCTATCTATCTATTGTCTGTCTGTCTGTCTGTCCGTCTCTCTGCCGGTATGCGGTTTGTCTGTCTATCTATATACATACAAATTTTATCACATTTAAACCAGGGGAGTGTTTGGGAAGGGTCATTCCAACCTTTATTCCTATTTTCTTCCATTTCAGTGTTAAAACTTTAAAGGGGCTAGTGTTTCTTTGATTCAAAGAAATTTAGCGGATATCTTAAAGCGGATACCTGATCCGTGTCAAAGATACATTCTTCAAAGGTAAAGGTCATCTAGCGTAGTTCAGAGATTCTGACTGAGGAAGCAAATAATATTGTCCTAGGAATTGTATTTTGAAACCACTGCATATGATTTATCGAGTGAACTAAAGGTGTACCTCTTGGAAGTAATAGGCATTTAAAGTGACAACCTTGGTCGAAAATCTTTAGTCCGAGAGTTTATGTGTGTGTGTGTGAGAGAGAGAGAGAGAGAGAGAGAGAGAGAGAGAGAGAGAGAGAGAGAGAGAGAGAGAGAGAGAGAGAGAGAGAGAGAGAGAGAGATGGGTCTTTAAAGTTCACCGAGGTGTGGTACACGAGAAGCGAGGAGGAAATGTACTGACTCAACAAGTAATTATTTCAAGGTACATGGATGACATTTGACAGCGTACTAAACATTCGCGTGGAAATTCTCATTTAAAATAGGGTAACACTCTCAAAATATTGACATTCTTTGAAGAAGAAAAAAAATCGTTTAAACCTAGATATTGATAAAACAACAAATGCTTTCCTGAGAATTTGTTGTCCGAATCAGCATCAATGTGTAACTAACGCCGTTTATTACTGACCGGCAAATTCTATGTGTTAGTTAGGTAGGTTAATATACGACAAGTTACCTTCGTTAATATCAAGGTACATTCATTGTTATAGGATACAACCATTGAATAAATGTCCATAGACCGTAACGCTAATTGCTATAGGATACAACCATTGAATAAATGTCCATAGACCGTAACGCTAATTGCTATAGGATACAGCCATTGAATAAATGTCCATAGACCGAAACGCTAATTGCTATAGGATACAGCCATTGAATAAATGTCCATAGACCGTAACGCTAATTGCTATAGGATACAGCCATTGAATAAATGTCCATAGACCCTAACGCTAATGTGTAGATAATTAACTATAAATTTCTTGCTAGACCGACAAATTACGCCTACATAAGAACGAGCTATACAAGAAGATTAAAATACGGATTTGAAAAAAATTATAATGCGCACCTTATTTGGTGAAATTACTCCCTTGCATGTGCCCAATGTAAAAGTCGCTCTTCCCTTTACATAGGTATTGAAATCGTTGTCTTTTATCCTTAAACGGTAAATGTCTAACAAGGATTGCATTTGCATAATTACCTTCCCTATATATGTGTCGTTACAGAAAACCGTCTAATGACTATATTCATATTCACAAGATCATGAAAATCTATGACATGCCTCATTTACTTTCAATCCCAAAATAGATACAACCATAGCAATCGAATGATGATGAAAATTAATTCAGCAGACCCAAACACATTCTTTATAAATTAGGTATTCTGTCATCTTAACAGCGCCTCCTCTGTAAACACTATTTATCACCATGTCGTTAAATTTTGAAAAAGCGAAATGAAACGATGCCTATACAATAATGATGGCACCCCGATGTTTGACACATCGGATTCATGGAACCGTTACGCATGTGTCTGTATAGTCAATGATCTGCATGTGTCTGTATAGTCAATGATCTGCATGTGTCTGTATAGTCAAAGATCTCTGCATGTGTCTGTATAGTCAAAGATCTCTGCATGTGTCTGTATAGTCAAAGATCTCTGCATGTGTCTGTATAGTCAATGATCTCTGCATGTGTCTGTATAGTCAAAGATCTCTGCATGTGTCTGTATAGTCAAAGATCTCTGCATGTGTCTGTATAGTCAATGATCTCTGCATGTGTCTGTATAGTCAAAGATCTCTGCATGTGTCTGTATAGTCAAAGATCTCTGCATGTGTCTGTATAGTCAAAGATGTCTGCATGTGTCTGTATAGTCAAAGATCTCTGCATGTGTCTGTATAGTCAAAGATCTCTGCATGTGTCTGTATAGTCAAAGATCTCTGCATATGTCTATAAATAAGGCACCACACTGTCTCGTAAATGACCGTCATTTTCGGACATGGCAGAGTCAAACGCAACTGCGAGATAGTTTTGGATCCTGATGCTAAAAAATGAAGTGGAAAAATGTATATCTTGAAAATGACGTGATACGTAATGGATTCATGGAAATTGTTTTCAAGTTCAGAATGCATCTCAATATGTTAAAATATTGCTTCCATCTCTGTTCTTTCTCCTCTGTTTTACCATTATTCAACTTGTTTTACTTCCTTTTTACGTTTTTTATTTTATTTCTTTTGTATCACAATGCATTGTGCATCTTATTTTTAACAGAGACTTAGAAGGCACAACAGATATTTAAATTGTGTTTCCGAGATAGTATGATAATGCTTAGAATATATAATTACTAAACACGCAATATATATCTATATATATATATATATATATATATATATATATATATATATATATATATATATATATATATATATATATATATATATATATATATATATATATACGAACGGATATTCTTGAGGTATAACACGTCCAGTTGTATACGAACGGAAGTTCTTGACATCCGGGTATATGTGAACCGAGATTGTTGACGTCCATGTGTTCTTGATGGCCATACATGCACACAGAAATACACACAAACATACATATATATGGGAAACCAGATCATATGTGTGCGAAAGTGTTGAAAGCAAAATGTAAACTGACTAATTATACTTTGGCTTTATTGTATTTGTATGAAAAGAAATAGCATCACATGGGACCTTGGTTTCATATTTTTTTATTTAGAAGATTTTTTTGTTTAAAAAATCTATCAGTGAACTATTTTAAGTTTTGATGATAAAAGAATTAAGTTCAAATAATTGAATTTGTATATTCACTATTCTTATGTTATATAAACCAAAGCGCTTAAAACCCCAACTGCTAAATATCTTCACACTAATTCGGCTTCTTCTAGGGCATAACACCAACCGCGTAAGAAAGCTTTTAATAGGTATGTTATTTTAATGCATTATTCAAAATACGCATTTAAAGTTCACATGGCAAAACAACAATTAGTGCACTCAGAATCACAGGTAAAAACGTACTTATAGTGTTTATTTGATCATGAATTTTATGACATGCGTAATTATGAGAATAAAATTCCTCCTAAAAAAAAATAATCTTCTTTTACAATAATCGGTCTAAATAGCATTCTTTGACAAAGCTAAATAATAATATTTTTCCATACCTTTGATTGAATGACACTGAAATGGCTAGTAGAGCTGTGTAAATTGGCAAAAGACGGGAAATCTTTTTTATATGATGTAACATAAAATAGAGACAGTGCAGCAAACCACAAAATTCCATTTCCGCTTCAAGCGTTTCAGATTCACCTGTTCTATAAAGAAATACTTGGTGAGTTTGGAAATATACTAGCTATTCGATGACACGTATTGAATAATCCAAGAAAGCCTATATTTTCTCGTTGTATGAATGTACCTGGCCTATACTAAACGCCAAAATATAATGCAATCTAAGGGTCATCAAAGTTTGATGGCTGTGTTAAATTTAAATGCTGCAGACCAATTAATGCACACTGATTAATTTGATTTCGCAATATTAAAAAAAAAAAACACAGGTTGCAAAATCTCTTTGTTTTCACATATTAATCTTCTAATCAGACGTATTGAACACCTTTCGTTTCTTGGATCTCCGACATATCCGCGATATTTTCTACTGAGATAAAGTCTCCAAATTTTCAAGATTTTTGCGGATCATCTGATCGAATAAGGTCACAATCCTCATATTTTCAGAAAAATATACACAATGGTCACTGATATAAAAAGTGAAACAGTTTTCGCTATAACTTTGGGTGTTTTCAAGGTTGTCCTAAATATGTACAGACGTAGTCATAAGTCCTACATCACCTAAACTACATTAAAAAAAATTAATCGGATATCTTGGAAAAATTTAAGAGAAGTTTGTTTTTGAAATTTCTTTCAAACTTTCCCATTTTACTGACTTTTATAAAAAAAAATGTGCAAAGTTCGTGTCAAACATTAAAATTAAAGAAAATCGACTAATAACATATTTTCCACTTTTAATGAATATTCATTTTGGAATACTTTCTGTTTGCAGAAGAAGCCTTTTTCTTAAAAACGGAGTCTTAGATTTATACTGTATAAAAACATAATCGCGAGAACTTGCACGGTTTAGCTTTCATTATAGAGACATTTTATTTGTGAGCCCAATACGCGTGGTAGCAAATTGAAATGACAGAGTCGTCACGATGTTTAAATGAATTTTACGATGAAACGGATTTAAGGTGTACATTTCAACTGTGTTATACATTTTTATTCGACGCTAGGGATAAAAACGAAACTGATGAAACATTCGCTACTGCACTAACTAGGTATCGAAAAGGTAGTCTATCTTATTACTTTCGAGTAAAATCCAATGAGAAAAGGCTTAGACATGAAAATGTATTCTAATTATGATTTAAATACATTGTGACTTTGGATTAAAACTGACAGTTTAGTATGATATCCAATCTCAAAATTATTTCCAACTGTTTATAAAAATTTCAGTTGCCCCAGATTAACGATCATAATCAAATGGAGGTAAGGCAGGCCATCTTTTCAATTATCCGATGCGTAAACATTGTTTAATGTAGCGTTATACATTTTTAATAAAGCTTATCCACGCTCTGATGAATTCCTATCGTCATTCTTCAATAATAACAAGTTAAATGGATACGTTGTATCAACCAAGTTAAATTATTCATGTAACCTATAATACTATTTAACAGCGGCTGATTTTAGCAGGACAACTAACGTTTAATGACTTACTTTTTACAAGTAGTTTAGTATGAAGCCTTCTGAGCTTTTGCTCCATCCATGGAATCCGATGGAATTCAAAATATGGTATTGAATACCAGGCGGTTGTGTAGTGCTAAATAGCAGTATCTCTCTAATGACCATGGTTAATTTTGCAATTTTGCTTTTTGAAAATAAATACTGAGATAGCGTTTTCTTATGGTTTATTTGCTAGCCTTCAATACTCACAATGTATTAATTTTTTTCATGTGAAACGGAATGAAAAGTATTGTCAGTGGTATGCCCTTTCTGAAACAGTTTTGCATATCGTTAAAATTGATACCGTATTTCTCATAGTTCAACAAATGTCTAACTCAGAATAAAACGTAAAACATACATTTATTTCTGAAATTGTTAATAGCTCTCGCTACAAAAAACAATCTTCGATCGCGAATTAATCAAGTAAAAATCAGCAACTTCCAAGTGTGGGTAAGTTCCAATAAACTGAGGTGAAATTCCGTTTAATTAATTTGTATATATTTATAAAAATGCATTAAAGGCTAGGTAGAGAGTTTGAAAGAAAGCCAAAAACAACAAAAGACGTATGTTGAATACTTTCAATTTTAACCTTTTAAATATTGGTGGAAATTGGACAAATTACTTGTTCATTCTTATTCTCTGTCTATGTCTCTGTCTGTCTGTATGTATGTCTGTCTGTCTTTCTCTCTCTCTCTGTGAGTGTGTACGTGTGTATGTGTGTGTAACTGTGGACAACACACACACACACACACACACACACACACACACACACTGTAAATAGTGCGAAATCTATAAACGTTATCATTGTAGACGAACTGTTAAATTAATAGTGGATACTATATTTTACAGTAGACTTAAGTAAACGTTTAATATATATTTTAGATGATTTAAAAGATAATAGACGATTTCAGTACAGTCGAGCAGCCATCCGCATAAAGTGATAATAAAGAAGCACGCCACAAGAGTATGGTTATTACGTTAACATAGGAGAAACCATATCGAAAATCGTATCGAAATGAGCTTGTGATGGGGCAAGTGATCAAAATATCAAGAAGAAATTAAGGAAAATATTTGAAACAATTATACGAACACCTAGAAAATGAACAAAGAACGTGCTAGGCAGTATCAAGTTTCGCTATAACCTGGAGCACCTAGAAAATGAACAAAGAATATGCTAGGCACTGTAAAGTTCCTTAATAACCGGGAACACCTAGAAAATGAAACTGGAACATGCTAGGTAGTATCAAGTTCCTTTATAACCTGAAAGATTCCACCTATACAGACTGACTTAAATACGTCTTTGTAGTGACTTGTAAACCATTTGAGGAATCTCCATCCATCTTGAAAATAAAAGTGCAAATGTATAGCTGTGTTCAGATACAATTTGAGAGAGATTTTTTTATTTAAATTAAAAATTACAAAGTGCTCAATGTTTGCACTAAAACACCATTTTAGGATGATTGAGAACTCCTTTAATGATAGTCTAGATTTATCACTGTAGCACATCAATACAATACAGACTATTTAATTCATCCGATACATTCTATACTCTATTTGTATGTGTATGCAAAATAGACACACTCTCTCTCTCTCTCTCTCTCTCTCTCTCTCTCTCTCTCTCTCTCTCTCTCTCTCTCTCTCTCTCTCTCTCTCTCTCTCTCTCTCTCTCTCTCTTAAGTAATATTAATCTTTCATTTTTAAGTTTTAGTCTTAAACTGTACTGCCCATATTGTAAGGATATAAGGACCAAATTACCTTTTTATATACATTCCCTCAAAGTAAATCAGACTAATTGTACCCTATGTCATTTTAACTGCATTTCTAAAATCGAAATAATCCATAGAATGATGGGAAATTACGAAATATATATTTATTTCCCACGAGATTACACCTTTGAAGTTTGTTTCAGCAGTTAATTTTCCACGCTTTTCATGTTTAATTAGTCAGCCCAAAATGTGCCCTATAGAGATTTGTAGATCAAAACGACATAAAAGTTTGAAAGTGTGGGTGGTATAAACCATTTGCAATAAATATCATTGTCAAATTTCAATACTTAGAAATTGTTGTATGTATCCATTAAAAGATGAAAGTGCTCGTAACTCATTGCAGACTTGTAGATGTGGCAAATGGTTATATAAATTTACTATTCTGTCGACACTGTGGGTAATGCTATATCTATAGCAATGATACAGAAAAGTACCACAGGTCAAAGGTCACTTCGTTGTATTTTAAACACAATTTGTACTGTTAAGCTGTCCCAAGAAGAACACTACAGTCGACATATGGTTTTAAATATCATTGTTAAAATAGAACAACATATTTCAAATCTTAATAAATTTATCATTATGATTTCAAGAATATATTCTCTCTTTAAACCACGAGACAGTTTTGAAGCAGTCGATAAAACAGGACCGATTCACAAAAACCTTGACTAGTAGAGAAAGCGTATAAAGTTTTTCTCTTTTGATATTGATGCATGGAGCCCTGCATGGTATGATCGAGATTAAATGTTTGATAGGTATGTATTAGTCAGCTATACGGGATTGGCACAATGCCAGGTCATCTCTGATATTATTCTTTACGAGATATTGCACTCTCTAATGAAAGAACTAATATTACGAAGAGTGTTTGTAAAGTTTTTAGTCCACGTATTTTTACCAAGTACACATAAAGTTCATTGCTTTTGCATTTAATGGGAGTATTCCGATTTATATGCATTTCTAGTATCCTTAATATTATTATCACTATGCAGTCAACAATGCAAAATCAATGTTATAGATTATAGAATCAAAACGTGCTTCTGTAAGATATGGACTATTAACGGGTTTTCAAACTTAAGATTTTGCATAGCCTTTCGTGTCAAAAGAGAATACAAAAAGACGATAAAATCTGGGGTTTTCTATTATTATTATAGAGATTTTAAAAATGTGCGCGATCTTGTAATAAGTTATTAGCGCTTAATTGCACATGGGCACAAAAATTATCACATGGCGCCAATATAAAGTTGTAGTAATTGTTACGAATATTTAATATAAGTCATTTATATTTATTTTATTGTCTGTTTGTTAGATTCACATTTGGCATTTTAAGTTTAAGTTCGTTCATTGAATGGGGGGGGGGGTGACCTGTACTTTACAGAGTAAACACCAGGTGTTGACCTCATTTCCGACCTGGTTTCAGAGTTGTAAACAAGCTTTTAAAATGATCGGTTGGTTCCAAGGACAAAATGGAGTTTTGTATTAACATCTTTCTATTTTAGTTGGGTCATACGCTGTTTACGTGATTTCTTGAACGTAAAATTATTCTGAGAGATTCTAGACGATCGTGACCCCTTTCTTGTTTACGTAAAAACAGGTATATAAACTATGTTTTGGAGCGAGTTATTCAGTATATGTTGGGTTTTAGAATATTAAGTTGTGTCTTTTTGAGTTATTATAAATTACCTTGTACTGGAAATTGTGTCAATTCGTTTGGATCCAGAGGAATTATTTTGTTATTTATCTGGAAAAGAATTGTGCTCATAAAAATTTTATTAACAAGAACTGACTTTATCAAGCGACATCGTCTTCCATACTAGATACTTCGCTGGGATTCGAACTTAGAATTATTTGGATATTTTATTACCAGGACTTTTGCAATTTCTCTAGTGGATACTATTTTGAATTATTTTTGGATTAATTTTAGAATTGATTCTTGAAAAGGTAAGTTTATTTTTCTTTTCTGAAAATTTTTTGTACTCATTAAATTGTTTATTAAGTTTTTACAATCTTGTTATTTTCACTCTTTCTATGTTACTGTTTATTCGAGCCTAAGCACGTAACATAATAAACAATGAC
The DNA here is from genome assembly GCA_029339505.1 of Unio delphinus. Classification (NCBI taxonomy): domain Eukaryota; kingdom Metazoa; phylum Mollusca; class Bivalvia; order Unionida; family Unionidae; genus Unio; species Unio delphinus. Next base: position 3,184,856 of record JAQISU010000112.1, read on the forward strand.
AGAAACCTTCGGAAGATTAACCCTCTCTAAAATGTAAACATGAAGTAAGATTGCAAAATTAAAATTCTTTAAAAAATTATATAAAATAGAATAAATTGAATGAGTTCCAATTTGTTTTAAAAACAGCAATACCATCAAAAGGTTCAAAATTTTTTTTGAACGCACATGCTCATAAGGTTCTTCATCGAGGCTTAACTCCCTTGACAACAATGTGTTTCACTGTCAGAGGCCTAACTCCCTTGACAACAATGTGTTTCACTGTCAGAGGCCTAACTCCCTTGACAACAGTGTGTTTCACTGTCAGAGGCCTAACTCCCTTGACAACAATGTGTTTCACTGTCAGAGACCTAACTCCCTTGACAACAATCTATTTCACTATCAGAGACCTAACTCCCTTGATAACAATGTGTTTCACTATCAGAGACTCCCTTGACAAAAATGTGTTTCACTGTCAGAGGCCTAACTCCCTTGACAAGAATGTGTTTCACTGTCTTGGGCCTAACTCCCTGGACAAGAATGTGTTCACTGTCAGAGGCCTAACTTCCTTGACAAGAATGTGTTTCACTGTTATGGTCCTAACTTCCTTGACAAGAATGTATTTCACTGTCAGAGGCCTAACTTCCTCGACAAGAATGTGTTTCACTGTCAGAGGCCTAACTTCCTTGACAAGAATGTGTTTCATTGTCAAGGGATACTGGCAGGATATTTTCATGACTGAATACTGTACTAAATATATGTGTATTATATTAAAAGTCTGACAAATCTGACAGTTATACCATTAGGATGCAATTAAATCTTTTTATTCTTCTTTAAAGTTAACACTGATCATGCAGGTCATATTTTCGTTTTATCACTATATAATGTTATTAGTATAGATCTTTTTTGATGCAGCAACCTATATTTTTTATTTTAAATTTGTATTGCCCACATATAAAAATTAATATCCAAGATTGGATTTATTTGCTGATTTGCATTGTCCTCAGCCAAGTAATGCCAAGACTGGTTTGCTTTGACAGAAATATAATGCCTATATTGAGTAATTTGTGACTTGTATTGCAACACAGACAAAATGTAATCATAAGATTGGGGTGATTGGGGTTTTGTATTGACCATTGACAAAAATGTAATGTCCGGATTGGGGTGATTGGGGTTTTGTATTGACCATTGACAAAAATGAAATGTCCAGACTGGGGTGATTCGGGTTTTGTATTGACCATTGACAAAAATGAAATGTCAAGATTGGGGTGATTTGGGGTTTTGTATGGACCATTGACAAAAATGTAATGTCCAGATTGGGGTGATTGGGGTTTTGTATTGCCCATTGACAATACTGTAATGTCAATATTGGGGTGGTTTGAAAGTTATATTGACCCGGCAAATTAATGTAATGGAAAGATTTAGGTGATTTTGGAATTGTATTGCCTCCATACAAAAAATGCAAAGCCAATACTGGGGTGATTTGGTGTCCTGAATGTTTATCATTCTCTCTACAACAAAATTAATGAATTTAAGGATAAAAATAATTTTTATTATTGCAAAAAATATGACATTACAAAAACAAAAAACCCAGACAGAATAAAATGAAGTAAATTTTAGCATACTGTCTTTCTCATTACTTTATTAAATTTTATTTACAATCAGATCTTAAAAAAATAGTAACAACTTCCTTCGGTATTATTAAACTTATTCGTAGTTTGATAACATATAATTTTATTGTGTACTGATATTAGTTATGCCTTGTATTCGTCAACAGTAAACGGTTTCCTGTCTTCTCCGTGTCATTTCAGATCAATATTTTTTTTTTATATTCTAGACCTCATATGTTCCTATTTTTCTTTTTTTTTAAATATAACTATCTAAGAATAAATACTTAAGTAAGCAATTCCTTTATGTTTCAATTGTCGGACACACGCGCACGCGCGCACACACACACACACACACACACACACACACACACACACACACATGTATGTTTGTTTGCTGCCATTAGTGTTACGTAATTAGATGGCATATCATTAACCTTGTGTTCATAGCAATTTTCCAGGTTATGGATGTTTTACATTTAATTTCATCATAAAGTCTACGTTTAAGATAACCACTGACATTAACTGTTCATAAATTGTTGAGACTACACATTACGAGCAAAATACTTTCATCTGTATGATACAGTTCCCAAAAATAAACCCAGCAGTTGCCATTTCCTGATTATCGTACAAATTATCACCATAATAATTTATTATCTTTGGTTGTTTTATTTGTTTTAGTGTAGTTTACCTGTTATTTATCAGTATAAAATCCCCCCCCCCACTCATATTATATCCTTTCCTTGTACAGCAGATTAAATATCTATTTTAATGTTACTTTTGATGAGCACATGGAATAAAAAATTGGAATAAAGACACTTCCATCCAAAATGAACTACTGGACACAACAAAAAGACGTGTTTCTGCTAAGATCTTAAAGCACGATTAAATAATTTTTACAATAACAAATTGTATATTCCTCTACTTGATCTCAGGTAATAATAAACGTTTTCTGATAAATAATATTCACTAATAGAAAATAACCTCCTTGAAAGTTCATTATGTTTACAAGATAGTTTTAATTAGAATATAAAATGTGGTAACGCAATGTCCTTGAGCCAAGCAAAACAAAAAATAATACATTCCTATTAGTTTAAGCGCACTCATTTATTAACCATTTAGGTATGATTAAGTTATTTATAGAATAATAAACAAAATCACGATTCAGATTAAGTAGAAAATGAACTTCATTTTGAACAAGGTTAAACTTAACATAAAATCACGTTATCAATAGCGTATAACGAAATAAAGAAAATTTACAAACTACTCCTAACAAACAATTCCAAATTATTATACATAGCATAGCGAACAGACAACAAATAGACAGAAAATATGGGATAATCATGATCATAATTTGATTTCATTCACAAAAATGGAAACACGCTTTACAATCACGTGGTCATAATTTAATACTGTATTTTGTCCATTGGAGCAAATACGAGTTTAATACCTAAACTTTGTGAACACCGTTGGTAATTTTGAAGTTCAATGATCAAAATGAAAAGGAGCCTACTGATGTATAAAAGTATACAAAGTTTGACACCGCAAAATGTATGTATCAACCATATGAACCGTTGCGGATTTATCTGAGCCGACACGAATATTTACGGTTAATTGAAAAGCCAAGAAAGAAAAAATCTGTGCAACGAAACAGAATTTAAGGGAACACATCTTCTTGTAATAATAATTTACGAAGGATATTATGAGGTGAAGAAAAGATAGAATGACAAAGCTATTACGGTTGAATAGGTCAACCTGTCAGGTATGAATATAGCTTTAATAAAAAAAATATTGTGAAAAAAAATCAAAGCGTTTTCAGGAGTTATGAAAAATATTTTACAAATGAGTGTGATACCTTTCAAGTGTAAATTTATTTAAATTATCTCACTCTGCCTGTATTTCATTTTTTATTCTTTCAATCATTCATTCTCTTTATCTACAATCTCAGTGTTTACTTTTTTCTCAAGTATAAAACATAGAGTAACTAGTCTGCTTTCTTAGCCAATATGCATGCTACAAATTTGTAAAATGGTCCAAGAAGAAATACTATAATAGGAAATATATTAAAAATATGAGAATATTATTTAATCAGGTAAATTTTATAGTAGGGTGATTATTAATAGTGCAACAGCATACTTAGAGACAGACTAAAACTAATATCATTACATGCGGGCTTCTATATAATAAAACCGCACTACTACTACCACCACTAAAAATAATAATAATAATAATAATAATAATAATAATAATAATAATAATAATAATAATAATAATAATAATAATCATAATAATAATAATAAAATAAATAATAAAATAATAATAATAATAAATAATAATAATAAAATAATAATAATAAAATAATATTAATAAATAATAATAATAATAATAATAATAATAATAATTATAATGCTAATACAATAACAATATTAATAAATAATAATAATATTAATAATATTAACTATAATAATAATAAATTAATAATAATAATAATAATAATAATAATAATAATAATAATAATAATAATAATAATAATAATAATAATTATCATCATCATCATCGTCAACTGAAACATGGTTGGAAAACATTGTTACATGGATGAACCATTACAGAAAGTTTTGGCTACGGTAGTGAAACAGATATTTTACAAGTGAAAACTTGTATAATATATGAAGACATTATTGTTTAAACAAGCATTTGGAATATATCAATTTTCTCTCTCTCATTCAGTCTGTCTGTCTCTCTCTGTCTCTCTTTATTTATCTGCAGATATGCTTTCTACGCATGTATTCATTCATTTATGTAACAGTACATTGTATATGAACTATGTATTATACAGTACATTGTATATGAACTATGTATTATACAGTACATTGTATATGAACTATGTATTATACAGTACATAGTATATGAACTATGTATTATACAGTACATAGTATATGAACTATGTATTATACAGTACATAGTATATGAACTATGTATCATACAGTACATTGTATATGAACTATGTATTATACAGTACATTGTATATGAACTATGTATTATACAGTACATTGTATATGAACTATGTATTATACAGTACATAGTATATGAACTATGTATTATACAGTACATTGTATATGAACTATGTATTATACAGTACATAGTATATGAACTATGTATCATACACTACATTGTATATGAACTATGTATTATACAGTACATTGTATATGAACTATGTATTATACAGTACATTGTATATGAACTATGTATTATACAGTACATTGTATATGAACTATGTATTATACAGTACATAGTATATGAACTATGTATTATACAGTACATTGTATATGAACTATGTATTATACAGTACATAGTATATGAACTATGTATTATACAGTACATTGTATATGAAATATGTATTATACAGTACATAGTATATGAACTATGTATTATACAGTACATTGTATATGAACTATGTATTATACAGTACATTGTATATAAACTATGTATTATACAGTACATAGTATATGAACTATGTATCATACAGTACATAGTATATGAACTATGTATCATACAGTACATAGTATATGAACTATGTATCATACAGTACATAGTATATGAACTATGTATTATACAGTACATAGTATATGAACTATGTATCATACAGTACATAGTATACGAACTATGTATTATACAGTACATAGTATACGAACTATGTATTATACAGTACAATGTATATGAACTATGTATTATACAGTACATAGTAGATGAACTATGTATTATACAGTGCATTGTATATGAACTATGTATTATACAGTACATTGTATATGAACTATGTATTATACAGTACATAGTATATGAACTATGTATTATACAGTACATTGTATATGAACTATGTATTATACAGTACATAGTATACGAACTATGTATTATACAGTACATTGTATACGAACTATGTATCATACAGTACATTGTATAAGAACTATGTATTATACAGTACATAGTATAAGAACTATGTATTATACAGTACATAGTATACGAACTATGTATTATTCAGTACATTGTATACGAACTATGTATTATACAGTACATAGTATACGAACTATGTATCATACAGTACATTGTATACGAACTATGTATCATACAGTACATTGTATATGAACTATGTATTATACAGTACATAGTATACGAACTATGTATCATACAGTACATTGTATACGAACTATGTATTATACAGTACATTGTATATGAACTATGTATTATACAGTAGATAGTATACGAACTATGTATTATACAGTACATTGTATATGAACTATGTATAATGAACTATGTATTATACAGTACATAGTATACGAACTATGTATTATACAGTACATTGTATATGAACTATGTATTATACAGTACATTGTATACGAACTATGTATTATACAGTGCATAGTATACGAACTATGTATTATACAGTACATTGTATATGAACTATGTATTATACAGTACAATGTATATGAACTATGTATTATACAGTGCATAGTATACGAACTATGTATTAAACAGTACATTGTATACGAACTATGTATAATGAACTATGTATTATACAGTACATTGTATACGAACTATGTATAATGAACTATGTATTATACAGTACATTGTATATGAACTGTGTATTATACAGTACATTGTATATGAACTATGTATTATACAGTGCATAGTATACGAACTATGTATTATACAGTGCATAGTATACGAACTATGTATTATACAGTACATAGTATACGAACTATGTATTATACAGTACATTGTATACGAACTATGTATTATACAGTACATTGTATATGAACTATGTATTATACAGTGCATATTATACGAACTATGTATCATACAGTACATAGTATACGAACTATGTATTATACAGTACATAGTATACGAACTATGTATCATACAGTACATTGTATATGAACTATGTATTTTACAGTACATTGTATATGAACTATGTATTATACAGTACATAGTATATGAACTATGTATTATACAGTGCATAGTATACGAACTATGTATTATACAGTACATTGTATATAAACTATGTATTATACAGACGAACTATGTATTATACAGTACATAGTATACGAACTATGTATCATACAGTACATTGTATATGAACTATGTATTATACAGTACATTGTATATGAACTATGTATTATACAGTACATAGTATATGAACTATGTATTATACAGTGCATAGTATACGAACTATGTATTATACAGTACATTGTATATGAACTATGTATTATACAGTACATTGTATATGAACTATGTATCATACAGTACATTGTATATGAACTATGTATTATACAGTACATAGTATATGAACTATGTATTATACAGTGCATAGTATACGAACTATGTATTATACAGTACATTGTATATGAACTATGTATTACACAGTACATATTATACGAATTATGTATCATACAGTACATTGTATATGAACTATGTATCATACAGTACATTGTATATGAACTATTTTTTATACAGTACATTGTATATGAACTATGTATCATACAGTACATTGTATATGAACTATGTATTATACAGTACATTGTATAAGAACTATGTATTATACAGTACATAGTATTCGAACTATGTATTATACAGTACATTGTATATGAACTATGTATTACACAGTACATATTATACGAATTATGTATCATACAGTACATTGTATATGAACTATGTATCATACAGTACATTGTATATGAACTATGTATTATACAGTACATTGTATATGAACTATGTATTATACAGTACATTGTATATGAACTATGTATTATACAGTACATTGTATATGAACTATGTATTGTTAAGTACATTGTATATGAACTATGTATCATACAGTACATAGTATACGAACTATGTATTATACTAACTGTTTATCTTTTTGCACACATTAAGTCAATAAAATTAGGTTATAATTATGAATTACATAATATTGCCAATACAGAAAGTCTAATGCGAGTTTTCGAGAAATTAAACATCAAATGAGAGTAGGCATGATCGTAGAAATTTAAAAACTGAACAGAAACATAATAATTATAAACAAGGTTCCTTGTCGCTAAAATATTTATGAAAACTCTGTATAAATTCATAATGAAAATATAGTTCATGAATAACATCAATAACAAACTTTGTTATATATGGAGAAATAAATCTCACATATTCCTTAGAATTCTATCAAAATCCCATATGTATTAAGTTCCAAATAAATTCCAGCATTATTCCAATTCAACTGCATTTTTTCCTGTAATTTTAAATGCGCTAATGTGCCATTGGCCTTGAATTTGGTTATGCATTAACAGTTTTTAGATGCATCAAAAATGTCCTTGACAGAAATTACTACAAATCCAAAATTATTGATTTGTTCAAGATGTATAAATCCAAATTATTGATTTGTTCAAGATGATTAATTAACTATTTATACTGAAAATGTATAAGATAATAAATGAAATCACCTCATTTAAAAACTGAACTCAACGTTTAGACTGATTTCACTTCAGGCGTTAATATATGAATGAGTAATGTTTCAACTAAACAACATTGATATAGAAAGCTGCTACAATATTACTGCCACGATGCAGTTCAGTTTCCAATATAAAACATTCAAACTTTGAAAATGTGTAGGAATTTTCAAAGTAAACAGCTAACGTCATAGACTCAGGTTCAAATAATATATCGGTGTTATGCCCGCGATTGCGTAAGCCAGGGGAACAAATAAACGGTTAGAAGCCACGTATATGTTAGACACCGCGGCTTATGTTGGTCTTTTTCTTAAAGGCACGAGAACCCAGCTTTTGGGGTGTGAAAAGTCGCATGTGGACGTTGAAAACTTTTTCTTTATAGGCGTCGCAAATCTTAACACGCTGACAGACGGCACGTGGTATTGTCTGCTAAGTTGAATATAATAGGGTAGAATCAGCATCCTATCGGAATTTAATTTAGTATTTTGAAATTGGAAACTTAGTAATTGCCCAAACACCGTGCTGAAAGGTTATAAAGCAATACTTCGAGAAAGCCACTCGTCATTTGGCTGGGAAACTTAGGAAATTCTAAGAAAGACAAAAAGGAAGCTTTATGGGGACTGCCTTCCTGTATAGCTAATAATGAGTCTCCAGGAGGGAGATGGAATAAAGACTAGTGATAAAGTAGATTGTGAATTGAATGCGAGTAGAAAAAGAAGTCGAGGAGGAGAAATAGAAAAAAGAGCAGTCCATGAAGAGGAGTTAGGAGGTTAGTCGGAACGAGAGAAGGAATTGGCGGAATAGGAGATATACATATGAGTAGAACAAGGGCCAGTGGAACAGCTGTCTCACACTATAAATCAAATGGTGCAATAGCTACAACTTGGTCAAGGGGAAGAAGAGTGATTGGGGAATTATTATCATTTGACTATTGAATTGTAATAAATTGTTATTCATTTAAATTTCACTTTTTGTGTACGCAGTAATTTAACTGTCGGAATTGCTAAATGGGGACTCAGAGCTTTCTTTCTCTATCACTAATTTCACTCCCTAAAGAATCTAGCATAGTTGGGACTTCTCTAATACGTTTAAAAAATATTAGGAGCACCCCACCCCAACCATACCGCAGTGGCGACATTACAACACCCGCCGCACGCCACAATGTTTAATTCTAGTAATAATGATCTGAATATTTACTCGATATGCATCTATAAATAATAACTATGTATTATGCTGGTTATAAAATAAATGTCACTAGTCATGCAAGCCATTAACATGATTTTGGACTAAGGTTATTAAAAAAATACATTTATACATACCATATAATCACGGTGAAAATACAGCAAGCAATACAAATAACAATACGGTTTACATTTTAATGCCGTACCATGCGTGTATATATAGTTAACGTTTTATATTAATAGCTTTATGCGTGTGTGTCAGTTTGTCCTTGTATATGATTGTATGTCCAATGGTAATGGTTCAGTTTAGGGAGTTACCTACATTGCATTTTCTCTACTTGCCGATAGGTATTCAGTTAATCAGGATTCATGTTACGCATCAATACTTTGAACACGACAGTAATGTATATCAATGAACCGTCGAGAAACCCCAGTTCACTTGACTGGAAGAACTTTTCTGGGCTGCTTGTGTAACTCCAGTGAACTGTTAAACTGTGTCTTACTTATGATTTAACAATTCGGTACACTTTGTCACTTTCTTCCGTCATGTTGCACTGACAAACGATGACAACGCACTGACAACAATATTTCTAAGCCCTAACAACGACCAAACAGTGTCTAATCGAAAACCACAACTACGCTTTCTAATCAGTTTATCTTTTTTAATTTATATAAATACAATGAATTCACGTACGAGTCCAACTCATTCTCAGTTTTCCTCATACAGATTTAACGCTATCATATCATCACTAATCCCTACAAATACTAAGTATTCGGGTATAAATTAACGCCACATCTTGCAGTGCGATACCAATCCATAGATAACAAAACTGAGAGAGAGAGAGAGAGAGAGAGAGAGAGAGAGAGAGAGAGAGAGAGAGAGAGAGAGAGAGAGAGAGAGAGAGAGAGAGAGAGAGAGCAAAGATTGAATACAGTATAAGCAAATTATGTCTGGATAGAAGTATCAGATGTAAGCGTTTTTCTTTAATTTAACATCTGAAATGTGTATACTTCCACAGTATATATTCCTCTGAGACAAATGCAAGAATTCTCAATATTTCATTGTGACAAACTTAGATTGGGGAACAGATCAACAGTTCGTACTCAGTTTATTCAGGTCCTTTTAAAGACTGATTGTATCTCTATTGTGGATAAACCAGTTGTAAATCACACCTGCATATGCTGGATCAGATACTCACTGTACGATTTAGACCCCCTGGATTCGATACTCACTGTACGATTCAGATCAACTGGATCCGATATTCACTGTACGATTTAGATCCCCTGGATCCGATACTCACTTGCTAAATTAGACCCCCTATGTCCGATATCATGAGATTTAGACTTCATGGGTCCAATGTTGACTAGGGGATTTAGACCAATGGGTACATTGAGAACATATCCCTTCATAATTCATATTCCATCGCCAGCCCCATGATATCATCGCTAGCCCTATTTCACTATCGTTACCACCATTGCATCATCGTTAGAGTATTACAGAATGACGTTTATAGAGAGATGTGAATGACACCTCCCTGACACAATCGCTAGCTCCAAGGCACCATCGCGAGCCCCATTGCATCACCGCACTCCTTTTATCGAATAAACCTTTACAACATCCAACTCATTAATTGATAGTATCGTAGCTTGTATAGTATACATCAAAGACATCAGTTGGTATCGTACCTTGTATAGTATAAATCGAAGAGATGAGTTGGTATGGTACCTTGTAGAGATGAGGTGGTAAAGTACTTTGTATAGAATAAATCAAAGAGATGAGGTGGTAACGTACTTTGTATAGAATAAATCAAAGAGATGAGGTGGTAACGTACTTTGTATAGAATAAATCAAAGAGATGAGGTGGTAAGGTACTTTGTATAGAATAAATCAAAGATATGAGGTGGTAAGGTACTTTGTATAGAATAAATCAAAGAGATGAGGTGGTAACGTAGTTTGTATAGAATAAATCAAAGAGATGAGGTGGTAACGTACTTTGTATAGAATAAATCAAAGAGATGAGGTGGTAACGTAGTTTGTATAGAATAAATCAAAGAGATGAGGTGGTAACGTACTTTGTATAGAATAAATCAAAGAGATGAGGTGGTAAGGTACTTTGTATAGAATAAATCAAAGAGATGAGGTGGTAATGTACTTTGTATAAAATAAATCAAAGAGATGAGGTGGTAACGTACTTTGTATAGAATAAATCAAAGAGATGAGGTGGTAAGGTACTTTGTATAGAATAAATCAAAGAGATCAGGTGGTAATGTACTTTGTATAGAATAAATCAAAGAGATGAGGTGGTAACGTACTTTGTATAGAATAAATCAAAGAGATGAGGTGGTAACGTACTTTGTATAGAATAAATCAAAGAGATGAGGTGTTCGAAGAGATGAGGTGGTAACGTAGTTTGTATAGAAATCATCGAAGAGATGAGGTGGTAACGTAGTTTGTATAGAATAAATCGAAGAGATGAGGTGGTAACGTACTTCGTATAGAATAAATCGAAGAGATGAGGTGGTAACGTAGTTTGTATAGAATAAATCAAAGAGATGAGGTTGTAACGTACTTTGTAAAGAATAAATCAAAGAGATGAGGTGGTAACGTACTTTGTATAGAATAAATCAAAGAGATGAGGTGGTAACGTACTTTGTATAGAATAAATCAAAGAGATGAGGTGGTAACGTACTTTTTATAGAATAAATCAAGGAGATGAGGTGGTAACGTACTTTGTATAGAATAAATCAAAGAGATGAGGTGGTAACGTACTTTGTATAGAATAAATCAAAGAGATGAGGTGGTAACGTACTTTGTATAGAATAAATCAAAGAGATGAGGTGGTAACGTACTTTATATAGAATAAATCAAAGAGATGAGGTGGTAACGTACTTTGTATAGAATAAATCAAAGAGATGAGGTGGTAACGTACTTTGTACTGAATAAATCAAAGAGATGAGGTGGTAACGTACTTTGTATAGAATAAATCAAAGAGATGATGTGGTAACGTACTTTGTATAGAATAAATCGAAGAGATGAGGTGGTAACGTACTTTGTATAGAATAAATCAAAGAGATGAGGTGGTAACGTACTTTGTATAGAATAAATCAAAGAGATGATGTGGTAACGTACTTTATATAGAATAAATCAAAGAGATGAGGTGGTAACGTACTTTGTATAGAATAAATCAAAGAGATGAGGTGAGGTGGTAACGTACTTTGTATAGAATAAATCGAAGAGATGAGGTGAGGTGGTAACGTACTTTGTATAGAATAAATCAAAGAGATGAGGTGGTAACGTACTTTGTATAGAATAAATCAAAGAGATGAGGTGGTAACGTACTTTGTATAGAATAAATCAAAGAGATGAGGTGGTAACGTACTTTGTATAGAATAAATCAAAGAGATGAGGCGGTAACGTACTTTGTATAGAATAAATCGAACAGATGAAGTGATAGCACGGAGTATTGGACACATTATTGAAATGTGTATTCGTCCTCAAAGGATAACCTCAGCAGGAGTGTATACCCCCGTCTCAGTTGCTTACGTTCTTGCTGATTTTGTAGATTTCCAGCCTGAGACACAGAAGTATTTGATGTTAACTGGTTTAGAAACTGCACGAAGACGTGCCACTCAAGAATGTCTTGGATATTTAAATGAATACGGTTTGTGCAACACATTTTGGTTTTAAGGGTTTTACATGTATTATATTTATCTCTTGTTTTCTAAAAAGCCGATTTTTTAAATGTTTTACCTTTCTTATATTTTATCTTTACATTTACATTGTAACAAATGGGTTTATCTTCCTGTGAACATGTATATTCAAAAACATTTGTAAAGGTGTTAGGTTGATTAACTTGTACAGGTATATACAAACACATTTATCAAGGTGTTGATGATATCGTACAGGTATATTCAAAACATTTATCAAGGTGTTGATGATATCGTACAGGTATATACAAAACATTTGTCAAGGTGTTGATGATATCGTACAGGTATATGCAAACACATTTATCAAGGTGTTGATGATATCGTACAGGTATATACAAACACATTTATCAAGGTGTTGATGATATCGTACAGGTATATACAAACACATTTATCAAGGTGTTTATGATATCGTACAGGTATATACAAACACATTTATCAAGGTGTTGATGATATCGTACAGGTATATACAAAACATTTGTCAAGGTGTTGATGATATCGTACAGGTATATACAAATACATTTATCAAGGTGTTGATGATATCGTACAGGTATATACAAAACATTTGTCAAGGTGTTGATGATATCGTACAGGTATATACAAAACATTTGTCTAGGTATTGATGATATCGTACAGGTATATACAAACACATTTATCAAGGTGTTGATGATATCGTACAGGTATATACAAAACATTTGTCAAGGTGTTGATGATATCGCACAGGTATATACAAAACATTTGTCAAGGTGTTGATGATATCGTACAGGTATATACAAAACATTTGTCTAGGTGTTGATGATATCGTACAGGTATATACAAACACATTTATCAAGGTGTTGATGATATCGTACAGGTATATACAAAACATTTGTCAAGGTGTTGATGATATCGTACAGGTATATACAAAACATTTGTCAAGGTGTTGATGATATCGTACAGGTATATACAAACACATTTATCAAGGTGTTGATGATATCGTACATCGATATACAAACACATTTATCAAGGTGTTGATGATATCGTACAGGTATATGCAAACACATTTATCAAGGTGTTGAATTGATTAACTTGTACTAGTATATTATGTACAAACGCTTTATGAAGGAGGTGGGTTGTTTTTGGACTATACAGGAAATACTATTTTCAATTACAAACGGAGCTGTGTGAAAATACGATAATTTTCAATTAATTTCCTGCTGGATATTGCTCTCAGTCACTAAAATTATTTGTTTTATTTTACAAGATGTTGTAAAGTATTTGTTTTATTTTACAAGGTGTTGTAAAGTATTTGTTTTATTTTACAAGATGTTGTAAAGTATTTGTTTTATTTTACAAGGTGTTGTAAAGTATTTGTTTTATTTTACAAGGTGTTGTAAAGTATTTGTTTTATTTTACAAGGTGTTGTAAAGTATTTGTTTTATTTTACAAGGTGTTGTAAAGTATTTGTTTTATTTTACAAGATGTTGTAAAGTATTTGTTTTATTTTACAAGGTGTTGTAAAGTATTTGTTTTATTTTACAAGGTGTTGTAAAGTATTTGTTTTATTTTACAAGGTGTTGTAAAGTATTTACATGACACTCTTGTGAGTACACAATAATAAACAGTTTGCATGCGTGAGGAATTATTTATTTATCTATATGTTTGATAAGCTGAACACTGTAATGTCTCTGAGAACCGAACGTATCCTGGTAACGACTTTACACCATCGGTAGGAAAATGTGCAAACGCAGTAATAAATAATGCACTCTAGTGTAATCTCGTTTATAAAGATCAAATGTGCAGTGCGACGATCATTTTACATTCATCTTGCAGGGATTGATGATTCATACATTTTGATGGATTGCTGTTATCATGAACTAGGAGTTAATTAAAATGTATAGCATGCGATAGAAAGTCCTGTCAAATTTTAAAGATGGACTGTCCACGTCACTATATATGAATTTCGTAATTTTATGTGTGTGTGATTCGAGACATCTTTCAAATCCCACATTAAGTGCTTTTAAAGAGGGGCTAATATAAGATTTAATGGGATATGTCTGTTCGAATAATATCTAACACTTAATGCTGAATCAAATCTCGTTAATTTTATTTCAAGCGAATATGATAAAGGTTTCATTTATATTTTGCTTTATCATACCAGAGAACTTCAAATACATTTTGTAATGAATGATCTTTAGGTAAATTATATTTGAAAGAATAATCAGACAAATTTATAAATAATTTAACACGATTTTGCACAATTTGTCAGATTATCAACATAATATCTTTTGGTTTTTCAAGTGGAATAAATATCTCTTTTTTTGGACTCCGCAGTGAATTCTGTAATACAAAAATACTGAAAGAACGGAATGGGGCAACAATTGCATGAGGCGTGTAAATATTTATAAGGTACAGACCGGCAACCATCTATTGCTATTGGTATAACTATTTTTATAAGGTGCGAAATGCCATAGCATTGCATGCGTCAGGGAGATATCTATAGGGTGCCATCAAATGGAGTCAGGGAGATAAGTATAAGGTGGGAAATGCCAATCATTTCAGTAGTCAGGGAGGTATCTATAGGGTGCCAATTGCCATCAATTGGAGTCAGGGAGATATTTATAAGGTGGGAAATACCATCCATTGCAGGAGTCAAAGAGATAGTCGTGGAGATATGTATAAGGTGCAAAATGGACGGTATTACTAGAGAAATATTTCTAAGAGAGGTTAGGATAGGCATTATATAAAATTATCACTGAAAAAAACTATCAACAACAGTTATTTATGCAAGCCCATCAAGTACACATATTTAATCAGATCTCTTCTCTCATTTAATATATGATCCTTGACACTGAATGTATTATGTTATTCGAGACGTTTGTAAATTGTTTCTTTGAGACCTGTGTCAATTACAACCCAATTTGCTTTTGTGTTAGAAACACAATTCAGATTGTCGGCAATAGGGTCATTTGTACATTCATGTGGCTCCGAGACTACTGACGTTTCATCCATCTTTACAAATTACACTCTATCAGAACAAAGTCCATTTAATGATGGATTTCAGAGGTGGCTCACACCTGTTTTAAAGAAATGGTATCAAATGTCGTAAATAATTCATCCAGGCATACAAACTGAAAACCAAAATATTTTCTTCTCATCTCTTATCAGACATGGATTGAAATAGACACACTCGCGATCATATAAAAGAATCGAGATTCTGGTAAGCCTCGACACTTTAGCAATCCTAACACTGGAATTACAGATTTCGAAAAAATACAACTCTCCAATGTAGACTAAATCGCGTATAGCAAAGATAAGAATAATAAATCTATACGATTTCATTATATATTTGTTCTGGTATTGATCTGTAATTCTAGTTGAAGTTCTGATAGTAACTTAAATTCATTTTCTTTCATCTATCCTAAATACAAATGGACCAGACGATTAATAAAAATGTTTGTATATGTTCTGTAATCTCGGTTTATTTTCCATCAGCCTAGTGATTTCAAATTATATGATTACATCTTTCTACCACCTTCATCTGTAATGTAAACGCAATTATTACTTGGGGTCCCGAGTGGCCGAGTGGTCTAAAGCGCTTTCTGTTGTGGATCACTGCCGTCTCACCTCGGTCTGAGTGGGTTCGAGTCTAAGATTTGGCTAATGTAGTTATGTGAGAAAGCTTGCCAGTAGCTTCTCGTGGGTCAGTAGTTCTTTCCGGGGGTTTTCCCGAGTTCTTCCTCCACCATTAATACTGGCCGCCATGTATAGCCTATATTGTGCTGAAAAATGGCGTTAAACCATAAAAAAACCCAAACACTTATTATTTTATTTCTACTAGTTTCAATTACATCTGTGACGTAATTTGCCAGATATCACCTTATGTAAACCGAATTCCCCATACTGACGTATTAATTAAAAAACACTAAACAGACCAATGGTATTGTACTTAAAGCATAGACAGAAACGTAACTGACTCTTCTGTTCTTTTTATTGGGGATAAACATATAATGGATAGTCAGGATTCTTGGTGCCAAACTATGTAATCGAATGTATGCCTCTAATTGGGAAAATACTATATTTTCGACACAAATAAGTACATTGAATAATTATGTTTTATTCTCCTTTATTTTAGTCCCATTCTTGAAACGATGAAAGACAAACTGTATTTATTTAAGTGCAGTTGACTTCGCACCTTTAACATATTGCATCATGTCAGATAAAGACAACAGGTATTTTATTTAAACTGTCTTCATTACATGTCAGAAAAAGGAATGATAGGTAAATATATAAGCTGTGCATCTTTCCCACAGGTATCCCAGGCGAATGTTAATTTTTCGTCAACCATTGTCAAAGTATCAAGTTTAGAGTACAAAATCCTTAACATAAATGGTCGGATTTAACAATCGTTTAATGTTACCCAAAAAGTCGCTAGCTGTCATGAAACTGTCAGAATAAAACTGTAATTTAAATTGATGCACGCAAGTGACAAATCTCAGTATTGTTATAGTAAAGTAGTGATGCTTAACGTACCCACCTGCAACTTCTGTTCGATGCTCCCCACCCCCAACATTATGTGACACGTGAAAAGGCCACGTGTAGGCATTATGTTGATGTAAATTCATCACCCAGCCAATTTCTCATCCTTCACCTTCGCCATAACGGTTATCATTATTCTCAGATATTATGGTGTCAGCAAAATATCCGTAAATGGGATTTAGTCATGACCCATTAGATGAAGTCACTGTGATTCTCTTGCGGGCTTATATAATAGCCTTTATCAGAGCTTTAAGGAAAGTGTCATAAATTTTGGCTTTGATTTGTCTTTTCTATTCCTGTCTATTCTTAAAATGAGAGGGATAGTACGAATATGTTTCTTGTGCCATTTCCCATACAAATGTTTGACAATGTGCTTTTAATAAGGCGGTCACAGCATCCTGCCAAAAAAGGAAGGGGATTATTCGTGGACTATTTTGTCTCGGTTTATTGATTTCAGTCTCTTCGCATTTTCATTGTGCATTTTGAAAATTATTTCGTGCCACACGGTTTGAGTTTCGTTGTATATTTTGACATTATATTTATGACTTGAGACTACTAAACAATTGGTTGGTAATTTTAATACAATTTAAAGTTTTTTGCGTTTCCTACTGAAAAGTTGCCACTGGTTGAATGTATTCTGCGAATTAATGAAGTTCAATGATACAGTACAAATTACCATAGCACAGAGTGTTTGCAATGTCTTACAATAAAAATTACCATAGCACAGAGTGTTTGCAATGTCTTACAATACAAATTACCATAGCACAGAGTGTTTGCAATGTCTTACAATACAAATTACCATAGCACAGAGTGTTTGCAATGTCTTACAATACAAATTACCATAGCACAGAGTGTTTGCAATGTCTTACAATACAAATTACCATAGCACAGAGTGTTTGCAATGTCTTAGAGTGAGACCTAGATTACTTTGCTTCACTGTTATACAATCTCGTGAAATTCGTACATGTGTGTATTTGTCCCGAAATGAACCAAACGGACTGACATATCGGTATCTAGAGACGAGGCAAATAATCTGAAGCATGCAACTTTACTCTTTTGTCGGTTTCGTCAAAGCTGCTGCACAGATAATTTAAACCACTTGTCCAGTTCTACTAGTAACGGTTTTTTCTTTTGAACGACTGGGATCAGGACTATTCCTCGTTGACCTACATGGTTGGCCTTTCAGCTCGTGATTTATATATATATATATATATATATATATATATATATATATATATATATATATATATAGAGAGAGAGAGAGAGAGAGAGAGAGAGAGAGAGAGAGAGAGAGAGAGAGAGAGAGAGAGAGAGAGAGAGAGAGAGAGAGTGTGTGTGTTATTATTAGGATTGTTATCAATAAAATATTAACACGCTAAAATACTATCTGCATGCGAAATGTTGGTAGTTAGTTATGTTACATTTAATATTTCCAGGATTGAGTTATCAGATAGCTGTGGAATAGGCTTTTAATGAAGGAAATGATTTCAGTAAAGGCTGTGAAACACTATCAACAAATTTGGATAGATTTTAGTATATGAATTATAACCTGATATAATGGGTCGTCCTGGATAATGTAATGGTAAATTATGGTCAGGATTTTTATGAGTTTTGGGTAATATGTAGAACTGAGGTGTACGTATGTTAAGATGGAAAGTATCAAATTCCTCCTATGTTGAAGATCGTCAATGCATGTTGAAATTATTGATTTAATTTCTATTGACGGGTCTTCATTAATATGTTTGTATTAATTTTTATCTTTTAATTGACGATCAATTTCTTTAACATAATCTTCTTGATTCTGTTTGATTTATCATCCTTTTTAATAAACATACTGTCGTCATTCATTAGTTTATTTAGTTGATAGAAATATTACTATAATTTTGATTGATAATTGTCAGTTAATATCTCTTTTGTGCTGGCGTCTATATAAATATCTAAATAGGAAACACGTCCACTAGGTGGTGTAAAAGATGATTTATGTTAAAATAATCCAATTATTAAAATGAAAATAATTCGATTTACTCTCTGAATTGTTGTATGCTTTATCATAATTATTCTTTTAATTTTAGGCGTCTAGAAAAATTAAAAATTTCTTCAGCTAACTAAATTTTATGACATTTTGGTTTGGGACAAAAGGTTAAGGTCCTTGCCTAGCAATATATATTCATTATCTGTTCTTTTTCTACGTGAGAGGTTAAACAGTTTCTTTACCTCTCCTAATTAGTTTTCTTCGCTTTATTTCTTTTCTCCACTCTCTTTTACTTTTGAATCTGTGGAACCTCCGATTCTTTTGTGATGTCTCTTTTATCGTTTGTAACATGTTTACCCAGTTTTTCAGTGTCTTTCTCATGATCACTGTTTCTGATTACCTTAGTTTTACTACTTCTGTTTATGTATACTTTGTTGTACCCTGGGGAGTAAAGTTTTTCTTGTCCATCTTAATTCTTGTTTGAATTTACAAAATTCTTATTTATGTTGACTCTTTGGTTTACTGAAGTTATGGGCTATATGTTTATTACTGTTCATTGCTGTACTTTCATTGGGTTTGGAATACTTCCTTTCTTGTCGTTCTTTACCCTGTTCATGTGATGATTTGTTGCTTTTCTGCTGCTGCGTTTTCGGTTCTTTACGGATTAAGGGTTTTCCCCAACTTTTTTTACTTTTCTCTTCTTTACTCTTTCGTAAATTGTTCAGTTTTTCATTCTGCTTCAGAAGTATATTATTTTTTGTTGGTTCTATTTTCTGATATTCTTCTTGATCGAAACTGAAAAGTCCTTGCCCATCTCGTTTCTTCAATTCATCCCTGAAAGTTTCGATCTGTCTTCCTACGTTTAGTGATAGTTTAGGTTCGTCTGCAACTCGATATATTTTGGAACTTCGAGAACGTTGAAAAATGTTTGCGATTTCATCAACTGTTGTTTATTTTTAACTGTTAACTTTGTATTTTAGGGAAATACATTATTTTTCTCAATTTTACCAATCTGGGTAGCTTTTATTCTTCTTTTGGTACTTTTTTTAAGACCATAGAGTCGTACAAACTTCAAATTAAGTTATTTCTATATTAACTTTATTTCTGATGACCATACATTTTAAAATTAATAAGGTGTAACGCGCATTAAATGCGCACCATATTCAAATATCGTTAACTGCAAATAAATAAGTGCATCTGGTATCTGGCTAATCTCACTGGTTCTACATTATGAACTACTTATTATCTCTCAGTGGTTCTACATTATGAACCGCTTATAATATCAATGGTTTTACATTATTAACTGCTTATTATCTCACTGGTTCTACAGTATAAACTGCTTATCATCTCACTAGTTCTACATTATGAACTACTTATCATATCTCACTGGTTCTACATTATGAACTGCTTATAATCTCACTGTTTCTACATTACCAACTGCTTATCATCTCACTAGTTCTACATTATGAACTACTTATCATCTCTCACTGGTTCTACATTATGAACTGCTTATCATCTCTCACTGGATCTACATTATGAACTGCTTAAAATCTCACTGGTTATACATTATGAACTGCTTAAAATCTCACTGGTTCTACAGTATGAACTGCTTATCATCTCACTAGTTCTACATTATGAATTGCTTAAAATCTCACTGGTTCTGCAGTATGAAATGCTTATCATCTCACTGGTTCTACAGTATGAACTGCTTGTCATCTCACTGGTTCTACAGTATCAACTGATTATAATCTCACTGTTTCTACATTATTAACTGCTTATCATCTCACTGAATCTACAGTATGAACTGCTTATCATCTCACTGGTTCTACATTATGAACTGCTTAAAATCTCACTGGTTCTACAGTATGAAATGTTTATCATCTCACTGGTTCTACATTATGAACGGCTTAAAATCTCACTGGTTCTACAGTATCAACTGATTATAATCTCACTGGTTCTACAGTATGAACTGCTTATCGTCTCACTAGTTCTACATTATGAACTGCTTCAAATCTCACTGGTTCTACACAATGAACTGCTTATCATCTCACTGGTTCTACAGCATGAACTGCTAATCATAACACTGGTTCTACATTCTGAACTGCTTAAAATCTCACTAGTTCTACATTATGAACTGGTTATAATCTCACTAGTTCTACGGTATGAACTGCTTATAATCTCACATGTTTAACATAAGGAACAACTTATAATCTCTCACTGATTCTACAGTATGAACTGCTTATAATCTCACATGTTTTACATAACTAACTACTTATAATCTCTCACTGGTTGTACATTATGAACTGCTTATAATCTCACTGGTTCTACATTATGAACTGCTTAACATGTTTCATGTTTTACATAACTAACTACTCATAACCTCTCACTGGTTCTACAGTATTAACTGCTTATAATCTCACTGGTTCTATATTATGAACTGCTTATAATCTCATTAGTTCTATATTATGAACTGGTTATCATCTCACTGGTTCTACAGTATGAACTGGTTATAATCTCACATTTTTTACATAACAAACTGCTTATAATCTCTCACTGGTTCTACCTTATAAACTGCTTATAATCACATTGGTTTTACAGTATGAACTGCTTATCATCTCACTGGTTCTACAGTATGAACTGCTTAAAATCTCACTGGTTCTACAGTATGAACTGCTTATCATCTCACTGGTTCTTCAGTATGAACTGCTTATCATCTCACTGGTTCTATTTTATTAACTGCTTAAAATCTCATTGGTTCTACATTATGAACGGCTTAAAATCTCATTAGTTCTACATTATGAACTCGTTATAACCTCACGAGTTCTACTGTATGAACTGCATATAATCTCACATGTTTTACATAACGAACTGCTTATAATCTCTCACTGGTTCTACAGTATGAACTGCTTATAATCTCATTGGTTCTACATTATGAACTGCTTATAATCTCACTGGTTCTACAGTATGATCTGCTTATAATCTCATATGTTTTACATAAAGAGCTACTTATAATCACTCACTGTTTCTACAGTATGAACTGGTTATAATCCCACTGGTTCTACGGTATGAACTGCTTATCATCTCAATGGTTCTACGGTATGAACTGCTTATCATCTCAATGGTTCTACGGTATGAACTGCTTATCATCTCAATGAGCTTTTCTTGAGTCATCTATAAATTGGCGATTTCATGGTTTTTATTTTTGTTTTCTGTTGTCATATGATTATAGATGTTGCAAAGCGCTTAGAGCTTCGAAAGATTAGGCGCTATACAAAGTCCTCATTATTATTTTTATTATTATTATTATTATTATTATTATTATTATTATTATTATTATTATTAGTAGTAGTATTATTATTATTAATGAAAGAGTTAAAATTTCAACTCAAATTACATCCATTGGCGTGGATGTCGAGTAATTTTTGTTTGAAAAAATTGCGATTTGTCATTATTTTGTCGAGAAATTTAATAATTAAATGATTGGAACTCTTTTGCTCTCTGTCCACGCCTTTATTCATTTCGTTCACACATGTATAAAACGAATTAATAAAAAGGAACATTTCTTTCCATCCCTCAATTGATTCCCACCATAGTTGGTTTTCCCCCCTGTCGTTAACTATGTATGTTAATGCCGCATGCAGCAGATCGACTGTCTGCAATGAATGTCTATTGGGCGTAGTAATTGATTTAATGCGAGAAATAAATCAGGCATCATTTAAATATTCGCTGAAACAACCCCGTATTATTATATAGCAAAATCTCTATCATTGCAGATAAATTTGAACCTTAAGGAGAATTTTTTTCTTCTTTCATTGCTAGAAAATTTACCTTGACGTAACTCTTTTGCAAAACACACCTTAATCTTTAACCTATCCGTGTAAGAGCTCCAGCTATTACCATAGTTCAGATATAAGTGTTTTGGTATGAATGGAAACATTATTGTGATATATACGACAATATATGACAAATGATCTATCATAAATCAACCATCCTCTTTTATTCAGTCTGTAATTTGATTTTCATTTTATAAATGTATAATTAGATAGTAAACAACTTGTAGCGTCTTGTAATTTTACACAACGATTTCAACACTATTTTGTCTACAGAGCTGTTACAAAAGGCTTTGATATAACTTGCTACAGTTATTCTACTGCATTGACTGCACATGAAAGGGAAGTAATCGCGAGCTACTTACAAATGTTAAACACGGCTGATTTTCTACGCTATCAGTGCCCTAGTATTCCTCTAAATTGAACACTTTATTTATTATGAGTGAATTCTAATATAACACATGCATACAATTGAACAATTAGAGATATTTAATCTTCTTATGTATGCATGCATGCATGCAAGATGGTAGGTAGGTATGTTGGATATGTATTTTGTGCTTGACTTGTCCATAGCCGATTGTTGTAGATAGATTTGTTCTATACCAGACGTTTCTCGTGATTGTAAACATGTTTTATAGACTTTAAGTTCAATTCTTATCTCGTTTAGGAGTTAGTCCAATTTCAATACCACCAACAGATTCAAATACTGGTTTTCATTTAACATACTCACTTCATTACAATATTACTAGAAATATCTGATGAGAGAGTAACACCCGCATATATTCATGTCGAAACTTGGCATCTTGCTAATTTCTGCGTACTAACCAGTTTTCTTAAAGGATTCTTTTCTTTGAAAATACGACAATATTTATTTTATCATTCTCCACCTAGATGCATAGCCACTGAGGTTCAAAACCAAAATGTTCATTCCAATAATTGATGAGGATGGCAAGGCAATGTCTTCTGTTAGTAGAAAACGTGGCGTGCTGAAGATACCACATTTTATTCAAGATTTTGTTTACTTCAATAAAGATGTTAGGTCATTTATCGTGACTAAGAACAGCCACACTTTCTTGACTCACTGCTTTATTTAATGAGTGATACTTCAAATGTTGACCGTTGAGCAGAATGAGGGCACTAAGATCTCTTACAGAATTACGAATCCATTACCACAGTTTTCCTTATTTCCAAGAGAGAAATTCTTACAAGAAAAGGCCTGATCCACACTATATTTTTTAAAGCATTCACATTGTCCACGAACGAAGCATATACATTTGATTGGCCGTCAAAATAGTGGGATATTCTCTATTTCATAATTAAGGCTGCAGTAATAGGAATACATTGGTTTCGAAAGAAAAATGGCAGTTTTATTAAAATATAAAAATATTTTTTAAAAATACTGTTTAAAAAATGGGAATGATTACGATGTCTTTATAGTAAACGTCAAACCTATATATTTCCTACCTTAGATGATATGAATAACGTTTGCACATTTAAAATTGTCATGATACGTTTCCAAAAAGATGCGATTGTGTGTGTGTGTGTGTGTGTGTGTGTGTGTGTGTGTGTGTGTGTGTGTGTACGATTTGGATTTTAAAACGTAGCTTCAACAAATTTTCAGTCATATCGCTACGATGTCTGCAATGTGACAGTTTATAATAATGTCTAGCACTGGGGCATCATGCCGCAGATATGTATTATGATGTCTCACCCAGTCACATTATCCTGACACCAGACCGACCAGTCCTAACACTAACCTCTTAATGCTGAGCGCCAAGATAGTACTATTATTACATCTTTGGTATGACTCTGCCGGGAATCGAACCCACGACCACCCGCATCCGAGGCAAACCACTAGGTCAACGAAGCGGTATTGAACTAATCTACTGATGAACACAGATGACATGCTCTGCATATATTTTACCAAGACCACATTTTTCTTCAGCTTTTTCAACGTCTCTTCAATGTAAATTTGCATTCTGTTACCGCACACTGTGTTGCCGATCCTTTCTTTAATCTATGAATCAATTCTTCTCATTATTCCTAATTTCATTCCCAACAGTAGTTGAAATGATCGACTACTATTTCAGTTTATTTTGATTCAAAATCGTGATATCCATGCGTCACGAATCAAATGAGGTTCCCGAATTATATCTCCGTCTACCGTTAGTTAAAAGGTGTCTTGTCTGTCCCTTGCCATTAAATAGAAGTTCCATACATCCCATTCATCAGCTTTTTCGAACTCATCTAATTAATCATGTTCATACTGATTGTAAAGGAGCAAATTTCCGGCGATCTATCAAGAATACATTAGTTAAGACCAGAGAACCATTAGTTAGATTTATGGAGACAAGCGCATATCATATCGCCATACTGCCGTGTACGGTAAGTTTCTTTAGAGTACGAATGTTGTTTCTAATTAGACGTTTGTTTATACAGTGGCCAGAATGGACTGTTAAGGACACAGTAAACTTCGTTTTCATGGGAAAGATGTCAAGATTGAAAAATTGCAGAAATTCAGTTACTCAAAACTACCAGTCCAAACTGAACCAAATTTAGCGACTCTGAAAGAAAGGGCGGCGGAGACATTTGATTCTAATTGGTCACGTTAAATAAATGGTTTGTTTTCACACAAAATTCCACAGGGTTTAATATCGCTGTTATTGAAATTGTAATCAGTCTAAACGTTTCCTGCAAGATGACAAACACAAAATCAGAATACTCCGTAGGCTTGTAAGAAATTCCATCGCAAATAAGTGTGGTCCAGGTAATCCTGTTTGAATTGACGAATACACAAAGGTATAGTGTCACATTTTCATGTAATTTGTTGATGCGATTCATATAATGTTTGCTGAGTCTATAGATCCTTGCAAGATTTTGTCTAATACATTTGTATAATAATGTGCTTTTGAATTATAGCGATGTTGAGTTATGCATAGGAAGTCGTACATTAATTCTTTAATAAGTTTGACGAATCGTTTACTATGTTGTCGTCTTTGCAGAAACACTACGCTGAGTTTATGCATAGGAAGTCTTACATTAATTCTTAGATAAGTTTGACGTATTGTTTAATTTGTTGTTGTGTTTGCATAAACACTAGGTTCTAGGAATATAATGCATTACATTAGTTAATATGATTGCGATAATCCGTGTGATTTCACCGAATTTAGATTTCACGTATGGTTTAGAGCGGGTGTGAGATTACATAACTGTGTACTTGTGGCGAGCTCAAAACCGCTAGGTCTAGTGTGGGTTGTATTGTTGAGTGATGTTAATGCGTGACGAAATAGCCATTCGACTAACTACGGTCATTTGAGGACATGTGGAGTCATTTAATAGCTTTATGATCTGTTTACTACTGATACAAATATCTGATTCCGAACCAGGAATGAAAGTTTTCACGTATCATATATAACGAGAAACTTAAGCTGTTATCAATATTATTTTTTAAAGGGAGAAAATAGCTTTCATGGACGTATTGATATTACGTACCCTGAGACGTATGCTGAGAAAAAGGAAAGAGAGGGAAGTGCAGTGAGACGTATAATCTTGTGATGAAATTCTGCTAAAATTCTAACTTGTTCAGAGTGTATCCTGAGACGGATGGTAGAAAGTATCATCTCTGAGATCCAAAGTTCTGAACAGCAACAGAGGAAGCGGAAAACTGAGGACAAGCAGGTTATGAAATCGCACAAGGTGTTGACTTTGATTGTTTTCACTCGATCCTATGATGAACTAAAGCTATCAGTAATGGATCGGCTAGTTATTTAAATCTATTTGAGTTTTGTTGTATTATTAAAAGCAGAGTATATTCCTAATGTAAGGAATTTTCACAGTTATTTATGTAATTGATTAAATGGTTTGTTTATCTATACGGGGCTCGTATTTGTTTGTTCAAATATATCTGCTCAGATCTTTATATCTATTTCCATCACCACTTATATTTACTCTAACCGGGGTAATTATATTGAGGGCGGTCATCTCCTAGATATCGAGCAACAAAAGGGGTGGGTTATAGTATATTTATTATTATATTTATATACACCCCCAACCAATCAAGCAACAATAACCACTCCACCCCGTGACACTGTTATTTTGTCTTGTTTAACTGCTTTCTGAACTTTCTCTGCGCACTCTACATTTCTGTATATGGCTTGTGCTGCATACCACAGGACCATTATCTTTTATAAATAAAGCACGTATTCTTCTCGTCTCTTTATGTCGCTCTGTCACATTAAAAAAATCCAATAGGGTTTTGATGTTGTCTGGAAGGTTTTGTTTGCGAGAATTTCAATAGCTAATTAAAGTAAAACAGTCGCAACAGTATCAAGTAGCCTTTCCTATTCTAGCTAAATATATGCAATATCGTGTATAATTAACCTTTCTGATTCTAGTTGTTAATTGATTTCAATGTTGGACATCTCCAACTGCTCTGTGGAAGCTTTATTCCAGCTGATGATAATTGGATAGTGCGAGAAAAAAGATTCATGGAGTTCGTCGGGAACTACTAGCAGTGCTCTCACGTGCAAGTGATTAAAGAGTTTTGGATAATGATCATCTTGAATATGACAATTCTGACTAATCTCCTTTTGAAGTGGATAAACACGTCCAATTTAAGCACCTCTCATACCACTCAATCACTATGCACCATTTCTCCTTGATACCACTCAATCACTATGCACCATTTCTCCTTGATACCACTCAATCACTATGCACCATTTCACCTTGATACTACTCAATCACTATGCACCATTTCACCTTGATACTACTCAATCACTATGCACCATTTCACCTTGATACTACTCAATCACTATGCACCATTTCACCTTGATACTACTCAATCACTATGCACCATTTCACCTTGATACTACTCAGTCACTATGCACCATTTCACCTTGATACTACTCAGTCACTATGCACCATTTCACCTTGATACTACTCAATCACTATGCACCATTTCACCTTGATACCACTCAATCACTATGCACCATTTCACCTTGATTCCACTCAATCACTATGCACCATTTCACCTTGATACCACTCAATCACTATGCACCATTTCACCTTGATACCACTCAATCACTATGCACCATTTCACCTTGATACTACTCAATCACTATGCACCATTTTACCTTGATACTACTCAATCACTATGCACCATTTCACCTTGATACCACTCAATCACTATGCACCATTTCACCTTGATACCACTCAATCTCTATGCACCATTTCACCTTGATACCACTCAATCACTATGCACCATTTCACCTTGATACCACTCAATCACTATGCACCATTTCACCTTGATACTACTCAATCACTATGCACCATTTCACCTTGATACCACTCAATCACTATGCACCATTTCACCTTGATACCACTCAATCACTATGCACCATTTCACCTTGATACCACTCAATCACTATGAACCATTTCACCTTGATACCACTCAATCACTATGAACCATTTCACCTTGATACTACTCAATCACTATGCACCATTTCACCTTGATACTACTCAATCACTATGCACCATTTCACCTTGATACCACTCAATCACTATGCATCATTTCACCTTGATACCACTCAATCACTATGCACCATTTCACCTTGATACCACTCAATCACTATGCACCATTTCACCTTGATACTACTCAATCACTATGCACCATTTCACCTTGATACTACTCAATCACTATGCACCATTTCATCTTGATACTACTCAATCACTATGCACCATTTCACCTTGATACTACTCAATCACTATGCACCATTTCACCTTGATACTACTCAATCACTATGCATCATTTCACCTTGATACTACAATTCTGGATTTTGTCGAAAATATTTACTGTAGTAGATACGCCAGGCTCACATCAATGACATAAAGTATGCAACAAAAATCATGCCAATGTCTGCAGAGTGTGTGTTGGTATGTTTGTTGATGGTCTTGTTTACTGACAATCTAATTTAAATGATATTAAGTATATCTCATCAAGGCATATACTTTTTTGATTTGAATAAAATATTACAGTAAGGTACACGCTATTCCGGTGTGTATGTTATATGACAGTAAGATACACACTATTCTGATATGCATGTAATATCACAGCAAGGTTAACACTATTCGAATGTGTATGTGATATGACAGTAAGACACAAATGTTTAATGATATCTTTTTGTATTTTCAAGAGAAGCGCGTAACACTGTACTTGAAATGGGAATTGAGTTTATGGTGCTGACGATCAAGTAGGACAGAAAGTTGTTATCTGATTTATTTATCCTTGTCATTTATATTTCTAAACTGCAAGTCGGGAGATAAATCTTTTGACGCTAATATGTGAAAAGCAGAACATTTGGTTATCTACTACCCTAACGATTGATATATATATATATATATATATATATATATATATATATATATATATATATATATATATATATATATATATATATATATATATATATATATATATATATATGTGTGTGTGTGTGTGTGTGTGTGTGTGTGTGTGTGTGTGTGTGTGTATTATATAGAGAACACAAAAATAGAAAAATAATAGTGTCTTATCTTGTAAAACATCTTCAGAAGTAATATCATGAGTCCCTTCAGAGGAGGGTGAGAGGAGGCAGTAAAAAGAGGTTTATACGAATGTAGCAATCATTGGAAACTCATGTACATGCATCACATTGCGTACTAAAATACATTATTTTTGTTTCTGAACGATTTGTACATGTAATATTTAAAAAGTAACGATTTGTACATGTAATATTTAAAAAGTAACGATTTGTACATGTAATATTTAAAAAGTAACGATTTGTACATGTACTATTTACAAAGTAACGATTTGTACATGTACTATTTAAAAAGTAACGATTTTTACATTACTATTTAAAAAGTAACGATTTGTACATGTAATATTTAAAAAGTAACGACTTGTACATGTAATATCTAAAAAGTAACGATTTGTACATGTAATATTTAAAAAGTAACGATTTGTACATGTAATATTTAAAAAGTAACGATTTGTACATGTAATATTTACAAAGTAACGATTTGTACGTGTAATATTTAAAAAGTAACGATTTGTACATGTAATATTTAAAAAGTAACGATTTGTACGTGTAATATTTAAAAAGTGACGATTTGTACATGTACTATTTAAAAAGTAACGATTTGTACGTGTAATATTTAAAAAGTAACGATTTGTACATGTAATATTTAAAAAGTGACGATTTGTACATGTACTATTTAAAAAGTAACGATTTGTACATGTAATATTTAAAAAGTAACGATTTGTACATGTAATATTTAAAAAGTGACGATTTGTACATGTACTATTTACAAAGTAACGATTTGTACATGTAATATTTAAAAAGTAACGATTTGTACATGTAATATTTAAAAAGTAACGATTTGTACATGTAATATTTAAAAAGTAACGATTTGTACATGTAATATCTAAAAAGTAACGATTTGTACATGTAATATTTAAAAAGTAACTATTTGTACATGTAATATTTAAAAAGTAACGATTTGTACGTGTAATATTTAAAAAGTGACGATTTGTACATGTAATATTTAAAAAGTGACGATTTGTACATGTAATATTTAAAAAGTAACGATTTGTACATGTAATATTTAAAAAGTGACGATTTGTACATGTACTATTTAAAAAGTAACGATTTGTACATGTACTATTTAAAAAGTAACGATTTGTACATGTAATATTTAAAAAGTAACGATTTGTACATGTACTATTTACAAAGTAACGATTTGTACATGTAATATTTAAAAAGTAACGATTTGTACATGTAATATTTAAAAAGTAACGATTTGTACATGTAATATTTAAAAAGTAACGATTTGTACATGTAATATCTAAAAAGTAACGATTTGTACATGTAATATTTAAAAAGTAACTATTTGTACATGTAATATTTAAAAAGTAACGATTTGTACGTGTAATATTTAAAAAGTGACGATTTGTACATGTAATATTTAAAAAGTGACGATTTGTACATGTAATATTTAAAAAGTAACGATTTGTACATGTAATATTTAAAAAGTGACGATTTGTACATGTAATATTTAAAAAGTAACGATTTGTACATGTACTATTTAAAAAGTAACGATTTGTACATGTAATATTTAAAAAGTAACGATTTGTACATGTAATATTTAAAAAGTAACGATTTGTACATGTAATATTTAAAAAGTAACGATTTGTACGTGTAATATTTAAAAAGTGACGATTTGTACATGTAATATTTAAAAAGTGACGATTTGTACATGTAATATTTAAAAAGTAACGATTTGTACATGTAATATTTAAAAAGTGACGATTTGTACATGTAATATTTAAAAAGTAACGATTTGTACATGTAATATTTAAAAAGTGACGATTTGTACATGTACTATTTACAAAGTAACGATTTGTACATGTAATATTTAAAAAGTAACGATTTGTACATGTAATATTTAAAAAGTAACGATTTGTACATGTAATATTTAAAAAGTAACGATTTGTACATGTAATATCTAAAAAGTAACGATTTGTACATGTAATATTTAAAAAGTAACTATTTGTACATGTAATATTTAAAAAGTAACGATTTGTACGTGTAATATTTAAAAAGTGACGATTTGTACATGTAATATTTAAAAAGTGACGATTTGTACATGTAATATTTAAAAAGTAACGATTTGTACATGTAATATTTAAAAAGTGACGATTTGTACATGTACTATTTAAAAAGTAACGATTTGTACATGTAATATTTAAAAAGTGACGATTTGTACATGTACTATTTACAAAGTAACGATTTGTACATGTAATATTTAAAAAGTAACGATTTGTACATGTAATATTTAAAAAGTAACGATTTGTACATGTAATATTTAAAAAGTAACGATTTGTACATGTAATATCTAAAAAGTAACGATTTGTACATGTAATATTTAAAAAGTAACTATTTGTACATGTAATATTTAAAAAGTAACGATTTGTACGTGTAATATTTAAAAAGTGACGATTTGTACATGTAATATTTAAAAAGTGACGATTTGTACATGTAATATTTAAAAAGTAACGATTTGTACATGTAATATTTAAAAAGTGACGATTTGTACATGTACTATTTAAAAAGTAACGATTTGTACATGTAATATTTAAAAAGTAACGATTTGTACATGTAATATTTAAAAAGTGACGATTTGTACATGTACTATTTACAAAGTAACGATTTGTACATGTAATATTTAAAAAGTAACGATTTGTACATGTAATATTTAAAAAGTAACGATTTGTACACGTAATATTTAAAAAGTAACGATTTGTACATGTAATATCTAAAAAGTAACGATTTGTACATGTAATATTTAAAAAGTAACCATTTGTACATGTAATATTTAAAAAGTAACGATTTGTACGTGTAATATTTAAAAAGTGACGATTTGTACATGTAATATTTAAAAAGTGACGATTTGTACATGTAATATTTAAAAAGTAACGATTTGTACATGTAATATTTAAAAAGTGACGATTTGTACATGTAATATTTAAAAAGTAACGATTTGTACATGTACTATTTAAAAAGTAACGATTTGTACATGTAATATTTAAAAAGTAACGATTTGTACATGTAATATTTAAAAAGTAACGATTTGTACATGTAATATTTAAAAAGTAACGATTTGTACGTGTAATATTTAAAAAGTGACGATTTGTACATGTAATATTTAAAAAGTGACGATTTGTACATGTAATATTTAAAAAGTAACGATTTGTACATGTAATATTTAAAAAGTGACGATTTGTACATGTAATATTTAAAAAGTGACGATTTGTACATGTACTATTTAAAAAGTAACGATTTGTACATGTAATATTTAAAAAGTAACGATTTGTACATGTAATATTTAAAAAGTGACGATTTGTACATGTACTATTTACAAAGTAACGATTTGTACATGTAATATTTAAAAAGTAACGATTTGTACATGTAATATTTAAAAAGTAACGATTTGTACATGTAATATTTAAAAAGTAACGATTTGTACATGTAATATCTAAAAAGTAACGATTTGTACATGTAATATTTAAAAAGTAACGATTTGTACATGTAATATTTAAAAAGTAACGATTTGTAAGTGTAATATTTAAAAAGTAACGATTTGTACATGTAATATTTAAAAAGTGACGATTTGTACATGTACTATTTACAAAGTAACGATTTGTACATGTAATATTTAAAAAGTAACGATTTGTACATGTAATATTTAAAAAGTAACGATTTGTACATGTAATATTTAAAAAGTAACGATTTGTACATGTAATATCTAAAAAGTAACGATTTGTACATGTAATATTTAAAAAGTAACGATTTGTACGTGTAATATTTAAAAAGAAACGATTTGTACATGTAATATTTAAAAAGTAACGACTTGTACATGTAATATCTAAAAAGTAACGATTTGTACATGTAATATTTACAAAGTAACGATTTGTACGTGTAATATTTAAAAAGTAACGATTTGTACATGTAATATTTAAAAAGTAACGATTTGTACATGTAATATTTAAAAAGTGACGATTTGTACATGTACTATTTACAAAGTAACGATTTGTACATGTAATATTTAAAAAGTAACGATTTGTACATGTAATATTTAAAAAGTAACGATTTGTACATGTAATATTTAAAAAGTAACGATTTGTACATGTAATATCTAAAAAGTAACGATTTGTACATGTAATATTTAAAAAGTAACGATTTGTACATGTAATATTTAAAAAGTAACGATTTGTACATGTAATATTTAAAAAGTAACGACTTTCACGTCTTCTGAATTGTACATAGGTAGTGCTATACAGAACCAACTGTTCTGTCCTCTCCTTCCTCGATGTTTAGTAGCAACAACTACTCCTTCAATTACCCGAAAAGATTCCTATATATTTATAAACTAATCGTAACAAATAGCGATGATAAGTAAGTTATGTATATTTTAGCGTATGTATGTATCGAATATACCATTGTTGGATCTCACCTAAGAAGCTGCCTACTTTTGTGTGATCTTGCCAGATTACACTTCCTTTTCAAGATCATTTTACCAAAGATATAAAAATAGTACATCGCTTGGTGCTCAGCATTAAGAGGGTAGTTTTAGGATTGGTCGGCCTTGTTCTAGGATAATGTGACTGGGTGGGTCATCATGCTATATGTCTGCGGCATGATGCCATAGTGCTAGACATCATTATAAACCGCCACACTTCAGTTATGTATGTATGTATGTATGTATGTATGTATGTATGTATGTATGTATGTATGTATGTATGTATGTGTGTGTGTGTGTGTGTGTGTGTGTGTGTGTGTGTGCGTGCGTGCGTGCGTGCGTGCGTGCGCGTGCGTGCGTGCGTGCGTGTGTCGCTTATCTGGATTAAGTTGCACATGCCTGGTTTACTTTGAGTAAACTATGCAGTCCCTCTAAATACTTATGAAATACTAAAATTACAATCATGCTCTTTGTAGCCCGTAATAACAAAACACACCCATATTGGCAAGTTCAGTTTGTTTAGATGTTGGAAAACTTCGGTGTTGTAGACTCAAAAGATATTAATGACGAAAATGAGATGTGCCGTTACCTGCTTGTAAACTTGTTCAAATGACAGTTTTGTTTTCGAGTACGGACACACGTAAACAATGAGAGCACGTTTGGTAGTCTTGATGTGAATTTTGCCTGCATCAGCAACAATCATAGATAGGTGAAATCCATTGCCACGCTGACCTTGAAAGGGAATTGTTGACCCGTAAGAGACAATGTACAAGAACTCAACCCGATTTTTAAAAAATGGGCTCTACTGCATAAATGTTTAAAAACTAATTTTACTTTCATTTTCTCTTTTTGAAATTAAGCTTTTATTCAATCTAATAAGGGTAAACATTCGCATTTAAAGTCGGCCATACTTCGACATACGTAGGGGTTTCCTAAAAAATACATTTCGTCTATGCTAATACGATCACAGGACAAATCAAAATAGAAATAGACGGCATAAATCTCGTGAGGGTGGGTGTTGAGGGTTTCACATTACTTTACATAAAATTAAAAGACTACTAGTGTCACCGATGGGATAGAATAGTTTGAATGCATGGTATTGTACTCTCCTTTAAGTATAGCAGTTTTAATATGCAGTTGTTAAGGCAAGTAATATGATAGTGAGGCTCACCTCAAAATGTTTCCGATTGACAGTATACGCTAATATAACATCTCTCTCTCTCTCTCTCTCTCTCTCTCTCTCTCTCTCTCTCTCTCTCTCTCTCTCTCTCTCTATTTGACTTATATTCTCTATTCCGGTCCAAATGCCTGACTTACTTTACGGAGCTTAAAGTTTTGTTTTAACAATGACAACATTCCTTTTCAGTAGCGTTAAATTATACAGTAATTATACAGTCTTATACAGTAGTTTTCCTTCAAATTGTATGTTGCTTTGGAGAAAAGAACTAGATTAACATTTGACTTTCTAGAACACGTTTTCAAAATATGTTTCTTTATTCGTTAACAGCAACAATCTTGTTATCCTTTTATCGTAATGCATTTTTTATTTCTAAGATAAATTAGTTTGAATTTACGTCAACGATGACGATACTATATACAGATGTAGAATTTATTAGTCATTACCTTGACAATCAAACTACAGATTAGGGGTAGAGCTCTAAATGCAAGATGTATTCTGAACAATTTTAAGCTCACGGTTGATAAAAGTTACAAGTAAACATTTTCCGATTTATAACCAAAAGTGTATCGTCTTTTATGTAGACGTGAATTTTCAAAAGCCTAATGTATTAGTAAGTAATTGTTACAAGCCAGTAAATAAGATACACGTAAGTGCAAATTCTAACCTCAGTGGTGATAAATTGCTGTAGATAGAGCAATATAAATGCAAATGATATGCCATTTTACATACTGTATCTGTAAAACAGTGATTTCATCTGTGTTGCAGTTTAAATAGCAGTCACAGTGCGCACTATTAAAGTATGAAGAATTAACCATTGTCGTTACGAGGATAAGCGAACATGTTGAATTATGTTCTGTTTTACCTGAGCTCCCTTAAACGTGCTTTCAAGTCTTTCTGTTTATATTTCAAAGAAACCATGAGGTAAAATAAATATAAAATCATGTGATATTGAAGCGCTTCATACCAAAGGTAAGTAATTGTTTGCAAGAATAAATATTTTGTGAAATTTACCCATCAGTCTCTTAAAAAAAAATTCAAGAGGAAATTTTGAAACTAGCCCTGTGCGACAAGAGGTGATTACCGAACTGATGGTGTTATTTGACAAATGTGATTTCCAAACCGGTCACATTACTTGACAAAATGCAATGTCTAAACCGGTCGTATTGCCTAACAACATTCAATCAGTCTTATTCCATGATACGATTCGACGTAAGAAACGTCATTGGTTTGTATTAGGACAGGAAACCGATATTTAATTTCGATTTATAGTACAGTTATGCAAATCATACTCTCATTTGAAAATAGATTTGGTTCTTAAAATGAGAGACATGTAAAAATATTCATTAGAACATAAAATTCAAGTAGATCCCGTTGCTAGCATGCGTCTTTGGTTACACCTTTCCTTGTTCAAGATGTGATATGCTTAATCATTATAAACAATCACTGACATCATTTGGGGAGGGTGGTGGGTGTGGGTGGGAGGGGGCATTTGCATGTGCTGCAAAATTCCTATAGCTTATATACGAAAAATTGCTGTGGCAAAACTTGACGGTCTTCTAACACACACACACACACACACACACACACACAAAAAATTGAATATAGTATAAAGCTCGGTGAAACTCTACTACGACACAAGTACCATATATACTCTCTCATAAGTCGTGTCAAACTGTACAACAAAGATTTTGATCATAACGTACTAATAGATCAGGGTCTATGGTGATTGTTCTAATGATTACTTTTGACAATCTGCATAGATACGGATCTGCCAGAGCATAGTACGATGACGGGTCTGGATCTGTGGAGTTTTCAGCAGGGCTCGACAGTAAGAAGTTTTCAAATACGATAGAGTTTCATTCATTTTTTAATTAGCGGATGGGCCGTCTCACATGGTGTCTTTATTTCCCAGTCCATGTTAAAGGTGTTCTGGTTTGCCTGAATATGATAAACGTGCTGAACGGTAATTGTGGTGCAGAGTGGCAGAAATCTCATTAATGGATGAAATTTATTATGAATGAGTTGATTTAATTCATTAAATTGTAATTAATTTCATTCATTTTATGTAATAAATTCTTTAATATGACATCTTCTCTTGTGACTTCGTATGGAACTGCAATATCGAGTTTCGTATTTTTTATGAATAATATAGTAAGAGATTTGTAAATGTTTATGTAGAAAACAAGCTGGAAAATGATCAGGTATGCAAACCATTTTATTTATACCCACTTAAGATTAAAAGATACCCATCTAACGGATGCAAATGAATGAAACGACAGGAAATACGGTATCATATTACCAAGGTAAATATAGTTGGTGATGCTTTATGCTTGAATGAGCTAACTGTCTGATTGACTTGAATAAGCTAAATATTTGTTTGACTTGTAGAACAATTTGTGTATAGCTTAAACATTCTCACTTTGCATGAATTTTATAATACCTCATTCTTGTGAGGGAAAAAACAAAACAAATATTGTTTTTCTTTAAAAAATAATTGAGGCAGTAACTGAGATTTAACTATTTTCTAAATTATTTAAATTATTAAAATACAAGCCAGTATTTCCCCTCCAGCACTGGATCTCTGGATAAATAAGGTTTCAAAAATATTTTTAAACAATTATAGATTGAATGGTGGATGTAAGTAGTGATTGGGGGCTCTTGAGCGTCAAATGATTTCCCAGTTATAAAGGTCGTGGGCACGTTTAGCATCAATTTTTTTACCCCCTCCCACCCGGGCATGTTTAGCGTCAATACTTTTTAACCCCTCCCATCCAGACATGTTTAGCGTCAATAATTATTACCCCCTCCCACCCAGGTATTTTAGCGTCAAGGTAAATTGAACATGGTGAATACTAAGCCTATATAGCGTTAGGTGAAAATGAAGTTCTGGTATAAGGACAATAGGAATGGAACAGGTGAGGTGACGTCACGATACTGGAGATTGGTAATAATGTAGCAAACGTTGATCTGAATACACGCTACTTTAGGGCGAGACAAATGAAGGAGAGATATAGATACAGGCATGTATAACACATATACATATATAACACATATACATATACATGTATAACACATATACATAAATTGATCAACATCAGTATATCATACCTAAAATGTAATATCGACTATAGCAATTTTTTTTAGGCAAGAGAGTACATGTTTTTGTAGGCAAAGTTAAAATATAAAATTCACTAAACAAATTATAGTAAGAAAGCAAATCTTTTCGTAAGCATATAAGTGGCCATGAAAAGTGGCGTCTGTTTTCTTCTTCTAATATCTTCTTTTTCTCCACGATATTCTTAGTTTTGTTATCGCTGTTGTCCTTTTTCTTTTTTTCTCCTACTTCTTTTCTCCTCAATCTCTTTAACTTCTTATTTTCTTCCTCTTTTCTAGCTTAATATTGTAAGCTTTTGTTCTTTTTTGTTATCTTTCTGACCTTCCATTTCCATTTGTATTATATCGGGAAAATAAGAATATTGTTCCTCGTGTAGTTTTACAAGCATCTCTTCTAATGGTCCACTACTTCCTGCAATTTATTCATTTTGTCCATGATATTACAAGCCATTTTCTGTGTTTATTAAAGACTGAATGGCATGAACGCTTTCCATTATATACTTCAAGCAAAGACGGAAAAGAAAACATTCTTTACACTCACTTCACATATTATCTACTATCCACACAGAAAGGAAAGGAAAATCCCAATATTTACTTTTTTCTAAAACCCACCAATATCTGCTTTCACACACAGGGAAAGAAGAAACAACAAACACAATATCTACAGTCCTCACAAACGTACGCACACACATACAAACCTAATGATATGGCCTCCGTAGCCAGACCGTCTAAAAGTCGCCTGGCATCCTCCAGGTGCATCTGAAGCTCCAAGAGTTTCAATATTCAGATACTCATTTTGTCGAAGTTGATATGTCGGCTATGGGTAGTCAGACTGATGATGATGAAGATGAAGAAAATTGGATTTAAGTGATGTTCGCTCACTAGGAACATGTATCACTGGTTTGGGCCAGCACAGCTGGTTGTTTAGTTGCTCCTGGAGGACGGAAGGAGAGCCACATACCCCAGACGTGTATGTGTTCACAAAACACTTACTAATTAGGTAGTCAGATCGAGGTACTGTTAAGTTCCTAACAATCTAAGTGTAGGGCCGTGTAGAGTGTGATTGGACCAAACACACACTCATTGTTTTCAGTCGCCATGTACCTTGAATCAATGTAGATCAACTGTCCCTATGAAAATACAGGACGCAATCTCTCAGCAGTTTTAAAATGCCGTAAAATTTTAAGCGAGCATGGGCTGTCACATAAGTCGCAATGGTGACATTTCCAATTAGTCGGATTCTACAAAGTCCAGTTCTTCTTTGTAATTGACTAAGATCAAATTCTCACGAAGGACGTCCACGCATTTCATGTATTTAGTTTTGTCGTGACTCATCTAGAAGTAGCGAAAAGGTTCTGTCTTGGGTAAACACGGTCGTTGTGTCATTTTCCTCCACAAGCATTTTAATATCACCTTGGCAAACGATCGTTTTCCTTCGTTTTTCTCCACGTGGTCTAAAGTGATGCCTTCCTACTCCCAGTAGTTATCTTTGTATTTGTTTTCGGGAGTGTAGCACTAGAAAGTATAGCTGCTGACTTCTTGTTTCAGTTTCAAAAAGGTATCCACATAGTCTGTGAAAGTGCCTTTCTGAGTTTGGTCACCCTTGTGGCATTAATCTGTCTTTGGAAAGTGGTAAATAGCGTACACTTGTAACAGTTGGCATCACAGGTCCAGGGCTTTAAACAATTCCACGCTGGCCCACGTTTCTGTCAAGGCACTTTCTTCCTTGGTATGCTGAAAAGGACAGTCTTCGTTACACGTTCCCGCTCAATGAAAGCATCATTTTTCCTTGGAAATGTGTTTCGTCATCTATTGCGGGTGTCCTGCGGGAAAGTGACGACATTTACACACGTATGGATACAAGTAACACACATCAAAGTATTTAATTTGGTACAGCGAACAGGTGGCATTCGCCTGTAATTCGTAAAAACTGTCTCGCTGATTCAGTGGTTTCACCAGCTTGTATATTTCCACGATGCGTTTAAACTCGGGATCGGTTTTCAAACGGTGATCGTGTTCGTGTTCCGACATTTCCACGACTTGGTATCCTTGCTGTTCTAACTTCTAGCGCCGTTGACAAGTGGTTAGGTACAAGTTTTCTATGGTTCGTTGTAGCAACTGATTTGTGGTGTCACATTTATGGTAGCAGAAGGGACATCCATGAAATAAACACCCGTTAAACTCGCACACGATCTGAATAATTTCAAAGTCCCGAACTTCCATCGAATACGTTTCGATGGTCTTTTTGCATCCTTCGTTGCAGTCATGTTGGATTCATTTGTCTTCCTTATTATACATGTAATGTAGACCGCGTAGTGCTTTGACCGAGTATTGACGTTTGACAAAGTTCGTAATTTGAGGTCTTATGACAGCCAGTATGTTTTAGGGCATGAATTGTTCGCAGTACACTAAGGATCACGCTTTGGCGATGAGGCAGTCTTCTTTCAAAGTATCTCCCCTTCCATGTTCCATGGACAGTTCTCGATATTTTCCACCGCAACGCCGTCAAACGACAATACTTTAATTGCACTTGACCCACTTGCATGGAGTTTGTTTGTGTGGCTCCGTTCAAATTCACTTTAGGACGTTCATTACTTTGTTCCGTATAGTATCTGAGAAGAAAGTGTTCATCGTATCCATAGAAAGTGTGAGCAGTGACCGTGGCATGGCAACGACAATCTCAGTAACGTTCGATGTCCTCTCGACTCCACATCTCGTCGATGAGGTTTAAGCTCCATTTGGCGAAATCGGACAGCATGTTCAGGCCACGAAATATGTTTACGCTCTCCAGGAATCTTATGGGAGCGAGGACAATGACTATAGTCTTTTGGATGTGCTTAATACGCTCGACGAGCCACGCATAAATTAAGAATGTGAAACCTGGCTCCTGCATGCATTCTTCAGCGGTACGTCGGACTTGAAATCTTAACTTAAAAGGGTAAGTGTAAGCCGTAGTTTTAAATTTTCTAGAGGAACGCTTTTACGACTCTCGAATGCAGTAATACCTTTCGGGTGATGCTGGTGAGCTTTGGCTGGGTGTAGACTCCGTGTTTCTGGATTCAGGCTCACTCATGTCATCTTCAAAATCGCTGGCATGAATTGGAACCAAGATTTAAGCTACTGTGATAAATCACGTTTCGGTCTCTTACTTTATTCTTCTTTCCCATCTTGACTGCCAAACGTCAAATGACTACATTTTAAATGACACGGATCCCTATATCAGTGTCAGTATCAGTGTCTTCCATTTCAGTGTTCATTTCACTCTCCAAACGACCAGAACAATGGAAGAACCCAAACAGACCGAACGTCTGATCCACGCTTTGCGAGGTGTCATACGAAAGTTTACTTCAGACAAGCCGACGGACTACTTTGCGAGGTGTCATACGAAAGTTTACTTCAGACAAGCCGACGGATTACTTTGCGAGGTGTCATACGAAAGTTTACTTCAGACAAGCCGACGGATTACTTTGCGAGGTGTCATACGAAAATTTACTTCAGACAAGCCGACGGACTACTTTGCGAGGTGTCATACGAAAGTTTACTTCAGACAAGCCGACGGATTACTTTCGAGATAAAGTCAAGATACTTGCTATAACTCTAAGAAAAAACTTCATCGGACTTTTGAGTGTCCAGATCGTCAAAAAAGCGGGACATGTTTCAGAAGAGACAAACGTCATAATACATGCTATGTTTGTAAAGAGAGAAAACATTGGTCTTCAGACTGCATTAAGAAATATCAGGACCAATAGTTAGAGACGGGTTCAGAACAGAAATTAGAAGAGGTACCCTCCCAAAAGGAAAAACCGAAACATAACCAGAAAGAGAGAAAAAGAGAAGAAAAGAAGACGAAGAGAAAGTGAGGAACATACATACATACATAAACGTTATGCGCAGACTGTATATAGCGATAACTGTAATATGTTGATTGTATATAGGCATGCATTTAGTATGCTGGTGTTTGTATATAGACATAAATGTAATACACTGACTGTAAAAGACATGAATATAGTATCCGGATGTTTATATATAGACATAAATGCAATATTATTAAAATTTGTATATAGATTTAACTTAATACGCTAGCCGTTTGTATATAGACAAATAGGTAGTATGCTGGATGTTTGTATATAGAAATAAATTTAATATGCTGCCTGTTTGTGTGTGTGTATATATATATGTGTGTGTGTGTGTGTGTGTGTGTGTGTGTGTGTGTGAGAGAGAGAGAGAGAGAGAGAGAGAGAGAGAGGACGACGCTGACCTTTCACTTACAGTGATTTGGAAAAGACCAGACCACAAGCAA
Organism: Unio delphinus; assembly: GCA_029339505.1. Lineage (NCBI taxonomy): Eukaryota > Metazoa > Mollusca > Bivalvia > Unionida > Unionidae > Unio > Unio delphinus. The sequence goes on from JAQISU010000112.1 coordinate 3,227,781, forward strand.
TCAGGAGACGTTGACGTGTGGAATTTAACTTCGATCAGTAATTGGTATTAGCGGTTTAACAGAAATACTAAGTCAATAATGTATGCATGTTTTAACTCTTTTTCTGAAAGAAAGTGAATAATTCACAAGTCATTTTCTTAATTTTATTTCGATCAAATAATTAAATAATTGATTAAATTGTTATACGTTGCGAACGGCGGCTCGGAGTATTATATTATTTATCTCTGCTCAGATCTCTCTTATTGCATTCATTAATTTCATATTTTATTTTATTTTTTACTTGATTCGTGCAATAACACCGTCTTTGATTATCTCTTAGAAAAGGATAATTAAAGCATCATTAGGCGTGGGGGATCTTACACATCATCCCGCCACCTTCTGACACATTTATTTATCGGTCGAATGATAAACAAAATCATTGACGATGACACATAGCGCATCTACTAATTGGTACTTATGTTTGACTATTTATCGGACTTGATTTATGTATGACTGGATTCTTTATTGGGTGTGTTTTATGGTACACCAACACATAAAAATATTGTAAAACCCAGCAACTGGGACACGCCACAGTAGCCAACCTGGGCTGATCCAATGAAATATTTGTACCGTCACCATGCTGATCCAATGAAATATTTGTACCGTCACCATGCTGATCCAATGAAATATTTGTACCGTCACCATGCTGATCCAATGAAATATTTGTACCCTCACCATGCTGATCGGTTATTTAACCATTGACTCACTGAGGCAACAACCTGTCTGACTGAATTGTTACAAAAAATATTATTTATTTATTTATTTATTTACTTTGTGACCGATTAAACGTTTATTCCCTTTATCATCTTTCAGGAATTCAAGAAACTTGAACTCTGTGCATCCATGCATACATATATATATATATATATATATATATATATATATATATATATATATATATATATATATATATATATATATATATATATATATACATAGTCAGCATACTACAGTTAATCGCTAATTACAAACAGCCAGCATACAGCATATTACAGTTATGTATATATACATGCAGTCAGCATACTACATCTATCTGTATATAGAGAGAAAGACAGACAGACAGGCATAAACAGTGACAGTGAGATAGACAGAGACAGAGAGACATGGACAGAAAGTAAATGAGGTACAGAGAAACAGAGAGGGGCAGACAAAGACAAGAAGAAGAAGAAGAAGAAGAAGAAGAAGAAGAAGAAGAAGAAGAAGAAGAAGAAGAAGAAGAAGAAGAAGAAGATGATGATGATGATGATGATGATGATGATGATGATGATGATGAAAAAGAAGAAGAAGAGTGATATCGACTCTGTGGCGAAAATATTTATTTCCTATTGATATCAGAATCTCATTATCAAATTCATATGAGTTACTTTTATCTACTAAAAACCCTTCTTTCCCACGAATATCTTGCCAGGATGTTACATTTTCTAAGCAATTGTCGTCGTATAAAAAGCATAGTATATCTGCCATATCAGTAAAGTGCTGTCACATAAAACGTGTCTAGCTTAGCCACACTTAAGAAGGAAACGAAGTGATTAAATTTTATTGAGAATTTTGCAGGCATATGACAATTTAACAACTGTATACTGTATATTGTTTGAATTAAAGATCACATAAAGGAATATTAAGTATCACTACTGTGGACTGAACTAGTTTAAGCAGAGTCATTCCTTTATTGTCTAAGTTATTTTTATTTCAACGTCTTGTTAGGGAATCCAATGACCTCGGGCAATTTTTTATCTTCGCTTGATGTGATGACTTTGATAACGACTAATTTATTGGTTTTATGGGTGCCAGATAAACACGATCATCGCTACGGTCAGTTTAAATGCAGTCGTCCGTTCAGTTACCGTTTTGCATTAGAGTGGCACAACTCTTAGATTCATCTTGAACAGAAGCAATGGCAATTTCGTCGATTGCAATTTCTGAATAGTTGACAAAATGTTGTTTTGCCTACGCAGAAAAGATTAATCATGAAAAAATGCAAGTAATCTTTTACTCACGTGTTGTTGTTCTATGTACATTAAAGTGCTGGCACAGAAAAAAAGATTACAATATCAAGGTGATCCTGCCCCAACTAAAAATATGTATGTATGTATGTATGTATGTATGTATGTATGTATGTATGTATGTATGTATGTATGTATGTATGTATGTATGTATGTATGTATGTATGTATGTATGTAAACTTATACTGTGTTGAAATGTTTTGTTTTCAATGTTGTAATACACATTTTTCGGTAGAAGAGATTTTAGTACGGGCACAACGCGTCTTTTAGAGAGACTTGAACGGCGAGAGCATGCACAGTACTCTAGATATTAAACTGCATGTATCCGAGATATTCGTAGGTGGGTGAAATCCACAGCTACGTCCGAGAGAAACAAATAATAGATTTCAGCCCAGCTTTTTAAAAACAAAATTATATGCTATCTGCATGACTGCTAAGGACAAGTAATAGATTACCATTTTGCTCTTGATTTCACGTACATTTTTGCGAACTATTTTCATTTTTAGCTATCAGCATAGACACAGAATCATATTATGATTTTATCTCATTGCATTTGTTTGTTGATTGTTAAGAAAATTTAGCTTGAATTCACCTCAGAGATGAAGATATTATTCACAGTTGTATGACGTATTAGTCACTGCCCTTGACAACCAAACTATAAATTAGTGTTAGTGTTTAAAATGCAAGATCTATTATGAAAAAGTTACGCAAATTTCATACAAATGTGAATTCACCGGAGTGAACGTGTCCCAGTTTATAACTAAAAGTGTATCGTCTTTCATTCAATAAAAATCCTCAAACTTGTGACATTTACCGAAGCTTAAACTGTTGTACGCTGCATAATAACTAGTAGTAAATATGATACACGTTAATACAACACACTGAAGTCCAACCTCTGTGGTGATAAATTATGCTAATGTAGATACAGCGATAAATGTGCAGATGATATGGCAAGCTATGATTTTTTTATACTGTATACGACAAAATACTGACTTCAGATGGGTTTCAATTGATATGAACACGATTCAAGCTAGAACTAAAGCCATGGCGAAATATAAGCACGGGTCAATTTTTTATTTTCATTTTTTTATATATTTTTTTTTACAGCGCATAGCAAAACACTAGGTCAGTATGGTCAGTTTGTAATGACATAAACTTTAAACAATACAGTTTTGCATGGTATACAATGTCAACATTACAAATACATAAAATACAGAACAATACTTATTTAAATATAGTATGGATTGTCTATGAAACGAATAAGAATATTGTATAAACTCAAAGTTAGGTGAAATTAAACTTTCGAATGATAACTTAATTCTTGAATAATAGAATCGATTCATGTAGACGCTGATTCTGTACTTGATGCAGACGACAGTTATTGTCTCATCAAAACATGAATTACTTACATCGATACAAACGTATTGCAATGATGTTACACTAAAACATGCAAATTACGTTATTGTCAGTACCATACTGTTATTAGAGAGAATAATTGCAAAAGTCAAAGTATAGAATCTCGAAATACGAAACTCTCATGATAATCCAAACTTGCAGACATATCGTGATATAACGATATTACATGAGTTTTTCTCGTGATGATTGTGAAGGTATTTTACATAAATTACAAATATTAATAACATAAATTACAAATATTAATAACATAAATTACAAATATTAATAACATAAATTACAAATATTAATAACATAAATTACAAATATTAATAAAAGCGTAATATGTTTAGCTATGCACTACGCTCTGAACGCTGTATGACAGACTTTCCCAAAAATTTTACTAAAAGAACATGTTGCTCGAAAATAGGTTATATTTGTTCGGATCGGTTGCCATGACTGACTGCTTTTTCGCTATTCAATATACATAAGGGAGATAATTATAATTGCTATGCTTTGTAAATGAACATTATAATTAATATACATATTCATATGTACGATATTTATAAAAATAAAATTAATAGAAGGAAAGACTGTAAATAGTATCCGATTTATTGTGACTCTAGCCATGGTTATATCTATCTATCTATCTATCTATCTATCTATCTATCTATCTATCTATCTATCTATGTATGTATGTATGTATGTATGTATGTATGTATGTATGTATGTATGTATGTATGTATATATATATATATATATATATATATATAGAGAGAGAGAGAGAGAGAGAGAGAGAGAGAGAGAGAGAGAGAGAGAGAGAGAGAGAGAGAGATTCCGTCAGCATCGTCAGTATTTATAGTCATAAATGCACCCCCATGGGTAGCATAGATCCGCGTTTACGCCGCTCTCCTCGTTAATACTTAGCCAAAGTTCTGCCCAAGGCTGGGGAATCAAAGGATCCAACTAGCAAACTGAATTCAGCATTGAGTGCCGGTTACATGCCTTTACCGAGAGCAGTGCTTGACGTGCCAGTGCCCTCTGACTATCAAGCCATTGGATCGGCTCTACGAGTTTTTGAACCACGATAGTCTCTCAGTAGTCAAACAAACCACCATCACCTCTGCAGGCTCTGCACTTTGCTGATGATAACGCTTTTGAATGGTTGGGCATTCACTGCACACGATAAATCGAAAAATGCACCCCGTCAGCATCCTTATCATATACAGATATAAATGCAAGCCATCAGCATTGTCACCATATCTAGACATAAATGCACCACGTCAGAATCATCATCGTCAGAATCATCATCGTCAGTCTCTTGACCTAGTGTGATTGTTGAGGCACTGTGCTGCTGGACATCTGACCAGTTCGCTCCACTTTTCTCAATTACGTGTCAATGACTGTGTCTCCGCAAAAATTTTCTTGGTTCATTATATAATGTTGTCAGTCCACTTTGTTCTCTGTCTACCTCTCTTTCTGCCACCCATGACGCTGCCATGCAGTACCGTTGTGGATAGACTGTTGGCTCTAGTGACATGGCTATACCATTTCAGCTACTAGTATCTCTGTTTGACAGTGGTGAGGAGGTCTTCATAATGGCCTACTTTGTGCCTGATAGTGTTACGCACTTCTTCATTTGTGATGTAAGAGATGTAAGAGATGTAAGAGATGATAAGGATGATAAGGATGATAAGGATGATTATGTAGCATCTTATTTCATGTGCCTGGATTCTTCGTTTTAATTTTGTTGTCAGGGTCCAGGCATCACATGAATACAATAAAACGTCAGTATATATAGACATAAATGCACTAGGTCAACATGGGCAACACAAACAAAGGATTTCAAATGAGTAACGACTTAATATTGAATTGATGAAACGAGTTTAATAACGTCCAGCTATTTCAACGAGTTTCATAAATTTAATATTAAATCATTACCCATTTGAAATTCTTTTATCACACGTTTTTATTTCAGTAGAAATTATTTAGGTAGAATAAAGATCGAATAATTTTGTTCATTCTGACAGACCCCGTACCTTTCATTTGTTGTGCATAAGATATATTTTCACAGTTGAACTAGCAGAAGTATATTACACTTTTTCACAGATTATAAATCAAAGAAGCAGCTTCCATCCAAAAGAATAGAACATTTTATAACGACAAAATCATTTTTCAAAACAGATTGTTTAATGCGATGTCACATTGATACGGTCAACATTAAGTCTACAGTTTATCCTAAAATGTCACTTGCAGAACTACACATTATATTTTTATGTGAAATAAAATACTGTGTGTACATTTACTGCAATGAATTTGTGACCAGATATTTGCAGTATTTGACTGGAACAATATACTGTACAGAAGTCGTAAAGAAATTTATTGAGTCGGATTTGCATCCCATATATACTGCATAAAGATGTTGTTGGATAAAGTTCGGTCCGTTGGGAGACCCATTTATCTCCAAATTCTTCTGTGAACTGAGGTGAGTTTATTTACTTTATATATATGGTGGGTTCTGTATCTATGTTACATATATATCGCTCCCTCTCTCCACCCCGAAATCAGGCAATACCCTTAGTTTTACTTCTTATTGTTGTTCTTGTCTTGTAGTTTTAACGCATGTTTCTCTATACGATATTGCTATTATCACTCAGTGCAAATCTATCCTACAAGAGAGAAACGATATCATCTTTAATATTAACAAAAACAAACATACAATGAAATAAATTTATTATATCTAGACGGGAATTTCTCTAAAGATGTTTTACACGAAATAACCAAGTTCATAGTTAGGAATATGATAGCATGCGGACCAATCTTTAAAATAGGGGAAAATATTAGATAGAAGGGAGGGACAGGGACCTCAGGAGGAGAAAGTACTAGCAATGAGAACACGGGGCTAAATCACATGGCGCTACGCGAAGTGGGCAGGCCCGTGGAAGAGCTGGGAAACAAACTCACCTAGAGAATTAAGCACAATCAACACAACTCACGCATTAGATAGTATACTGCTATCATAGAAAGTCACTGTTGACTAACAATCATTACTACTCTGTGGAGATTCGTATGAATCTACACAGACAGCCCGCTTAAAGGGAAGTTAAAATCATTTTTCGGCACGGAATAGGGAATTAACGATAAATAAATAAAGGTCAAAAAGAGATCGAGACGGGTGATGTGCAAACAAAATTTAAAAAAATGTACGGATCCCGTTTAGCAGCAGAGAGGGTGAACCCTACAACTTTTTCAGACAAAATTTGATTGAATCCTTAAAACGAACCTTCCTACGATCAAAAAAAAAATGTCTCAGGGATGAATCCTACAACTTTTTCAGACAAAAAAAATCTCCATTTTTGCAAACGGAGATTTTACGATTTTGCTCACAACTTGTTGTCATTCATTGAGTTAACAAAAATAATAAATGATTTGAGACCTCCACAGACACTAAAAAAATGAAAATAAGTGTCAGATTGACTTTTATGTCATTAACTAATATGGAGTACGCTCATAATCCAACTATCAGATTGATGTTTTATGTGATTGAGTATGAAATTACAGTAACGAGTAACAATATATTTTCAACGCTTGGCGTATATAAATTCAGTGACAAAGTCACCGACTAAACGATCTTCCACAACACTACCACTCACACGTGACGATATTATTTCTGCAATTGAATCACATGAGCGAGATCTGTCCGTTACTGAATTGTTGTTCAGAACTCCAAATCTCAATGATGTGAATTCTAGTTATGGATACGCATTTATCAGTGCCATTATTGACGAGAATAATTCGAAGTGTTATTTTACTGGACGACTCGTTACGATGATAGCGCGAACCGGATATGATATCACGTGGGAATTACCAGATGAATATGATGTGTGGTGCGAAAAAATAAAACAAAAAAAAGAGCAACAAATCTCCGCCGCGGCAATTAATAATAATCCCGTCGTAGATGATTTTTTGAAATCTTCTATCGGAGAAAGAATTGCTAATGCGGGTGATAAAATCACCAGTGACTTTGTCATCGGTGAACAACAAAAATATCATCGATATGATCCTAAAAATCCTCTGGATTTAGAACCCTACGCAAAGAAATTGATGTATCTCAATCATGTATTTCAAACTGATGTGAGCAAATTGGATACAAACACGATTGAACATCTCGATAAAAACGTATCACGATTACAACGATATCAGCGAGTCCTTGTTGATAAATTTAATGATGGTAAATCAATTATTACACAACAATACCGATCTGATAAAATCAATCCACGGCAACAACTCGAAATTGTCAGAAGTATCCTTGAAGTATTAAAACTTCCCGATGTGGTTCCAGATGATTTATCGGTGAAGTGTGTTTCTGTGAATCGCGCTGAATTAATCAAGAGCATCAATGAGATGTTAGCGCAACCGGACCAACTCGATAAATACCAAGCGCTGTTAAAACATTTCAGTAAGATATTTCCGGATGTGAAATTCTTTAGAGCGGGAACACTATCAGTTAAAAATATCATCGAAAAAATTAAATTGATTTACAAGGGATTCGGTGGAAAATTACAATCTGATGATAAAAAAAACGCAGGGAGATTTAATCTCACACTGTTTTATCCTGAGTGGCCGAAATCTGATTTCATAGATGACCCTACATGGATTAATGAAACCGTTGATGATGTGGGATTCGCTGGTAAAGACCTTATTGCGACGGATACACACACTACAATGTTGCGATTTCATGTTTGGACCGTTAATGGTTGGTTTTCTCGATATGATGATTCCGATTGATCAGCGTAGAATGAGGGAAGTGTCAGTATTATTATTTTTATATAGGAATTTCCACACTTTCCTCATCAATGAACGAAGATGTCTCACGGTAAAATAACACTTCTATGGTGACTTTGTTGTTAAAAGATATCTTTCATTGAATAAAATGCCTCATCGTAGGATATTGAGCGGTTTATTGATGCTGAAGTTGAGAATGAAATGAATCAAATGTTGAAAGTCACCAGTGACTAATCTCACTTGTGTTGTAATCTGGTTTCAATCACTTTAAACTCAGTTTCGCTGATTGATTCAAATGTGAAATAAGTTCCACATTCAATATTTTCTATTTTAATTAATTTATGCTGTTTTGATGGATCAATAACATCTGGTTTATTATAAAAGATAACGGTTTTTTTATCATCAGATACCATCACGGCGGGAACACCATCGTGCAGTAGTCTTTGAATGATATCTAACACATCAAAATCTACTTGTTGGTTTCGTTGATGATATTTTTCACTGAGACGAAAACGTGCCTCTGAGTTTCTATTGTTATGGATTGCACATTTATGAATGACACCATCAGGACCTTTTTCTGTTATAATTCTTCGACCGGTGCCTGTGATCTTATCATAAACCGTTAATTTTGGATAGCGATTGCGATAATCGTTAAGTGCAGCCTCAAACTGAGACATATAATTAAAGCGGTTATTTAATTAATTATTGAATTGTTACAATTGATAAATCATTGAGAATATTTATTTCATCATCGTTGTGATACAATTATTACAATTGATAAATTATTACAATTGATAAATTGTTACAATTGATAAATCATTGAGAATATTTATTTCATCATCGTTGTGATACAATTGTTACAATTGATAAATTGTTACAATTGATAAATTGTTACAATTGATAAAATCATTGGGAATTATTAAAAATATTAGAAATTTTATTTCATTGTCGATTATGTCGCTGTTGATAAATTTTCTTGTTGCTGTATTTAAAATTATTAGAAATTTTATTTCATCGTCGATTATGTTACAATTGATAAATTGTTACAAAAAATAAAATCATTGGGAAATTTTATTTCATCGTCGTTGTGAAATCATTGGGAATTTTTATTTCATTTACAATATTAATTATTTGTTACAATTGATAAATTGTCGCTGTTGATAAATTGTTGCTGTTGATAAAATCATTGGGAAATTTTATTTCATTTACAATATTAATTATTTGTTACAATTGATAAATTGTCGCTGTTGATAAATTGTTGCTGTTGATAAAATCATTGGGAAATTTTATTTCATCGTCGATTATGTTACAATTGATAAATTGTTACAAAAAATAAAATCATTGGGAATTTTTATTTCATTTACAATATTAATTATTTGTTACAATTGATAAATTGTTGCTGTTGATAAATTGTTGCTGTTGATAAATTGTCGCTGTTGATAAATTGTTGCTGTTGATAAATCATTGGGAAATTTTATTTCATTTACAATGTTAATTATTTGTTACAATTGATAAATTGTTACAATTGATAAATTGTTACAATTGTGAAATCATTGAAAATATTTATTTCATCGTCGTTGTGAAATCATTGAAAATATTTATTTCATCGTCGTTGTGAAATCATTGAAAATATTTATTTCATCATCGTTGTGATACAATTGATAATCTTTTATTACTGTTGGGGGGATTTTCATTTACAATATTTATTTCATCGTCGTTGTGAAATCATTGGAAATTTCATTTACAATTATCGCTGTTAATAAATTGTTGGAAATTATTAGAAATATTTACTGTCGATTATGTTGCTTTTGATAAATCATTGGGAAATTTTATTTCATTTACAATATTAATTATTTGTTACAATTGTTACAATTGATACAATTAATACAATTGATACAATTGTCGCTGTTGATAAATCATTGGAAATTATTAGAAATTTTATTTCATTTACAATATTAATTATTTGTTGCAATTGTTACAATTGATACAATTAATACAATTGATATAATTGTCGCTGTTGATAAATCATTGGAAATTATTAGAAATTTTATTTCATTTACAATATTAATTATTTGTTGCTGTTGATAAATCATTGGAAATTATTAGAAATTTTATTTCATTTACAATATTAATTATTTGTTGCAATTGTTACAATTGTCGCTGTTGATAAATTGTCGCTGTTGATAAATTGTCGCTGTTGATAAATCATTGGGAAATTATCAGAAATTTTATTTCATTTACAATATTAATTATTTGTTGCAATTGTTACAATTGATACAATTAATACAATTGATATAATTGTCGCTGTTGATAAATCATTGGAAATTATTAGAAATTTTATTTCATTTACAATATTAATTATTTGTTGCTGTTGATAAATCATTGGAAATTATTAGAAATTTTATTTCATTTACAATATTAATTATTTGTTGCAATTGTTACAATTGTCGCTGTTGATAAATTGTCGCTGTTGATAAATTGTCGCTGTTGATAAATCATTGGGAAATTATTAGAAATTTTATTTCATTTACAATATTAATTATTTGTTGCAATTGTTACAATTGTCGCTGTTGATAAATTGTCGCTGTTGTAAATCATTGGGAAATTTTATTTCATTTACAATATTAATTATTTGTTGCTGTTGTAACAATTGTCGCTGTTGATAAATCATTGGAAATCATTGGGAAATTTTATTTCATTTACAATATTAATTATTTGTTACAATTGTAACAATTGTCGCTGTTGATAAATCATTGGGAAATTATTAGAAATTTTATTTCATTTACAATATTAATTATTTGTTGCAATTGTTACAATTGTCGCTGTTGATAAATCATTGGGAAATTTTATTTCATTTACAATATTAATTATTTGTTACAATTGTAACAATTGTCGCTGTTGATAAATCATTGGAAATTATTAGAAATTTTATTTCATTTACAATATTAATTATTTGTTACAATTGTAACAATTGTCGCTGTTGATAAATCATTGGGAAATTTTATTTCATTTACAATATTAATTATTTGTCGCTGTTGATAAATTGTTACAATTGATACAATTAATACAATTGATACAATTATCGCTGTTGATAAATCATTGGGAAATTTTATTTCATTTACAATATTTATTTCATTGTCGCTGTTGATAAATTGTTACAATTGATACAATTAATACAATTGATACAATTATCGCTGTTGATAAATCATTGGTAAATTTTATTTCATTTACAATATTTATTTCATCGTTGTTGTTGATAAATTGTCGCTGTTGTAAATCATTGGGAAATTTTATTTCATTTACAATATTAATTATTTGTTGCTGTTGTAACAATTGTCGCTGTTGATAAATCATTGGAAATCATTGGGAAATTTTATTTCATTTACAATATTTATTATTTGTTGCTGTTGATAAATCATTGGAAATTATTAGAAATTTTATTTCATTTACAATATTAATTATTTGTTACAATTGTAACAATTGTCGCTGTTGATAAATCATTGGGAAATTTTATTTCATTTACAATATTAATTATTTGTTGCTGTTGATAAATCATTGGAAATTATTAGAAATTTTATTTCATTTACAATATTAATTATTTGTTGCTGTTGATAAATCATTGGGAAATTTTATTTCATTTACAATATTAATTATTTATTTATTGCTGATAAAAATATTCTTCTATAATTTCTTTACTTAAAATTATCTATTTATTTTGATCTTACTATTTTTAATCAGATTAAAATTGAGTTATAATTTATTTACAATTTCAACTAAAAAAAAATAATTATTCTCTCCGACGAAATATTAATAAATAATTATTTTTTATCAAGTAATAATATATCCGCGCTTTTTAAGTTGAGGTACTATAGTACTTAGAGCTTAATGCTCGAGTAATTACATAAGTAATTACCTCAACTTAAAAAGCGCGGATATATTATTACTTGATAAAAAATAATTATTTATTAATATTTCGTCGGAGAGAATAATTATTTTTTTTTAGTTGAAATTGTAAATAAATTATAACTCAATTTTAATCTGATTAAAAATAGTAAGATCAAAATAAATAGATAATTTTAAGTAAAGAAATTATAGAAGAATATTTTTATCAGCAATAAATAAATAATTAATATTGTAAATGAAATAAAATTTCCCAATGATTTATCAATAGCAACAAATAATTAATATTGTAAATGAAATAAAATTTCTAATAATTTCCAATGATTTATCAACAGCAACAAATAATTAATATTGTAAATGAAATAAAATTTCCCAATGATTTATCAACAGCGACAATTGTTACAATTGTAACAAATAATTAATATTGTAAATGAAATAAAATTTCTAATAATTTCCAATGATTTATCAACAGCAACAAATAATTAATATTGTAAATGAAATAAAATTTCCCAATGATTTCCAATGATTTATCAACAGCGACAATTGTTACAACAGCAACAAATAATTAATATTGTAAATGAAATAAAATTTCCCAATGATTTACAACAGCGACAATTTATCAACAACAACGATGAAATAAATATTGTAAATGAAATAAAATTTACCAATGATTTATCAACAGCGATAATTGTATCAATTGTATTAATTGTATCAATTGTAACAATTTATCAATAGCGACAATGAAATAAATATTGTAAATGAAATAAAATTTCCCAATGATTTATCAACAGCGATAATTGTATCAATTGTATTAATTGTATCAATTGTAACAATTTATCAACAGCGACAAATAATTAATATTGTAAATGAAATAAAATTTCCCAATGATTTATCAACAGCGACAATTGTTACAATTGTAACAAATAATTAATATTGTAAATGAAATAAAATTTCTAATAATTTCCAATGATTTATCAACAGCGACAATTGTTACAATTGTAACAAATAATAAATATTGTAAATGAAATAAAATTTCCCAATGATTTATCAGCAGCGACAATTGTAACAATTGCAACAAATAATTAATATTGTAAATGAAATAAAATTTCTAATAATTTCCCAATGATTTATCAACAGCGACAATTGTTACAATTGTAACAAATAATTAATATTGTAAATGAAATAAAATTTCCCAATGATTTCCAATGATTTATCAACAGCGACAATTGTTACAACAGCAACAAATAATTAATATTGTAAATGAAATAAAATTTCCCAATGATTAAAACAGCGACAATTTATCAACAGCGACAATTTATCAACAGCGACAATTGTAACAATTGCAACAAATAATTAATATTGTCAATGAAATAAAATTTCTAATAATTTCCCAATGATTTATCAACAGCGACAATTTATCAACAGCGACAATTGTAACAATTGCAACAAATAATTAATATTGTAAATGAAATAAAATTTCTAATAATTTCCAATGATTTATCAACAGCAACAAATAATTAATATTGTAAATGAAATAAAATTTCTAATAATTTCCAATGATTTATCAACAGCGACAATTATATCAATTGTATTAATTGTATCAATTGTAACAATTGCAACAAATAATTAATATTGTAAATGAAATAAAATTTCTAATAATTTCCAATGATTTATCAACAGCGACAATTGTATCAATTGTATTAATTGTATCAATTGTAACAATTGTAACAAATAATTAATATTGTAAATGAAATAAAATTTCCCAATGATTTATCAACAGCAACATAATCGACAGTAAATATTTCTAATAATTTCCAACAATTTATTAACAGCGATAATTGTAAATGAAATTTCCAATGATTTCACAACGACGATGAAATAAATATTGTAAATGAAAATCCCCCCAACAGTAATAAAAGATTATCAATTGTATCACAACGATGATGAAATAAATATTTTCAATGATTTCACAACGACGATGAAATAAATATTTTCAATGATTTCACAACGACGATGAAATAAATATTTTCAATGATTTCACAATTGTAACAATTTATCAATTGTAACAATTTATCAATTGTAACAAATAATTAATATTGTAAATGAAATAAAATTTCCCAATGATTTATCAACAGCAACAATTTATCAACAGCGACAATTTATCAACAGCAACAATTTATCAACAGCAACAATTTATCAATTGTAACAAATAATTAATATTGTAAATGAAATAAAAATTCCCAATGATTTTATTTTTTGTAACAATTTATCAATTGTAACATAATCGACGATGAAATAAAATTTCCCAATGATTTTATCAACAGCAACAATTTATCAACAGCGACAATTTATCAATTGTAACAAATAATTAATATTGTAAATGAAATAAAATTTCCCAATGATTTTATTAACAGCAACAATTTATCAACAGCGACAATTTATCAATTGTAACAAATAATTAATATTGTAAATGAAATAAAAATTCCCAATGATTTCACAACGACGATGAAATAAAATTTCCCAATGATTTTATTTTTTGTAACAATTTATCAATTGTAACATAATCGACGATGAAATAAAATTTCTAATAATTTTAAATACAGCAACAAGAAAATTTATCAACAGCGACATAATCGACAATGAAATAAAATTTCTAATATTTTTAATAATTCCCAATGATTTTATCAATTGTAACAATTTATCAATTGTAACAATTTATCAATTGTAACAATTGTATCACAACGATGATGAAATAAATATTCTCAATGATTTATCAATTGTAACAATTTATCAATTGTAATAATTGTATCACAACGATGATGAAATAAATATTCTCAATGATTTATCAATTGTAACAATTCAATAATTAATTAAATAACCGCTTTAATTATATGTCTCAGTTTGAGGCTGCACTTAACGATTATCGCAATCGCTATCCAAAATTAACGGTTTATGATAAGATCACAGGCACCGGTCGAAGAATTATAACAGAAAAAGGTCCTGATGGTGTCACTCATAAATGTGCAATCCATAACAATAGAAACTCAGAGGCACGTTTTCGTCTCAGTGAAAAATATCATCAACGAAACCAACAAGTAGATTTTGATGTGTTAGATATCATTCAAAGACTACTGCACGATGGTGTTCCCGCCGTGATGGTATCTGATGATAAAAAAACCGTTATCTTTTATAATAAACCAGATGTTATTGATCCATCAAAACAGCATAAATTAATTAAAATAGAAAATATTGAATGTGGAACTTATTTCACATTTGAATCAATCAGCGAAACTGAGTTTAAAGTGATTGAAACCAGATTACAACACAAGTGAGATTAGTCACTGGTGACTTTCAACATTTGATTCATTTCATTCTCAACTTCAGCATCAATAAACCGCTCAATATCCTACGATGAGGCATTTTATTCAATGAGAGATATCTTTTAACAACAAAGTCACCATAGAAGTGTTATTTTACCGTGAGACATCTTCGTTCATTGATGAGGAAAGTGTGGAAATTCCTATATAAAAATAATAATGCTGACACTTCCCTCATTCTACGCTGATCAATCGGAATCATCATATCGAGAAAACCAACCATTAACGGTCCAAACATGAAATTGCAACATTGTAGTGTGTGTATCCGTCGCAATAAGGTCTTTACCAGCGAATCCCACATCATCAACGGTTTCATTAATCCATGTAGGGTCATCTATGAAATCAGATTTCGGCCACTCAGGATAAAACAGTGTGAGATTAAATCTCCCTGCGTTTTTTTTATCATCAGATTGTAATTTTCCACCGAATCCCTTGTAAATCAATTTAATTTTTTCGATGATATTTTTAACTGATAGTGTTCCCGCTCTAAAGAATTTCACATCCGGAAATATCTTACTGAAATGTTTTAACAGCGCTTGGTATTTATCGAGTTGGTCCGGTTGCGCTAACATCTCATTGATGCTCTTGATTAATTCAGCGCGATTCACAGAAACACACTTCACCGATAAATCATCTGGAACCACATCGGGAAGTTTTAATACTTCAAGGATACTTCTGACAATTTCGAGTTGTTGCCGTGGATTGATTTTATCAGATCGGTATTGTTGTGTAATAATTGATTTACGATCATTAAATTTATCAACAAGGACTCGCTGATATCGTTGTAATCGTGATACGTTTTTATCGAGATGTTCAATCGTGTTTGTATCCAATTTGCTCACATCAGTTTGAAATACATGATTGAGATACATCAATTTCTTTGCGTAGGGTTCTAAATCCAGAGGATTTTTAGGATCATATCGATGATATTTTTGTTGTTTACCGATGACAAAGTCACTGGTGATTTTATCACCCGCATTAACAATTCTTTCTCCGATAGAAGATTTCAAAAAATCATCTACGACGGGATTATTATTAATTGCCGCGGCGGAGATTTGTTGCTCTTTTTTTTGTTTTATTTTTTCGCACCACACATCATATTCATCTGGTAATTCCCACGTGATATCATATCCGGTTCGCGCTATCATCGTAACGAGTCGTCCAGTAAAATAACACTTCGAATTATTCTCGTCAATAATGGCACTGATAAATGCGTATCCATAACTAGAATTCACATCATTGAGATTTGGAGTTCTGAACAACAATTCAGTAACGGACAGATCTCGCTCATGTGATTCAATTGCAGAAATAATATCGTCACGTGTGAGTGGTAGTGTTGTGGAAGATCGTTTAGTCGGTGACTTTGTCACTGAATTTATATACGCCAAGCGTTGAAAATATATTGTTACTCGTTACTGTAATTTCATACTCAATCACATAAAACATCAATCTGATAGTTGGATTATGAGCGTACTCCATATTAGTTAATGACATAAAAGTCAATCTGACACTTATTTTCATTTTTTTAGTGTCTGTGGAGGTCTCAAATCATTTATTATTTTTGTTAACTCAATGAATGACAACAAGTTGTGAGCAAAATCGTAAAATCTCCGTTTGCAAAAATGGAGATTTTTTTTGTCTGAAAAAGTTGTAGGATTCATCCCTGAGACATTTTTTTTTGATCGTAGGAAGGTTCGTTTTAAGGATTCAATCAAATTTTGTCTGAAAAAGTTGTAGGGTTCACCCTCTCTGCTGCTCGTTTCGATCCAAGTAGACCTATTATATAAATAAGAAAGATTACAAAACATGGAACACCATAAAGCAAACATTAAAAAAAATAGGTTGGAAACAACCATTTAAACTAAAGTTAAGACACCATGTTTTTGTACCAAATTCAAAACCTTTTAAGTATAAATTAAATATAACTATAAAATCTATTTTAAAAAGACCGTTTAAGGGTCTTTATATGGTTAAACAACTGGGAAACTTTGACCAAAATGGCTATCCTTACAAGATACACTGTATACATATGTATACATATAGCAACATACAAATAGCACAACACAAATAACACACACAGGATACAGGAAACCCCTAGCCAGGGTTAACTTTAAGAAATAAAGACATGAAACCCATGATGGGCCTCTGAGCTCGAGTGAAATTGTCATAGAAAACATTAAGGACCAAAATATCAAATTTTCATATAATCCCGATGGGACAAAATTAAGGTTAAGGTAACTAAATGGAATTTCCTATAAAAAAAAAAGCACAAAACTACACATCGTGGGGAACACACTCATACATAAAAACACTTTTTTAAATTTTTTTTTAAATTGGGGTTGGGGCATCTATCTGGTGCCCCCCCCCCCCCCAAAAAAAAAAAAAAATTTCATCGTACACTTGACTGCCTATTTTATAGTATGCAAAAGACGGCATGTTTTTTTAATTTTCAGACATTTCGCGAACTTTAAAAAGAAAAATATGATGTAAAGAGACTATCAATCATTATCACTTTGATGTATAATGAATGTACGCGATAAATATCAATTATTATGAAATTGATGTGTAATGACTGTATGCGATAACTATCAATTATTATGAAATTGATGTGTAATGACTGTATGCGATAACTATCAATTATTAGGAAATTGATGTGTAATGACTGTATGCGATAACTATCAATTATTATGAAATTGATGTATAATGAATGTACGCGATAACTATCAATTATTATGAAATTGATGTGTAATGACTGTACGCGGTAACTATCAATTATTATGAAATTGATGTGTAATGACTGTACGCGGTAACTATCAATTATTATGAAATTGATGTGTAATGACTGTACGCGGTAACTATCAATTATTATGAAATTGATGTGTAATGACTGTATGCGATAACTATCAATTATTATGAAATTGATGTGTAATGACTGTATGCGGTAACTGTCAATTATTATGAAACTGATTATTATTGATTGTATACGTCAACTTTTTATCATTGTGACCTTGATGTGTAATGACTGACCGCGTGGACCATCAGTCCATCACCTTCATGTGTAGTGGCTGTATGAATTGTATCGTCTTAAATATAACTTTGATTTATTTTGTTTTCTATTTCGATTTTGTTGATGTTGTTGTTGTTGTTGTTGTTGTTGTTTTATTGTGCTTTATAGGTGGGCTTAATGTGTCTCTTTATATGCTTTGTTGTTTTTTCTGTTCTTTTTAAATTCACATTTGTATGGCGTGTACATTTATAATAAATACAATACTATTATTCTGTTGAAACATTTGGAGAGTATTTCATCCTAATTTGGTTGTTCGTATTGGTGGAAACCAAAAATAACAGACATTGCACTAACCCATGTTAATAATTGACTTATTCATCTTTACCTTACCATTTACGTTATTGCTACATGTTATGCCAAGTCACCAGTTTTCACGACTGACGTATAGAATAATGTATGGTATGATAAAACAGACCAATATATGTAGAAATGAAAATTTTTATATCCTTCCCACGGATATCCACCCATAGTATCCATAGCGTTCAATTACCACTGTATTACGAATATGAACCGTCTGCCGTAACAAAGATATTCGACGTTAGATAATGGCTTGTGATAGGAAAGGATGACAACATGCATTGATTGTGCCAAACAATACCTGTAATTACATATCTTTACAGGTAAAACAAGAGTCCTTAATATTGTGTCTTTCCAGTTGTTTTTATCAGCTATAGTAAGTCTGTATTTTGTCACATGAGCTGGTTTAAGTACTTTTTTTTATACAAATAAATGTTTGTTGAAATTTTAGATTTTTTATCTCTACTTTTTCTGTGTTAATTTGAACAGATAAAGTCTCCGGTTTCTTTATTTGCAGTAGATTATTTCTTGAACAGCAGTTTTTTTCTTTCTTTGATTTATTGATGTCAGTTAGACATAGCCTCTTTTGACAATGAGATTTTATAATGAGTGTTCATTTCTTAATCGAAATATTCTCATGTTACAAGTGCATGCCAATAAGTGTTACATTTCCTTTTGCCGTTCACCTTTGAAGATTTCCGTCGATTTTATTATAATCGGCTCTTTAATATTTATTTTCTAATTATCCGGAGCGAATTTCCAAAATGATACACATCATGTAGTAAGTTTAGGTTATTGTTCTCAGATGAAACTTTTGCACAAATGAATTCGTCCATGTATATATTTTTTTCTTCACCAATTGAATTAAATGATCAAAAGTAAAGATTATTTGAATTTTCGTTGCAAGAGACCTAATTTCGATGATAACAATTGCTTACAGATGAATCGAACTGTAAGGCGTTCCCATTTATGGACATTTATTGTAAACAACTTTATAAATTAATCATTAAGGTATTTGAATAATTCCATTATGATTAAAACCATCAGGAGATCAACCCAAGTGTGTGGATTTAACACCCAGCGATCACTCCATAAAGTCGTTCCCCCGCCACTCTCGCGGAGGTGGAATTGCTGTCATCACAAGAATTCCATGATAAAATGCCTTAAGTATAACACAACCTTCAATTTCTGCCACACATTGTTTGAACTAGTCCAAACAACACTCACAATGGAACAAAGGTCAGTCCATTTTTTTCTTCTCTACTGCCCTCCTCTTAGTAGAAAAAACAAGCTGACTGAATCACTCTTTCTGAAGCAGTTTCCAAATCTTATGGAGTATGGAAATTCGATAGGTGCCAACCTAATTATTCTTGGAGATTCCAGCTTTCACTTTGACTGTCCTAGAAACCCATACACGTCAAAACTCCTAGATTCCATTCATGTTTTCAATCTTAAACAGTCGGTTAACCAACCTACCCATAAACTTGGTCACATTTTAGACTGGTTTCTTTATAGACCTGATGATAATATTCGGCAATCCACCCTTGTATCCCACGAACTTGCATCAGATCACCTCTGCATTATATGCCATCTCGACGTATCAGTCCCTTACCCTCCACCTTTATTTGCTACCAAGAGAAACCTCCGTATAATAAATAGAACCAAATTCATGCATGATATCCAAGAAAACCTAACAACTTTCTTACATCCAACAGCGGAACAACTTGATAACTGCCTGCATTCGTTGCTTGAAAAACATGCCCCAGCCACCAAATGCAGAGTATCAATAAAAAAAGTGTTCTCCATGGTATAGCAGTGTTAGGGACCAGCTTCGCACTGCTAAAAGACATCGCCGAAAAGCAGAGAGGCTTTTTCTTTCCACCAGACTCACTATTCATAAACAAATTTATGAAGCCGCTAAGAAGAACGTCACAATGATAGTCAATTTAGCAAAATTATCCCACTACAGTACTAAGATCACGGAGAGTTCCAGCTGTAAAGAGCTCTTCGAGATAATTAACAAACTAATGTCAAGGAACAAATGTACACCACTTCCAACTATCTTCTCTTCAGTAGACCTTCCGGACCAATTTGCAAATGTCTTCCGTGACAAAGTACAAGCCATTTGAGATTCGCTTGACATCACAATTTCAACTGAATCGTCACTATACAGTTATGATGCAGAATTTCAGCGACAATCATTAGGAGCATTTGAACCTGTCTATATTGACTTAGTACGGACAATCGTGATGAAGAGTGCACCAAAGACTTGTGAACTTGATCCAATTCCGACATCACTGCCGCTTGAATGCTTAGACCCAATATTGCCTTCACCAACTGAATTTATTAATATCTCTCTCTCATCGGGTGTATTCCCATCATTTTTCAAATTGCCATCGTAAAGCCTCTGCTGAAGAAACCAACACTTGACCATTACGATTTAAAAAAACTACTGCCCAGTTTCTAATCTCCCATTCATATAACAAATCTTAGAAAAGGTTCTTCTAACCCAAATTGTATCTCATTTGAATTCAAACCGTCTTTTTAGCAATGTACAGTCTGCATCTCGCCCTTGCCACAGTACGGAAATTACTCTTCTGAAAGTATTCAATGACATTCTCTCTGCTTTGGATAGTGGAAAGATTACAGTCCTCAGTCCTGTTATGGTCTCTGTATGCTCTGTATGGTCGAGACTTAACCATATTTGAGTTATCTTTTAATTTTAATTGTATGTGATACTCCAATAAAAAGATGTTTGTTATGCAGGGCAGATGTATGACCAAGATACACCAATGATAAAGGTGTTTGTTAGAGGAAAAACATTGCTTGGATTGTTTTAATAATTACCACTTTATGTCTAAGTTTTTTTTAATTCTCTACATTTATGATTTTTGTTGTCAAGTATATACAAACTGGAATCTGATTCCAGTTGATTTTTATTTCTCTTCTTAACACGATCATATAATGAATAGCTTACAATAAAAGCGACGTCTTGACAGGTAAAATGCTAATTTTAATGAATGGATGAGTAAACGAAACGGGTGGTTCAGTCTAGATTAGATCATATATTTTAATACCATCTCAAGTTCTGTCGCTTTATTATTATGCCTTTTTCAAATGTTTTACAATCATTTTTAAACATGAACATAAATGACTTGTATGTCAAATGAATAACAAGACATTGACACTATTACGTGTATGTTTATAATCTTGACCATCCAGCTTCACACCAATCTATATAACTGACCAATCAGTTTGGTAAACCGATTTACTATGTACTTTAGTAATAGAAACCTATTCGAACCGTTATTAAAGATTCTTGAAATAATATGTGGAAGTTGCAAGTAGAATTAGATCGTTCTGTCTTAAAACCATAGGTAAAAGAAACACCTGGAATAGGAATCATTACGACAAAAGCATGTGTCAGCCATTACTACTGAAGAATGTGTCAATCAATGCAACATAAATATATGTGTCAATCATTACTTCCGAAGAATTAGTAGATTCTATCATTGTTATAAAAGTACAAATGTATATATGTCAATTATTACTACAGAATTACATGTCAACCAATGCTACAGAAATAGATGTTTATTATTACTATAGAAGTATGTGTCAATCATTACTACATAAGTAGATGTATATCATTATTATAGAAGTATGTGTCAATCATTACTACATAAGTAGATGTATATCATTATTATAGAAGTATGTGTCAATCATTACTACATAAGTAGATGTATATCATTATTATAGAAGTATGTGTCAATCATTACTACATAAGTAGATGTATATCAATATTATAGAAGTATATATGTCAATTATTACTACAGTATTATATGCCAATCATTACTACAGAAGTATGTGTCAATCATTACTACATAAGTAGATGTATATCATTATTATAGAAGTATGTGTCAATCATTACTACATAAGTAGATGTATATCATTATTATAGAAGTATATATGTCAATTATTACTACAGTATTATATGCCAATCATTACTACAGAAGCATGTGTCAATCATTACTACATAAGTAGATGTATATCATTATTATAGAAGTATGTGTCAATCATTACTACATAAGTAGATGTATATCATTATTAAAGAAGTATATATGTCAATTATTACTACATTATTATATGCCAATCATTACTACAGAAGTATGTGTGTCAATCATTACTCCAGAAGTATGCGTTAATCATTCCTACAGAAGTATGTGTCAATCCTTACTACAGAAGTAAGTGTCAATCATTGCTTCATAAGTATGTGTCAATTATTGCTACAGAAGTATGTGTCAATCATTGCTACAGAAGTATGTGTCAATCATTGCTACAGAAGTATGTGTCAATCATTAATTGTGTCAATCATTGCTACAGACGTATGTGTCAATCATTGCTACAGAAGTATGTGTCAATCATTACTACAGAAGTATGTGTCAATTATTGCTACAGAAGTATGTGTCAATCATTACTTATGTCAATCATTGCTACAGAAGTATGTGTCAATCATTACTACAGAAGTATGTGTCAATCATTACTACAGAAGTATGTGTCAATCATTGCTACAGAAGTATGTGTCAATCACTGCTACAGAAGTATGTGTCAATCATTACTTATGTCAATCATTGCTACAGAAGTATGTGTCAATCATTGCCACAGAAGTATGTGTCAATCATTGCTATAGAAGTATGTGTCAATCATTACTACAGAAGCAAGTGTCAATCATTACTTTAGAAATATATGTCAATCATTACTACAGAAGTATATATGTCAATAAATATAACAGAACAAAATGTGTCAATCATTACTATGAAAGCATGCGTATCAGTGACACAATTATGACTCTACTCCTCGCATGTAATCAGATCATCCTTCTTACCAAAAAATCCTCGAATCTGAGAAGAATGGGTCGAAATGTTAAATTGACTATGCCATTCATATTAATATATTAATATATATTCATATATATTAATAATCACACATAACTTGATCCTAGGCAATTAATCTAATTCTCGAATAAAATGTCACATATCTTAAACCAGTAACAGTTTCGTGAGAACTTATACATTAGTCCAGCTACAAATAAAATAGAAAATCTATTCAAATTTACTTTTAGTATACATTCCCACTCTTTTTCTGTCTTATCAACTCGTATTTTAAGGATAATGGCAATATTTCCTATTGGTTAATTGATCTCGACAGGCGTATAAATTCTATCAGTTTTCTCTACTTAGTAATTTGGCATCAATATACTCTTCACTAAACAGGATATGCGTGACTGCTATCTATGTTTAATTTGTATTGTGTAATTGGCCTTTGGCCATAATTAAGGATAAGAATTTGAACTATCTGACTAATGCCTTCTTAGAAAACACAATATTACATAGCTAATTCTTGTCTATGATTTTAGGCTATATTTGAAGATCATTATTACATGGATTTGAGGGTTCGAGTCTCAGATTCGGTCAATGTGGGTATGTTAAAAAGCTTGACAATAGCTTCTCGTGGGTTGGTGGTTCTTTCCGGGGGTTCTTCCTCCGCTATTTATACTGGCCGCCATGTATAGCCTATCGTGTGCTGAAAAATGGCGTTAAACGCTACAACAACAACAACAGCAACAAAAACAACAACAAGAACATAGATTTGAAACTAAAATAAATGTTCATTTGGATCTGAGTTTGGGACATTTGTATTTTTCTTTTGAAAAACTTAGTCTACTTGATGTTTTTTTTTTGTTTTGTTTTTCTTAAAATAAAACTAAAACAATTAGCAAGCGACCAAGAGTGTAAACAATGGCAAATAAATGACTATTTATATACGGTATATAAGAAACAGTATACAATAGCACATGAATGTTTATATACTGCATACAAGAACCAATGTACAGTATAGTAACACATATGGCTATACAAAATACAGTGAACAGGAAACAGTATATAAAAATACATGGATGTTTATATATGCTATTCAATCAATAAACAGTATATATAAACAGTATATATTAGCGCATGGCTGAGTATATACAGTATACAAGAAACAATATATAATACCACATGGCTAAATATATACGATATATATTAGAAACTGTATAAAATAGCACATGATGTTTATATCGGGGCCCCGAGTGGCCGAGTGGTCTAAAGCACTCACCGTAACGAATCAATGCCAGAAAGCTTGCCAGTAGGTTCTCGTGGGTCGGTGGTTATTTCTGGGATATTCCCTGCTTCTTCCTCTACCACTTAAACTGGCAGCCATGTATAGCTATTTTTAGAAATTACTAACAACAATAATAAACAGTATACAACAGCACACGGCTGTTTATAAGCGGTATAAAAGAAAAAGTATACAAAAGCACATGGCTGCTGGACGTCCCGGTGGCCTAGTGGTTAGAGCGTCCGCCTCAGATGCGGGAGGTCGTGGGTTCGATCCTCGGCCGAGACATATCAAAGACTTACAAAAATGGTACTAACAGCTGCCGTGCTTGTCGCTCAGCAATAGGACTGGTCGACATGGTGTTAGGACTGGTCGACATGGTGTCATGATAATGTGACTGGGTAGGACATCATGCAACATGTCTGCGATATGTAAGGCATCAGTATAGACTGCCACACGGCAGACTTCGTAGCGATATGACTGAAAAATTGTTAAAGCTACGTCCAAAAACCAAGTCATACACACGCAAATATATATGGTATGCAAGAAACAGTATACGTAGCACATGGCTGATTATATACGGTATAATAAAAAAGTATACAGTAGCACGTGGCTGATTATATACGGTATACATGAAACAGTATACAGTAGCACATGGCTGATTATATACGGTATAATAAAAAGTATACAGTAGCACGTGGCTGATTATATACGGTATACATGAAACAGTATACAGTAGCACATCGCTGATTATATACGGTATACAAAAACAAAAACAAATAAAGAAGCACATCGCTGATTATATACAATTTACATAAAACGATATACAGTAATACAAGGCTGATTATATACGGTATACAAGAAGGTGTAAAATATCACCTGGCCGATTATATGCGGTATACAAGAAAAAGTATACAATAGAGACTTGAAACCAAATAATCTCTCTCATAATTATTGTTATCGAGCGTCCTAGCCATTACCATTTAGATTTTTAAGCTTCGTATCCGATAAAAAATAAATTATTACTATAGCCATTTTCAAGATTGTTAATAACAAATGAGACAGAAAACGTCATGTATTATATGAGACAGAAAACATCATGTATTATACCGCTAAACAGAAAAATGACTCGTCAGAACTAAAGGTGTCGTATTTCAAATATAATTTCTTCATAACTTGATGGCGTCAATAAACACATCCCTGCTCCACTTCAGGACTTTTAATTTCTTCTGTAGTTGCCAAAAAAAAAAAAAGACATGTAAGTCACTGGGATTCAGAAAGACAAATGAAAAACGGTATATCTTTTGAAGAAGAAAATGAAACGGGCTGAAGTGAACAAACTGAAGTCCGATAGCCATGCAATAAAGATCCGTCTAACATAGCTATCACTTATTAACTTTAGAAACAATCCCCCTTCCACAATTCTGTAAAGCATGAATGTTTATTGGTCCACGTTGCATTACAAAAATATATATCTAAATTTCCTGGAAAAAATATTTTTCTGCACATCTATAAGGCACTAATTTTCCCCACGTTTTTAAAAACTAATTATCCTCTAGTCTTTTTAAACTAATTTTCACCACGTTTTTAAAAACTATTTATCCTCTAGTCTTTTTAAACTAATTTTCACCACTTTTTTAAAAACTAATTTTCCCCACGTTTTTTTTAGTAATTTTCCATACGTTTATTAAAACTAATTTTTTACTTTTTTTTTTAAAACTACTATTTCCAGTACTTTTTCTCTAATTTTCCACTGAATTTCCTGGTCTAATTAAATGGACAAGCAAAGAATTCTCTTTGGATCATATCATATCAGTCTTCATGGAATCAGAGTATGGAACTCGTTGCTTGAGTATTTTTTAAAATTTCTTTAATGGGTTTGGTGCTGTGGTGCGTGGATTTTCCAGCCTTTGGAGTGAGACACACGAAGAGGTCGATGTGCCTTATAATTCTATGTTTACTGTTGGGGGTCATAATATCACAATAAAAACACATGACATATCAAGCAAAGTCAACTTCATCTTTCTCATGACATCGGAATCGATCAAGAAATCCAATATTTATACAGCACACAATACCCATGCAACATTTGCGGTAATATTAATCAAGAAGCTAATAAAATGAAAGTTTCTGCAATCAAGCGATCAAGGAATCAAGCAATCAAGCAATCAAGCAATCAAGGATAACATCGCTCAAATTATACAATATGTTAACATATGGAAACAAACATTATCAGCGGCGAACTTCTGCATATGCAAACTTGGCAGCTGCCTAGAGCGCCAACGTCTGAGGTGGCCCAGGCAAAGGGCTTAAATGGTACACACCGAGGACACAAGTTTTTTGGGGGGTGCTAAATTATCAAAAAGGGGGTCACGACTCTGTTAACTGCCTAGAAGCTCTGGGTCTCTATATCAGAACCTGAAAATCATTAAAGCATACAGTTTTACATACACAAACAATTAATACAATAATGTAAGCTTTTCATTCAAATTTGTGACATCATTGAAATTTGAGGTTAATTTGGCAGGCTGATTACTTTTGATGCGATTCCATTAGGATAGTTTTATTGATTTATAATTAATATCTGAGTTCGATGCATATTGATTGGTTTCGATGATTTATAATTAGTTTCTGAGTTCAATGCATATTGATTGGTTTCGATGATTTATAATTAATGTCTGAGATCGATGCATATTGATTGGTTTCGATGATTTATAGTGAATGTCTGAAGACTATGCATTTTGCTTGGTTTTATTGATTTACTGCTGTAAGTTGATTTTCTCTTCATATAAAATATATTCACCTTCAGAAATATCGATTTTGTAATTCAAAGATACTGAAAATAGTGGTTCCAATACTATTATCACTATCAATTTCGCTAAAAGTTATGAAACAGACTATGACAAATAAAAAGCATTTATCCCTCAAAGTTATGAAACAGACTATGACAAATAAAAAGTATTTATCCCTCAAAGTTATGAAACAGACTATGACAAATAAAAAGTATTTATCCCTCAAAGTTATGAAACAGACTATGACAAATAAAAAGTATTTATCCCTCAAAGTTATGAAACAGACTATGACAAATAAAAAGCATTTATCCCTCAAAGTTATGAAACAGACTATGACAAATAAAAAGTATTTATCCCTCAAAGTTATGAAACAGACTATGACAAATAAAAAGTATTTATCCCTCAAAGTTATGAAACAGACTATGACAAATAAAAAGTATTTATCCCTCAAAGTTATGAAACAGACTATGACAAATAAAAAGCATTTATCCCTCAAAGTTATGAAACAGACTATGACAAATAAAAAGTATTTATCCCTCAAAGTTATGAAACAGACTATGACAAATAAAAAGTATTTATCCCTCAAAGTTATGAAACAGACTATGACAAATAAAAAGTATTTATCCCTCAAAGTTATGAAACAGACTATGACAAATAAAAAGCATTTATCCCTCAAAGTTATGAAACAGACTATGACAAATAAAAAGTATTTATCCCTCAAAGTTATGAAACAGACTATGACAAATAAAAAGCATTTATCCCTCAAAGTTATGAAACAGACTATGACAAATAAAAAGTATTTATCCCTCAAAGTTATGAAACAGACTATGACAAATAAAAAGTATTTATCCCTCAAAGTTATGAAACAGACTATGACAAATAAAAAGCATTTATCCCTCAAAGTTATGAAACAGACTATGACAAATAAAAAGCATTTATCCCTCAAAGTTATGAAACAGACTATGACAAATAAAAAGTATTTATCCCTCAAAGTTATGAAACAGACTATGACAAATAAAAAGTATTTATCCCTCAAAGTTATGAAACAGACTATGACAAATAAAAAGCATTTATCCCTCAAAGTTATGAAACAGACTATGACAAATAAAAAGTATTTATCCCTCAAAGTTATGAAACAGACTATGACAAATAAAAAGTATTTATCCCTCAAAGTTATGAAACAGACTATGACAAATAAAAGCATTTATCCCTCAAAGTTATGAAACAGACTATGACAAATAAAAAGTATTTATCCCTCAAAGTTATGAAACAGACTATGACAAATAAAAAGTATTTATCCCTCAAAGTTATGAAACAGACTATGACAAATAAAAAGTATTTATCCCTCAAAGTTATGAAACAGACTATGACAAATAAAAAGCATTTATCCCTCAAAGTTATGAAACAGACTATGACAAATAAAAAGTATTTATCCCTCAAAGTTATGAAACAGACTATGACAAATAAAAAGTATTTATCCCTCAAAGTTATGAAACAGACTATGACAAATAAAAAGTATTTATCCCTCAAAGTTATGAAACAGACTATGACAAATAAAAAGCATTTATCCCTCAAAGTTATGAAACAGACTATGACAAATAAAAAGTATTTATCCCTCAAAGTTATGAAACAGACTATGACAAATAAAAAGTATTTATCCCTCAAAGTTATGAAACAGACTATGACAAATAAAAGCATTTATCCCTCAAAGTTATGAAACAGACTATGACAAATAAAAAGTATTTATCCCTCAAAGTTATGAAACAGACTATGACAAATAAAAAGTATTTATCCCTCAAAGTTATGAAACAGACTATGACAAATAAAAAGTATTTATCCCTCAAAGTTATGAAACAGACTATGACAAATAAAAAGCATTTATCCCTCAAAGTTATGAAACAGACTATGACAAATAAAAAGTATTTATCCCTCAAAGTTATGAAACAGACTATGACAAATAAAAAGTATTTATCCCTCAAAGTTATGAAACAGACTATGACAAATAAAAAGTATTTATCCCTCAAAGTTATGAAACAGACTATGACAAATAAAAAGTATTTATTACTCCAAAAGTGATACTGTTTTCCAAAACATTTATCATGTTAACAAAATTTTAAACAGATATCGCAACACATTAATTTAAAATCTTAGGATGTTTTATGTATAGAACTAAACGTGTACACTTATGCACCATGTTGATTGCCAGCGTTACTCCTGTACTTGATTATTTCAATACAAATTTAGATTATTATCATTTTAATGTATAGTACATCAGACAAGGTCACTATATTTATATCTTTCAGTGAAAATCACTCTAATGTAATTCATTCAAGCAAAAAGCTACTCATGTTGCCAAGGATAATCAAATAGCGTATCTCCGGTCTTTTCATGCATTCACTGTCACTCACAACAGCGATAGATAGGCACCTGATTTACATACCCAAATATTGTCCTATTGTTATTAATAATAGCTACTGTCGTCGGTTTTATGTTACCTGCTGTGTAGTCAGTCTATTATCTTCACAAACAATATAAATCACGTATATAATTTCTCCGTTACAACTTTTTAATAAAGTGAGCATATGTCATTAGTTGTAATGGCATTATTGTGCAATACCTGTGTAAATGCACTTAAAAATAAATGAATGAAATTATTCTCAAAGCAAATCAAGGAGCCATTTCTAATGTTTTATGACTTAACGACACGGCAGCTCATTCCATAACTCGCTTCAGAAGGGGTTCCCCAAGCATTTGCGAATACTCACTAAATCATTCAATCACTGTCTGAATATCCAAAGACTTTTGCAGGAATTCCCATTAAAAAAAAAAGACATATGACATGCATCTACTGGCGAACAAAGCATTAAGTTTTTTAACCATAACGTAATCAATAGATACGGCTTGGCGGCCCCTGTAATATTCACATACAACAATGACATCACATGTAGGGTCGCTGCGTTTGTATTAGTTTCAGACGCCACACATATCGCATTTAAGAAGTTTCATGTTTTCAAGAATGGCAATTATAAACACGAAATACCATGACGGAAAACACGAAATACCATGACGGAAAGAAATCCAGCAGTGATAAATTTACAGTTTGAGTTTTATATTACATATATGGGTTTGAGGTTTCTAATACATATGACGTTGTCTCCGAGATCAACTTGAGTCAAGCGCGAATAAAGGACCGGAGGACACAAACACCTATGTCCAGTAAAGCCGATACTACTATAACGAGGCTCTCGAGGATGTTTTGCAAGAGCCTCACAATAGTATTATTTTTTATGGAATTCCCAGAAAAAGCTTTAGATATATCGAGGCGAACGAATTCAAACATTTGATTCTGCCTGCCTATACTTTTTCCCAGAGAGGGACCGAAATAAGTTGGAAATTGTCCAGATCAAGGTCTCCAATACTCACTTACTTCGCCAATATGAAGATGACACAAACTATTGTTGATGGACGTACTTTTTGTTTGCAGTTCGAGAAATATAATCTCCATATAAGGTACCAGATATACTAATTATTGCAAAGCGTGTATTCAACTACCTATGCGATCTCTAACATTGAAAACACGTGACATGTTCACTATTATCGTCAGAAAGATACACTTACATTAGAAAGTGTTAAGTGCAATACAAAGGCAGATGATGTATAAAATTTTTAAAAGAGATTGGTTTTCACAATGGCATAATAGACAGGGGTACATCACACATTTATTTTCCGCCATTTTATGTACAATTATTTCTTCTTCTGTGTACAAAAACTAAGCAGTGGCTTATTCATTTAAAAGGTTATGCCGATTACTAAGACATTTCGGGTTCAATTTGCTCGCGGTTATTGTATTTTGCAATAATTAGAGAAACATATGAGAGCAAAATGATATTCACATGAAATATTAAAGTGGCATCGGACGATGAATTTTCATTGCTTATCAATCATGTATAATTCTTTGAGAGGAAATGTAAAAGACATTGACCGGAACACGCCCATTGACTTGAGGAGGAACGTAATCAACAGCATGATATACCACCCAGTCTATAAATTACAAAGAGATGATATTAAAATTTTTTCGAAACCCACGTCGAGTAGGAACTGTTAACAATACCAATCACATTTGTTCGGCGAACGTGGCTGTGCCTGCTATTTCAATGGTGAGTCATTGCTGAGTTTGTTTAAACAACCAGTGCTGTAGGAATCGGCGATACAACTGATGCATGTAGGTGAGTTACACACAAACACGTACTCGAGTACAACACCAGCAATCAAGGATAGTTCTTAGATGTTGACCTGGTAACTTCGGTGAACTTCATCGTGCGCAAAACTCTTATTTATCCCAGAAAGCTGTCTGCGCCGCGCGAGTAGATGCACCCGTATTTGTGTGCGCTCGTTGATGATTCCAGACATAAATTGTCTAATGCTCAATGCTGGTTCCATATCTGCGCCAGAAGCCAGCCAATGTTGCCCACGTAAGAATTCTACAGTTGCATCTGAAGATGGCAATCAGTCAAGCCGACAGTATGATATGTGCTCGTCAACGGCTTCTTACATTCATAAGAAATACGGATCTGACGACGGCCACCACAAATGTGTTTGAAATGGTCCTCTTGAAACAGATGTACATTTCCGTGTTCGGGAAAACCATTTAGAACCTACGATTTTTGTTTGCTTGTTTACTTAGGATTATTAACGTAACTTTAACAATGTTTCCATCATATCGCTACGATGTCAGCTGTGAGGCAGTTTATAGTGATGTATGGCACTGGCGCATCATCCCGAAGACATGTAGCATGATGTCCCACCCAGTCACATTATCTTAACATTAACCTCTTAATGCTGAGCGTCAAGCTGCGCAGTTGTTAGTACCAATTTTGTAAGTCTTTGGTATGACTCGGCCGGGGATCGAACCCACGACCTCCCGCTTCTGCGGCGGACGCTCTAACTACTAGGCCATTGGTGCGGTTAAAGAACCTACGAAAAGGAATTCTTGTCGACCATCCTGAACAGTGATCAAGGCAAAATTATGAGTATTCTGGCCACAAAAATATGTGTTGGCTGACTCGTTGCAGTACATAGATAAACACCGAAACAGTTGTTTTAACCCGTGTGTCGCTTTCCCCCCCCTCCCCACCACACAACTGACTCTTATCAATCAATAAATTCTCTGCGTTCCCTGTGCCCAAAATATAATTTGTGCTATTGAAATCTGCCACTATCGAGAGCACGGATATAATGATTTGCCAGCAATACCTCATCGGTTCCGCCAAAATCATTACCTAGAGCCAACTGCATGTTAATGGTTCACGAGCATTGATACGTTTAAATGCATCTGAGACAATGGTCGAATTTATGGATGGTAATGGTTCGGCTTCTGGAACCTGCTGTCAGCATCTACGACAGCTAACGTATATTTGCCTATACACTTGAAAGATCCTGCAGGAGAAACTGTCTGATGAACATGGTTTGGAGTCCTCCCATCAACCCATCCACGAGAAACTCTACCACAACGCTTGTCTTTTCAGCTAAGCTATGGCACACACATGGTTATGTTTACGCTAACTTTCCTGGGCTGTTTCATCCTTCGAGTAACATATCATACAATAGTATATCACGAACAACGTCCACTCAGAAAATACGCTTTATACAGGTTTGCTTATTATACTAAGACGTTTCTTTCAAGTGGCTCTACAGCAATCGGATAGCGATCATCGAGTTCAATATTATCATTCATGCCTCCTTTGACAATGCATGTGGCGATTGTTTCAAGTTGTTCAAGTGATAGTGTTTAAGGCAAGGATGAGATCCAAGTCGGTGTTCTGATGTGCACGAAAATCCTTGATATTTACGCGAGATTATGTATATGACATTCTGCATCCAAGGCATGATAATAAATATGCAACAATTAATTTTTAACATATGAACGTAGCAAACGTTTTTCATCACTTACTTGTATGTGAAGCCTCCGGCCCAAGCACAGGTCCATATTGACAAACTCGGTTCATACTTTGATTATTGGTAAGACCAGAACTTAGAAGACTTAACTATTGTTGAATCTGATAGCCCAATGATAGCTAATGAATCTGATAGCCCAATGATAGCTAATGAATCTGATAGCCCAATGATAGCTAATGAATCTGATAGCCCAGTGATAGCTAATGAATCTGATAGCCCAATGATAGCCAATGAATCTGATAGCCCACTGGCTAATGTAGGATCAGTTTAAGTGACATAAAATTTCGCCGATCGAGATTTCTTTTTCATTGTCCGATATT
The DNA here is from genome assembly GCA_029339505.1 of Unio delphinus. Lineage (NCBI taxonomy): Eukaryota > Metazoa > Mollusca > Bivalvia > Unionida > Unionidae > Unio > Unio delphinus. The sequence goes on from JAQISU010000112.1 coordinate 3,261,864, forward strand.
AAAAGACAATAAAAACGAGGTCAAACGCGTTTTGAAAATTCATGAAATAGTGAATTACCCTAGATTATAAAGTGAAAATTTGAAAAGAACTGGCAGTATTGAGAATTATTCCAAAACGGACCAAAGCGTTTTATCACCAGTCCTAATGAAGAAAGTTCTAATTAAATTTACGTACAGAAAAACAGGGAGAGTATGCTCATTGAGGTGAAAATCGAGTAAACACTCTGTGATCCCCTCTCAATGTTTTAAGGATAATGGTAACATAAAATTAGTAATTTTTTTACACTTTGTTCATCTACTGCTAAATCATAAGCATCATCAGACAGGTCCCTTTATAAATGGATGTGTCGGTACTTCTTCCCGAATACCCTTCTAATAGTCGGGGTGTGTTGAATATGCACAGACAGTTAGTAGCAGAGAGCCAGTTCTTTTCCTCACGCTTCATCTATAGCAAGCTGGATGTCCTTCAAGCAGTCTTGACATGTGCATGAACCGTCAACTTCTGATTTATTTTGTTTATTTCAGAAACACCAAGCATCGTCAACACAAAGAATAAATTCCAATAATTTTCACCTTTACAGTATCGGATAAAGCTTTTGAGACAGGAAGGTTTTGAGAAATAATATTTGATTGTAAATGAAACTGAACTTCATCTTTCATCAGATAAGCAGTTAATTTATTGACGCTCGTTTTAGAACATACTCCTATTTAAAAATATGTCGTCCACTAGCGAATTGGTAGAGCTGGGTAAGTAATTGGGATATGAGGGGGAAACCTTGCGACAATATATTAGGGAAGAACAAAATAGAAAAAGGGAGCGAGGCGCCGCAGAGCGAGAAGCCGAAAAGGAGAAATTCGAGCTAAGCGCGCACACTGAAAAGGAGAGAATCCAGGAAGAGCGCGATAAACTAGAACTAAGCGTGCGAATTGAAAATAAAGAAGACTGAGTTGATTGCCCGTACAAATTGTGAAACAGATCGCGAGAAATTAGAGCTAAGCACGCGCATTGAAAAGGAGAGAATCCAGAACGAACGCGAGAAATTAGAGCTAAACGCGGCCATTGAAAAAGAGAGACTTCGGGACAAGCACGAGAAATTAGAGCTAAGCGCGCGTATTGCAAGAGAGAAGCTAGAATTAGAATGGTCTCGACTGGAGAACGATAGGGTATCGCAACTGCTTAAATTAAGTAAACCACAATTTCCAGCATTCGAAGAAAATAAGGATGACATGGATAGTTACCTGTTAAGATTCGAAAGATATGCTACTGCGCAAAAGCTCAAAAAAGAATATTGGGCATTACACCTTAGGATACCGAGTGCAGAGGCAGCAAATTACGATTTGTTGAAGGATGCATTGGTGAGAAGGTTTGAGCTTACTGAAAAGGGTTTTAAGGAAAAATTCTGATTTAGCAAACCAGAAAAGGAAGAAAGCTTCGATCAGTTTGTATATAGGATATCTAATTACCTATTCCGTTGGTTAGCTTGCGGAGGATTCGCAAAGACTTGCGATGCAGAATATGATTTTCTCATCAGAGATCAATTGCTAGCAGTATGTAGTAAGGAATTATTCCAATACATAAAAGAGAAAACTGTCCATACGTCTAGTGAAATGGCTAAACAAGCAGATAAATTCGCTGACTCACATGGAGCAGTTCTGAATGTGGAAGCCAGGGACACGAGAGGTCCTAACGAGAGTAAGCATGTGAATTCAGATTGGAGTAGTTTAAGGAAGAGTTTTCCACAAAACCGAAATGGGGAATTAGGTCAGATCAGATGGGATATAGAAGTTAGGATAGATGGAGAAAACAATGTTTCAATTGCGGAGAATGGGGTCATATGTTTAGTGCGTGTCCGAAGCATCAGAGGGATTTACCAGAAACAGTAAGGGTCTCGTATATGTTAGGTTCATCAGCTTGTGTGGAGAGCATTAGAAGTAACGTCAATCAAAATATGTTAAACGTACCATTACAGATCGAGGGGTTAGTGAATGGGGTTAGGGCATCGGTACTTAGAAATACTGGATGTAATACTGTTGTTGTTAAGTAGAGTCTTGTGAGGCCAGATCAATACCTTGGAAAAACAGTGTCTGTCAGAATGATGGATAATACTGCAGTACAGGTGCCGACTGCATATCGAAGCATCCTATTGGACAGGCGCAGTGACAGCTTGTTGCGTAAAAAGACCGTTATATGATTTAATTGTCGGTAACATAGAAGCAGTATTGAATCCCATAACACCAGGGATAGCAATTGCAGATATTCCAACCTCCTTGGCGATTCAAACTAGGTCACAAGCTGCAGAGTTTAAGAACCATTTGCCAAAATTAAAATTACCCGATGCCATACCAATGATAAATAAATAAATAAATAAATAAATAAATAAATAAAGGGAGCAAGCTAAAGACAAGTAGTTGTCGATAGTCAGAAAGAAAGCCGCATCGGGGGAAGTCATATAAATGCAAATGCGGGGATAGCCATAGATTCCAGTATAGCAACACTATTTTACATAGGGAGCATACTACTTGTGAAGATAGACGATTTACATAGGTAGCGGTGCCACAGAACTATAGACCGCATGTGTTGAAGTTAGCACACGAGTCAACGATGGGGGGGGGGGGGGGGGGGCGAGGGTCACCTGGGGTCTACGAAAACAAAAGACCGCGTATTTATGGAATTTTACTAGCCAGTCGCCCACGGTGATGTAACTAGGTATTGCATATCCTGCAACATTTGTAAAAAAAAAGCGCAATATAAAGAAAGAATCAAGCGCGTACTTATCGCTAAAATGCCCTTGATTGAAACTCCATTCAAACGCGTGGCGATAGATATCGTTGGTCCGTTATCTCCTCTTACAGATCGTAAGAATACGTACATCTTGACCACGGTGGATTATGCAACCAGGTACCCGGAAGCCGTCGCTCTACCATCCATCTAAACTGAGCGAGTGGTCGAAGCCTTAGTTGAAATGTTTAGTAGGCTAGATATACCGGAAGAGATTCTGACAGACTGTGGGTCACAGTTCACATCAGAACTCATGGCAGAAGTTAGGAGACTTCTATCAATCAAGCTATTATGAACCATTCCGTATCACCCAAAGTGCTACGGACTAGTTGAGAAGTTCAATGGAAGACTCAAACAAATGTTGCGACAGATGTGCGCAGAACGTTCGAATGATTGGGATAGATATCTCCATGCAGTATTGTAGGCATACCGAGAGGTTCCCCAAGATAATCTAGGGTTTTCGCCTTTAGAACTCTTATATGGGAGAACGGTGCGAGGGCCGATGAAAATTCTAAGACAGCTATGGTCGGATGACGAAGCAAATGACGAGATTCGAACCACATTCCAGTACGTGTGTGATTTGAAGGACAAGTTGAGAGAGACTTGTGCAATAGCCCATGAAACGTTAAGGCAAGCTAGTAGTTGCGCATCTCGGTATTATAATGCAAAAGCGCGCGATAGAAAATTCAAAAAGGGGGACAGAGTTTTGGTTTTACTTCCGACTGATAGAAACAAGTTAGTGTTACAGTGGAAAGGTCCGTATACCGTCATAGATGAAAAGGGAGGTATGGATTATACTATTGATGTAGGTGGAAAGTTCCGCATGTTCCATGCTAACTTATTACAACGCTATTACAATCGATCGAATGCTGATACAGAACAGGGAATTTTTAACATGGTCAGTGTAGCCATCATCGAGAATGATGAGGAACCAGAGTCCGTTCCAGGACTTAATTTGAATGGTTTGCTGAAGTACGAGATGGGGAAGGCTGGAGTCAATATGTGGGTCCCAATTTGACGGAATATCAAATAAAGGAGGCCCGGGATCTCGTTGAGAAATACCCAGACGTTTGATCCAGATATCAAAAGGATCATACATATGTACCAGCAGACACTGGATCGGATGCTCATCATTCCATATATCTTACAAAGTTAGCCTTTTCTCTGGACGTGTCCATGTCCATTGCCTTTCGATTTGGATAATCTTAGACGGTCCACTTTCCTCTTTCTTGTAAGCTCATCATGGATCACCGACTGTCTCGTAGCTTGGTCAGCTTCCTTGCAGCGCTTGATATGACCTAGCACCGATCTATGTTTATGATCGCAGGTTTTCTCACTGTGTCATTGTGCTGGATAATGTTTTCTGCTGATTTGGATTTAACATATTAAGTTTCCTGTTGTCGGTGTAGTAATACACATATCCTTGGATTCCTTCATTGTCATAACTACCCATGACCTTGAACTCTTCCACCACTGGTAAAAATGAAAGCTGGAGTATTCCAGACCTGGTGAAGAGCTTAACTCCCATGGCTGACTAAGATTTTAAGCCATATGCAGAAATACGTTTTGTTTGTTCTCTTGTAACACCCCACAGTTGTTGATGCATTCTCATACATAATCAATAGGCATACCAATCTAACCAGTCATCCGTTTGGTTACGTCCATACCTTGAATTGTACTAGAAATGATGATTTGTCGATTTTATCGTTTCTTCTTCTACCTGTTTCTCTAGCAGTTACATGTTGGCTGGGCTCTAATTCTTATGATATAACACTAATGGTAGGAGAATTGTTAATAACTAGACTAGCTCGAGAGCAATTACAGGCAATGAAGAGATTTATCCTTGTGAGAGATTCTGTCAGACAAAAACTTCAAAAGCATCAGAAAGCTCAAGTTGATTTTGCAATAGGTGATGAGCAATTATTCAAACATGTTAATATAACTCCTGAGAAAGTTTTATTGGGAGATATTAAAGATGAAGAACGAGGAAAAACGGCTATTCTTTCCGAGCTTGAGAAAATAGCAAAACGAGACAAGCAAACAAAAAAGATTTTACGAGATCTTGCAGCTGATATAACCGCTGCACAACCACCGCCTGTTGACGAGGGAATACTTAAAGATATTCGTACTGAAATCGTTGATGTGAAACAAGAACTTGCGCCTAAACTCAAAACCAATAAAGTAAAATATTGAACTAATAGCGAGATTTAAAAAGGGTGTTATTGAACAGCTCAGAGAAATTAGGGAAGATGATTTATCCCGTGCAACACTAGTTTGGTACGAAAAGATAAAATTATACAATCAAGGATAACTGTAATAGTCTTGCTGTGTTTAATGGAGTTGACACTCATACGCTACAAAATATTCACCAGACCTGGTGTAGTGGAGATATGGACATAATTCATTTTAGAAATTTCTTTAGTATTGCTACATCAAACCCGCATGGATTTATAACGATAAAGTTGCATGACCTTAGATCAAGTTATCGTATCGGACTTGATAGAATATTCGGCTAATTCATAGCAACTAACAAAACCACGACAACAAATATGCGTCTGTGTTTTGGTTTCGAAACAAGCATTGGTTCTGTTTTTTGACATTTTTTTCGGTTTTGAGGAATCCTTAATTTGACAAACAGACTTCTAAAATTGTTTGTTCGAAATCTAACTCAATCAGAGATTTCCAGTTCGCCTATTCTACTAATTGGGAAGGCTGAATTACTGTGGTTGCTGCCACGTGGTTCTTTCTCACGCGTTTCTCTGCCGCCAACTGGCCTCTTCTCGTAACTGATATGCCCTTTGCTCATCAGCAGTCTCCAGGTGCATTGGTCCTCGGCTAGCACTTCCCAGCCATCAGGTGAAATGTCGCATGCCTTCATGTTCCTCTTGCACACATCCTTGAAACTGAGTGAGGGGCGGCTGACTCTTCTCGTGCCAGTGGTCAGCTGTCTATATAGGATGTCCTTCGGCTGTCTCCCATCCTCCATGCGTCGGACGTGTCTCAGCCATCTAAGGCGACGTTTGCTCAGCAGGTAGAACATGCTGAGGTTATTTGCACGCAGCAGAATCTAGCTGTGTGGGACACGGTCTTTGTAGCTGATTTTCAGGATGCTTTCAAGGCGCCGTATATGGATTGGGTTGAGCCTGCGCTCCTGCTTCATGTAGGTACTCAAGGTCTCACTTCCATATAGAAGGGTGCTGAGAATGCAGGTCTGATAAACTTGGACATTGGTGTGCTCTGTCAGCGCGTTGTTTTCCCACTGCCTCTTTGTTAGTCGTGACATGATGATGTTTGCCTATCCAAGCCTTCTGTCCATCTCCTTATCAAGTGAGAGAGTGGTTGACCCCATATAGGTAAAGTTGTTCACTGCTTCCAGCATGACTTCGTCGATTTTGATGGAAGGGGCAATGGTGGTATCTTGCAAGCAGACGTGTGTCTTTTCCAGGCTGATGGTGAGCCCAAACTGCATGTAGGCATCAGCCAAACGGTCTCCCAGTCTCTGAAGGGCTTCCCCCGTGTGGGTCACAAGAGTCTCATCCTCTGAAAAAAAGCGTCTCCCTGATGAGCACAGCCCTCACTTTGGTCTTCGTGCGCAATTGTGCCAGGTTGAACAGCCTCCCATTCGACCTGGTGTGTAGATATATGTCATCAGTGGACGAGTCAAAGGCATATAACAGGAGCAAGGCGAAGAAGATCCCAAAAGGGTTGGTGTGGCGCCAGCACCTAGCCCTCCTTCACGCCGCTGTTAACTGGGATGTAGGTTGAGAAAGATCCATCCTACAGAACTGATCCTTTCATATCTGCATGGAGAAAATCATGTCTGTCATCGACCCACCTTCTCTGAAGCCGCACTGGGATTGGTCTGCCAGCAACTGTAGCCTGCTGGGTATGATGGGGGCATACACTTTTCCAACGATGCTCAGAAGCGAGATTCCTCTGTATTATTATTACAATCACTGAGGTCGCCCTTGCTTTTGTAAAGGGTCACAGTTGTGACGTCACGCATATCTTGGAGTGCTTTGTCGTTTGGGAAGGAGTCAATTGCTTTGCTGAGCTCCTCTAAGGTTAGAGCCTTGTCGAGCTCCTCTATGGTGGGCAGATTTTGTTATGCTGCTGAGTGCTTCATCGGTGACTCACCTTTCTCGGAAGTATAGTTTTGAGTAATGCTCCACCCATCTGGCCATCTGCTGCCCACGGTCTGTGATCTTCTCTACCATCAGAGATTTAATGGAAGCGACCCCTTTGACTGTAGGGCCTAGAGCCTTCTTGATGCCACTGTACATACCTTGGATGTTCCAAGACTAGGCACTGCACTGGATTCCTTCACACAAAGCAGTAAGTGTCCGTTCATTAGGGCATTTTTGTAGGCTATAAAGGCTGTTTGCTTCTCCTCGATTAGTGGTTCCATCCTTAACAAGTGTGCATAGAACCAGTCCTCATTGGGTCGTTCCTTTTTGACAAACGTGGACATGGCTATTCTGTAGATGGCATCTTTCATGGCATTAGACTTGGCTGTGGAATCGTGCTCTGGCAGGTCCTGAAGAGCCTTGTTTAGGGCGGACACATACTCCTGCACCTTGGAGAGGACCGATATATGTGCAGTGTTTATGTGAGTGCGTCCTTCTGGTTTTGAGCCGTGTAGTGTGTATGTGGCTGTAGTCACGTCCTGCTTCTCACAAGGGCATGGTTGGAGTCTCAGTTTGCACTGTGGTAGGTTCTGGTGGAGAGAATGCTGTTAAGGGCAGAGCGCCTAGTGATGACCAAGTCGAGTTGGTGCTAGCGATGGGGATATGATGTTTCCATGACAATTTGTGTTGTGGTTTACTCTTGAAAAACTTGTGGTTTACACTTAAAGAACGTGTTTGTGATGCACAGGCCATGGTAGGTGCACAGCTTCAGCAGTCTCTGACCGTTTGAGTTAGTCTTTCCATGATATCCGAGGCAGGTAGGCCATGAATCATGATCCTCTCGTACTCTGGTATTAAATTCGCGGAGGAGGAATAGTGATTCGTGCATCCTTTGATCTGTTCGACCAGCTGCCCATAAAACTGATTCTTTGTGTCTTCTAAAGACGTGAGTGTGGCGGTGTAGACACTGATGATGTTGACAGGACCTGCATCAGTGGTGAGGCGTCTGGACAAGAGACGCTCAGTGCCCCCTGTGGGAGGTTCAACCAAGGCAAGAAGATTGTTTTTGATGGCCAAGTCAACTCTGTCCTGACGGGGATCCTCAGGTTTCCGACCCTTAAAGAAGAAGGTGTATGTTTCCTCTCTGAGGGAGTCACTAGAGGCAAGCTTGGTTTCCTGGATGGCAGCTAAGATGATATTTAGTCTGGTAAGTCCTCTATCAATGATATTCGTTTTTTCCTAGTGTGGTCCACTTCCCTGCGGTCGTCGGAGATACCTGTGCACATGGTGCGCACATTCCAGCTTTTAAATCGAAGAGCTTTAGTCTTCTTTATTGGTGTCTTATTTCTTATTTTCTGGTGTGGAATTTCGGTCTGCTTGTCATGCTGAGCAACAAACTGAGGTACAGTTACGCACTGGAAGAGACAGATGATAGCGGGTCAACACCTTATTGACTGAGGGATACCCGGCTTGAGGCGGCCGTTAGATGGGCAGTGGGAGACGATGATCCCTTCCTCCGTGAAAGCTTGGCACCCCTTCCCTAAGTCAATCTGATGGGCTTATAACCCTACACAGTCAGCTTCCGTCTTGTTGCCTCACTCAATTGCGAGACCGGAGTGACCTCTCCAGGGCGCAAGCCTGGGAGTGTAATATGAAGATCCTGGGCTGCCCAGACGTCAGGATCCCACACTTTTCCTTACTAGCGGGGTCCGAAGGAATGCTGAACATGACATTTGGCACCAGTTTGGATTTGTTGTCTGGGATTACTCCCGTACCGTTTCCTTCTCCCGAAGATATCAACAAGGCAGTGGAGCCATCATCCAATGGATGTGGCTTACGAGCTTCATCTGCCCGGGTTTGGAGTCAGAGTTCCCCTTCTCTTAGACTAGCTGCCTCTCAAGGCTAACGAACCCAGTCTGCCCACTCAGTTATACCGCCAAGCATTCGGTTGCGCCACACAACAGGCTCTGTATAAACAAGGGTCCCAGCGTGAAGGTGCTGATGTAGAAACAATAGTGTAAGAGATGCCATATGCAAGTAACCTCCTGTCAGGCAGAGCGAGACAGTGGTCCTGCGGAAATCACTACACCGTCTTACTAAGCGCCTAGATTTCATCAACTTAGACTTAAGGCATGCACATGATACGGTCTTCTCAGTTATATCAACACCCTGAACACGCGTGTCACTGGTGACAATCGTTAGGAATCTGCTGTTTGATAGTATGCTTATCACATACATTGTTCTTAGCCCATTTTTGCTGTTTTCATTATGAGGCTCATATCTGTGTCAAACAGTATAACAGGCCGTACAGTTTGTAATCGTCCTTCTTCTAGCTTAATTCATGAAGTGGTAAACGTAGTTGGATGTTATTATTTCAGTCTTGAGTCATCGTTTCTCTAATGAGTTAACTCGCGGCACATTCATTGGTCAATGCACGAAGAAAATCCTGGGATTCTTTCTTTTTTTCGGTACTAATTGAAAGATGTATTTGTTTTCTGTCATGTACTTCGTTATTCGCTTTACCAAGACAGTGACGAATGTCTTTTCTACAAAACAGAGGTCAGTGGTGATATCGTCCAGAACTGACTGATGGTATTTTGTTAGTCTTATGGACTCTATACTTAAATCAAGTGGAGAGCTTCTCTTTCCTACATACTAACCGAATCAATCCACATAGACGTTGAAGGAACCTAGATCACACAGAATGTATCTTGTGTTGGATATCACTAGGTGTGGGGGCCCAGCTACATTTGGCTCTACTCACAACAGCTCATACTTCCAGCTAGACTCTCGTGACTCTAGAGCACACGATGGCTGCTCTACTGGCAGGATCGCTTGATACGATCCTCCTCTCTGAGAGGGTCATAATATATTCGTATCAGGGACTCGGTTTCAGGTATGCTGCACTTCAGCTATTCAGACTGAACTTCAACCTTAAAAAATGAAGGAGTGTGTAGAAATTCATAATACATGCGTCCCTCTCACACGACTTTTATATCAACGCCATATAAATGCTTCAGTCAAAAGATGTAAAATTGTAATTATTACTATCAAACATCGACGAAGTTTTGCCACGCCAACAACGTTACACAATGTGATTTTGACTGCATAATAGTTTATTTGAATATACTGTGTGAACTTACATAATAATAATAATATTAATAATAAGAATAACACTAAGAATAATAATAATAATAATAATAACAATAATAATAATAATAATAATAATAATAATAATAATAATAATAATAATAATAATAATAATAATGAGGACTTGTATAGCTCCTAATCTTCCGAAGCTCTAAGCGCTTTACACCATCAATAATGATATGACTACACTACAGAATAAAAAAACAAAACAAAAGACATTGAAATTGGAAAACATAAAAGCATGCTGAAAACATATAAGATACAAAACATAATTAGGTCGCTAAGTTTGTCCCTGCAGTCGAAACAGGTGAGTCTTAAGAGCACTCTTAAAAGGGACCACTGTGTCTTTGTGTCTAATTTCAATGGGCAATTCGTTCCACGTCGCCGGGCCCTTGTGTAGAAACGAATGCTGTCCATATGACTTTGTTTTCACGTTGGGAACAATGAGTATACGATTATCAGAAGAAGAGCGTAAGGATCTAGCTGGTGTACACATATGGATGAGGCTGGATAGGTATGTTGGACTGGAGTCTGTCATTGAAACATAGCACAGAGAACAAATTTTGTGTTTGATTCTGTGTCGAATCGATAGTCAGTGTAAGGTACAGAGCATTGGTGAGGTGTGCTCTGATCGAGGTACTCTAAAGATGATCCGTGCAGCGGTGTTTTGAACGTTTTGAAGTTGCTGGAGTAAATATTGTGATGAACCAGACAGAATTGAGTTACAATAGTCCAGTCTTGAAAGTACTAATGAACACACAAGTGTTTTAGTCTCATTGACTTCCGGAAAGATGGCCGCCATCGCTTAACTGCTTGAGATAGGCTCTTCCGATTTTGTGCTATATTTATTATATGTGTGCTTGTTCTCTATCATCGTCTACATTATTGTGTTTCATCATGCATTGGCTGTTCCCTTCGTATGTGTTAATTCATCTCCTTGTTTTGGAAACGAGATCAATTAGAATTTTTCTCAGCTGTTTTATCCCAATATTAAAACGTCATTTGTTTTTTTAATAAACCGCCGTCACGTGACCGCTTACAGTACGACGGACCCTCATTAATTGGATTAAATGATCACACCTTAGTTCCAAATACTACATTGTGCTCAAGACTAAACGAACTGGGAATAAATTCATCATTTCTTCAATGTAAAAGGAAGCGAAAAAAGAAACGTACTTTCAAAGCTGGCCGGCGTAGAACAGGAAGAAGAATTCCAGTTATCTCCCTTTCGCCCGTAACGGATAAACAACTTAAAAATTCTGCCGTTAATTTTAATAACCTGGTTTAAATTCCTCTTAAAGCGTCAACCTTTGAGTCAACTGTCCCAGGGATACCACTAAGTATTGCATTAGTCAACGCTCAATCAGTAGGATCACCGGCAAAGCGCACAGAAATTGTAAATTTTATCAACGACCAGAATATTGACGTCTTCTTCCTGACAGAAACTTGGTTATATTCCGCAGGTGATGAATCTAAGTGTGCGGATTTAACACCCAGCGATTACTTCATCAAGTCGTTCCCCCGCAAATCTCGCGGAGGTGGAATTGCTGTAAATACAAAGAATTCCATGATCAAATGCCTTAAGTACAACAAAACCTTCAATGTCTGCCACACATCGTTTGAACTAGTCCAAACAACACTCATACTGGAACAAAGGTCAGTCCATTTTTTCTGTCTCTACCGTCCTCCTTCTAGTAGAAAAAAACAAGCTGACTGAATCTCTCTTTTAAGAGCAGTTTCCAAATCTTCTAGAGTATGGAAATTCGATAGGTGGCAACCTAATTATTCTTGGAGATTTCAACTTTCACTTTGACTGTCCTGGTAAACCATACACGTCAAAACTCCTAGATTCCATTCATGTTTTCAATCTTAAACAGTCAGTTAATCAACATACCCATAAACTTGGTCACGTTTTAGACTGGTTTCTTTATAGACCTGATGATAATATTCGGCAATCCACCCTTGTATCCCACGAACTTGCATCAGATCACCTCTGCATTGTATGCCATCTCGACGTATCAGTCCCTAACCCACCATCTCTATTTGCTACTAAGAGAATCCTCCGTATGATAAATAGAACCAAATTCATGCATGACATCCAAGAAAACCTAACAACTTTCTTACATCCAACAGCGGAACAACTTGATAACTGCCTGCGTTCATTGCTTGAAAAACATGCCCCAGCCACCAAATGCAGAGTATCAATAAAAAAAAGTGTTCTCCATGGTATAGCAGTGTTAGGGACCAGCTTCGCACTGCTAAAAGACATCGCCGTAAACAGAGAGGCTTTTTCTTTCCACCAGACTCACTATTCATAAACAAATCTACGAAGCCGCTTCATATCAAAAATCTTAGAAAGGGTTGTTCTAACTCATCTTGTATCTCATTTGAATTAAAACAGTCTTTTTAGCAATGTACAGTCTGCATATCGCCCTTGCCACAGTACGGAAACTACTCTTCTGAAAGTATTTAGTGACATTCTCTCGGCTTTGGATAGTGGAAAGAGTACAGTCCTCACTCTCCTGGATTTAACTGCAGCATTTGACACAATAGACCATGATATATTACTTAACCGTCTCCAGCATGTATTTGGCATTCAAAATATAGCCTTACAGTGGTTCAAGTCCTACTTAATCAACAGGACACACATTATATCTGCAAATGGAATGCACTCCAGCCCAGTTGATGTATGTTGTGAATAACCACAGGGATCTGTGAACTGTTCTCTTCATTTTATACACTCAGCCGCTCTCAAGTGTCATAGATCATCACCCAGTGTCGTACCAGTTGTATGCTAATGACTCCCAAATATACAAGTCCAGCCACCCAACTGAAGTTGATACTACCATCCATGGAGTAGAGAAGTGCATTTCTGATGTGAAATCATGGATGACATGTAACAAGCTGCAGATGAATGATGATAAAACTGAGGCTATTCTGATCACAACACAAAGACTTTCTCATTCACATCCTTTATCTCAGACAATAAATATCAGCATCACCAACATTAAATTCTCACAGTCAGTACGAAATCTAGGCGTTACTCTAGACAGTACTCTCACATTGCACCAACATGTCAAACGAGGGAGCTGACTTGACCGGGGATCGATCCCACGACCTCCTGCTCTAACCATTAGGACACCCGAGCGGTTAGGCGCTATGCAAAGTCCTCATCATTATCATATATTTCCCCGCGAGAATATTTCATTTTTTATTTGTTTACTTTTGTTAATTCTTATAGCGTAGAAGACGGTGTTATATTTTAAAAAAAGAAAACTACGGTATAATGAATTCTGAAATGGGATATGATGTATCTCCCACTGTTGCCTGAGGATATTACAGTGCTTAACTTGCTTTTGAAATTGGACCTTTATAAATTTACTGAAGTATACTACTTGACACTTTTCCGCCACTGTCAATATTAACGAGCTAGAAAATTGAGCATTACTAATTTAGGTTCCGTCACTGATAAAACTGAACCGATAATTGATGGGCACATGTTGACGACTCATTACAGGTTTAGATTAAAAGATAAACAGTGTCGGAATCTGTTGTCCAGCTTGAACCTTTGACCTGATGTGAATAGCCGTCATGATAAAATGACACTTAATTTTATATATCTACTTTAAAATTTCTTTAATTAAATGCAGATAATAAATACTGTTTCTGTTCTCTTCTTTCTCCTACGTCAAAAACGATAAATACATTTTCTTAAAGTATCATTAAGTCTGAAATATCAGATCTCATCTCCAATATAACTAAAAAATAATGAAAGAATATAACCGTCAAAAGTGACAGCTGGCATTTGATGGACCAGGATCTGCATATGATGTTACAGGACATGCAGACATACAGGACCAAATCTCTTAATACTTACTACTGCGTATTTAATAGATGTTTTATGGGCTTGGAAACAACATGTCGATTCCATAGTCTTCAAATTACTTTTGTAGACTATTATACATGTATTATGTTTAGGCACTCACCTGGACGGAATCCTATGTACGGACAGGTTGCTCTGCATTTTCCCCGAATAACTGCATTTCAATGAGGTGACTAGACACTGTAATGCTTGTTTCCGGAATCGGCCAAATCTCTTTGTTTTGACACCAAACTCAAAAGTCAATAGGTTAATCTCAATAGACATTTTGTTCTGTTTATGCTTTTGGGGAATTCCTACCGATATCATGAACGTCTGAGACATTGGCATATGTAAGATGAAGTTATTTGCATGTACAATAAAGAAACTGTTGGCATACCACTGTTATTTTCATGTATTCTGCTTCAAATTTCATTGAATATTGTACTTGTGGTAATTGTGCATGATCTCAATACACAAATAATAAAAACAATGAGTGTTAACCATATGTTCAAAGGATCATTCCGAATCAGCTTAAAGTTCACTATCTTTAGCAATTATTAAAAAAAAAAGAAATCGAATTTCGCCAAAAAAGATTAACCAGCTTCTGAAAATGCAATGAATGAATTATCAAATATATAAAATGTATAAATCAAGGTTATCGGCTCTTTTTCTTGTAATTTACCTCCAAAGTGCAAGAAATAATAATAACAAAGCAGAGCTCGCAGATTTTTGATAGTTGCACATCGGAAATAAGGACAAGCTGTATTCTCTATAACCCATATTACATCCATCGATCGTACACCAAAATTAATGGAATTTAAAATATTTTTCACCGTACATAAGATATACTAGCTTTTTTAAATAACCCATATAACCAGTGCGGCAACCAAGGAGAATTCTTCTTCATTAAAATAAATACGAAATTGTGCAGTGTCATCTTAACATTACTTATGATATAATGCATCCAGGAAAATAAAAAAATAAAATTGAGGATTTTCTTAGCATAAGCAATGGGACTCAATAACAACTCAATGGCCCAATTAGTGAAGTAATTTCTGACATTATTCATGTCAATGACTGTACGCACGAAACTGATATCGGTGTTCATCTATCTATCTATCTATCTATCTATCTATCTATCTATCTATCTATCTATCTATCTATCTATCTATCTATCTATCTATCTATCTGTCTTTTTGTCTATCTATCTATCTATCTATCTATCTATCTATCTATCTATCTATCTATCTATCTATCTATACACACACACACACACACACACACACAAGTATCAATCACAAAAAGAGCAGATTATATTTTTGGGTGACGTAGATAATAGAATGAAATCATAGAGAGTAAGGTGGATGAAAGGATGTATGTACCTTTCTCACGTTAGGCGATGTTAAATATGCAAACGATTATCATTGTATCAAGCATGCGGGCCGTCGACCTTAACTTATAAATACCAAATTAGGCCATTCAATCGAAGATGAAAATCAGCAATTTTACATCTCGGCACACAGGTAAAAAGTTTCATTTTTTTGCCTCCAGTTCCCTGCTGTAACATATGTATTCAGTCGGTAAATTGGAAAAGAGGGCTGTATTTGGAGATCATCTCGAGCAATTTATTATAAATTAAAACCATGCTCGGAATTTTAAGTTATGTTATACTCTACAAATCCTTGACAAAATCTTACACTCTAGTTTATACTTGCTTCCCTTACATATATATTTCCAATATTTTAATAATTTTCATGGTTACAAGGATATCAAAAAAGTGTAACGAACATACAAACACTTTTATAAAAACAGTTTTCACATCATATTTGTGTGCGAATATATTACCTGACAATGAACGCGTCAATACTTAACCAATTGTTACAGGCACCCACATTTGAGCAATATTTCTTGCATGCATATCAATTTCTTCCAAGGTTTGATTTTATTACTGAAAAATCACACATTATGTAATAATAACAATGGATTAGATCTCTGGTGCATGAGGGATACGCACCACCATTCACTGTGTGACTTCAATTCATATGTGTGTGTGTGTGTGTGTGTGTGTGTGTGTGTGTGTGTGTGTTATGGCATCCGTTAGTATTGAAAGACGATGGAAGTAGGCCCATGACAGATGTCCCGGTTGTGTGCTTGTGCAACGTCTGTAGTGACTATGTAGCGTCTGTAGTTACTATGTAGCGTCCGTAATGACTATGTAGCGTCTGTAGTTACTATGTAACGTCTGTAGTGACTATGTAGTGTCTGTAGTGACTGTGTAGCGTCTGTAGTTACTATGTAACGTCTGTAGTTACTATGTAATGTCTGTAGTTACTATGTAACGTCTGTAGTGACTATGTAACGTCTGTAGTTACTATGTAATGTCTGTAGTTACTATGTAATGTCTGTAGTGACTATGTAGTGTCTGTAGTGACTATGTAGCGTCTGTAGTTACTATGTAATGTCTGTAGTTACTATGTAATGTCTGTAGTGACTGTGTAGCATCTGTAGTTACTATGCAACGTCTGTAGTGACTATGTAGCGTCTGTAGTGACTATGTAGTGTCTGTAGTTACTATGTAGCGTCCGTAATGACTATGTAGCGTCTGTAGTTACTATGTAACGTCTGTAGTGACTATGTAGTGTCTGTAGTGACTATGTAGCGTCTGTAGTTACTATGTAACGTCTGTAGTTACTATGTAATGTCTGTAGTTACTATGTAACGTCTGTAGTGACTATGTAATGTCTGTAGTTACTATGTAGCGTCTGTAGTTACTATGTAATGTCTGTAGTTACTATGTAATGTCTGTAGTTACTATGTAACGTCTGTAGTTACTATGTAATGTCTGTAGTGACTATGTAGCGTCTGTAGTTACTATGTAGCGTTCGTAGTGACTATGTAGCGTCTGTAGTTACTATGTAGCGTCTGTAGTGACTATGTAGCGTCTGTAGTGACTATGTAGCGTCTGTAGTGACTATGTAGCGTCTGTAGTGACTATGTAGCGTTTGTAGTGACTATGTAGCGTCTGTAGTGACTATGTAGTGTCTGTAGTGACTATGTAGCGTCTGTAGTGACTATGTAGTGTCTGTAGTGACTATGTAGCGTCTGTAGTGTCTATGTAGCGTCTGTAGTGACTATGTAGCCCAACACAGGAGTGGCAGTCCTTGCTGCATTTGCACTATATAAAATTTCGAGCGGGTCACTGCTTTCCCCGAGAAAGCACCAAGCAAACGTATGTGTGTCTCTATACTCAGAGAACGCATACAACCAAAACAAGTGTGTGTCTGTGTGTGTGTGTGTGTGTGTGTGCGTGTGTGCGTGTGTGTGTGTGTGTGTGTGTGGTGGGAGGGTTGGGGGGGTTGGGTGTGTGTGTTTGGGGGACATTTTGCATATAGGTTAGGAAACCCTGGTCCCCATCCCACCCATACACCTATCGGGGCCAGAACTTACTTTTTCATACTTACTATTATAATCAGTATGGTCGCAAAAGATTCGAAATTCCAAAAATCTTTTTCGGGTCAGCCAGAGTAATCGCATATTAGATAATCCGAGAATATTTTGTCTCCTCTCTCTCTCTCTCTCCCTCTCTCTCTCTCTCTCTCTCTCTCTCTCTCTCTCTCTCTCTCTCTCTCTCTCTCTCTCTTTGCGGTTTCAAGACCTTTATTTTTTTCTTAGCCAACCAACTTGTCTGAAATATTTCTAATTGAAAATCATCTCTAAATGTAACTTGCTCTTGGCTCGTAATTTCTCTCCAAGCATTCGGTCATATACAGTGATATATGCATCGCACTGCTGTTTAAATGAATAGAAGCCTGGTGCTGTTTAAATGAATATAGGCCTCATAATGCTGTTTCAATGAAAGTATGTTTCGTTCTGCTGTTTTAATATAGGCCTCTCACGGCTGTTTTAATGATATAGGCCTCACACTGCTATTTTAATAAATATAGGCCTCACACTGCTGTTTTGGTGAAGACTTTATCTTTTTGTTCTGTGTTAATATTTTTTGTTGCAGTATTTTTCTTCTTCTTTAAATTTATTGCTTGTGTCCTTATATATCTTCAAACCTATTTAGACTAGGATGTTGTTATCAATGCCAATCGAAACGAGTAACTCCACAATTTAAGTTTAAAATCTTGGGAATTTCGAGTTTCCAAAAAGCGATAAACATCTGTATGGTAGAAGATTGATAAACAAATTTATAGTGAAAAATTGATAAACTGATGTATGGTAAAATATTGATAAACCGATTTAATGTAAAAGATTGATAAACCGACTTTTTAAATATAAAAGTGATTAACCGATGTATGGTAAAAAGAATAATAAATGGATTTGTTGTGAAAAAGTGATAAACCGATGTATGGTAAAATAATGATAAACCAATTTTAGTTAAAAAGTGATAAACCGATGTAATTTAAACGATTGATAAACCGATATGACATACAGGCAGCCCGAACGTGATACATATGTGTAAAGTATTTAATGAGATATTAAATGTATTATTCTGGTCGACATTTTCCATGTGGTCTGCCAGTAAAGTACTTTTATTTAGTCACTTTTTCTCAGTAAAGTGGTTTTATTCAGAGAATCAAGACAAACGGATGTTTTTATCAATGCCAATCAGAACGAGTAATATGACTCCGCAATCTAAGTTTAAAATCTTGTGAATTTGAGTTTCGAAATCTGTCAAATTGTAAAGAAAACAGTTTGTAGTACTTACGATTCTGTATTTACATTGTCATTCGACACCCATCTAGACATTGCTGAATTTTCATAAAATAATCTGATAGGACTTTATATAAAATTCAGTTTTTTCATTAGATTTTGTAACATCATTAATTTTGATCGACGTGTTATCTAACCGTTGGTATAGATTCAATGTAAGGTCAAATTCGTTTTCATTTAATGTTTTCACTGGTCTGGTTTCACTCTTGCACATTATGCTAGACAATGATTCAAATTTAAAATTTAAATTTAATTTTTTTTAAAATAGTGTGAAACATCTTACACACTTGACAAATATTGATTGTACAGATCTTACAGCTATGAGATAGATTGTCCATATCATTCATTATTATAACTAACGCAATGAAATGGCATATGATCTGAATTGTGAATACTTCTATCGTGAGATCTCTTTGGATTTCTGAGGAAAACCTTCTGTTTCACATTCGTCTTTTGAGTACACGCATATGTGTTTTAAATTTGTGATAATGTAAGTGAAAAGTTAATCAATGGCAGATATATAACACGTACTTAGTTTTTACTGCAATAAATATTGACTTTTATCAATTCTTTATATTCAAACTAAGTCACAATTCATTGCTCTTTATTTTGTTAATCGCTTTATATTTAATATGAAATTGTAACTGCTTATCAGGTCACATAACTGGACAGCTTCGGTGTCTCAGTTAGTAGGGCGTTGGACTCATAATCCAAAGGCAGCAGTTCCAATACCCGCCCGGGCCTGCAACCCAGGTTGGCATTGTGACCTTACGAGAGGTACATATATTAGTTCCTACTTCATTTGCATGTTATAGTCAATAAATGCGAATAAAACTTAAAAGTGTGTGTGTGTGTGTGTGTGTGTGTGTGTGTGTGTGTGTGTGTGTGTTCAAAATGAAACCTGTGAGTAGCAAAACCTCGGTGAATAGAAATCCATTCTTGTTACAGATGGCCGAATGTATCACTCTTTAATATCCGTATTTCAACTGGGCGTCCATTTCTAAGAGTTTTCCACAGGTTTGATTTTATAATATAGTTTACAATGTCATAACAAATCCTTTTTGAATTACTTTCTTTCTTTGTAAAAGCACTTACATTGGTATATTTATGTTTAAAAATAAACTTTAACATAAAGAATACAATACTTGGAATACAATAGAATTGATGAAATCCTAGATTTTCAACGATAAAAGTCAACAAAAAAACATTCCCGTCCTTCTCAGATTTAAGTTATATGCTATTCCATAAATTATAAATATCTGATTTGTTGAAGTAATTATGTTTCTTACACGAATTCATTTGAAATAGTGTTTATAATTTAGCCGTTACTATTTCAATTTCTCAAGTGTAACGGTGTATGCACATTTAAACATATTCTCATTGAAACAGCATTATGAGGACTATATTCATTTAAACAGCACGAGGCTTCTATTCATTTAAACAGCAGTGCGATGCCTATATCACTTTATATGAGAGAGAGAGAGAGAGAGAGAGAGAGAGAGAGAGAGAGAGAGAGAGAGAGAGAGAGAGAGAGAGCTACATTCATCAGTTTGATCCCGAATGTCAAAGCGGTTTGCCAGGATGTGGCCTCTATCGTATGCTAAAAGATTCTTGGATTCATAGGTGAGAGCTGAGTGTCAAGTAGTGAACAAAGGTCAATTAACTCTCTTGAGCAGGACACGACATACCATCACACACACACACACACACACACACACACACACACATATATATATATATATATATATATAGAGAGAGAGAGAGAGAGAGAGAGAGAGAGAGAGAGAGAGAGAGACTATATGGTTTTAAGGACTATGTCAAACTAAATCAGTATAGGAAAGCGACGTCGTGACAGAGGTAAACGAACTATGCAATAATGCAATAATTACCTCTGTATCGTACAAGTATAAATCTTATGTTGAAACAGATAACATTACTAGATCAATTTTTTTCAGATGTTGCAATTTTTTCACGAGTTTCTTTCATTCTTATGACATTTTATTTATTGATAGAAATGCGAAATGTTTGTCCAATCTTATTTCTGTTTAATATCAAACAAATTTCGCTTGCCACTATTTCCTCAGATTATTTGCCTGTCACGAAGATTGGCTGTCACGTACCTAGGATGCTCTTCTCTTTACAATGTAATCAATGGATATGATATTTCGGAATAGCACCCAGTTTCACAGTGTACATGTGCAATCGCCTCTTACAAAAAATTACCACACCCCCACCCACGGCCTGGCGCCTTAAACCATCACTCTGCAATTGTCTGATACGTATGTACAGAGAAAGCTGGTAATTAATAGAACGTTACACAAATTATAACGACTGAAACGATTAGGAAAACGCTGGTATTAAAATTATAACGAGCATGATAACTTGGGACATTTAGGAAAACTATGAATATTAAGACTGAACGAATAGAAAATAGCTGGGTATTAAAATTATAACGAATAGAAAAACGATGGGTATTAAGATTATAACGAACAGAAAATCGCTGGGTATTGAGATTATGACGAGTAGAATCTTGGCTAGAATAGCAGATAATTAGTAATGTTTTGTCCCAGAGTTTCTGAGTATTAACGACCATTCTGGTGGCTTAGTGGTTAGAGCGTCTGATGCGGGAGGTCGTGTGTTCAATCCCCGGCCGAGTCATATTAAAGATTTATTAAAAATACAACAGCTGCCTCGGTTGGCGTTCAGCATTAACAGGTTATTGTTATGACTGGTCGGCCTAATTAAGGTTAGTGTTATGATTGGTCGGCCTAGTATTGTGTCTGCAGCATGATGCCCCAGTGCTAAACATCACTATAACTGCCACACTGCACACATCGTAGCGATACGACTGACAGTTTTTAAAGCTACGTTAAAATCCAAATTACAAATCACATTGTTAGTATTAACACCTGGATCCAATGTAAATCCAACTGATATGATTAGTACACTTTAATCTATATTTTGGAATATTTCCGCCCATTCATCGTCTCAGTGATTGTCAAACGTAATTTATTTTGAGAAAACGAGTCTTTAATAAAAAAAAAAAAAAAAAAAAAGAAATATATTCAAATTTTATAGAATATATTATATTCCCGGACGCGGCGTTATCGATAACAATAGTCCCCGGAATATGAAACATTTGCCTGGAGAGTAAGATTAATTTAACATTCATAATGTTACATCCTTGCCTATAGAAAACAGTTTTTTTAAAAAACAAACGATTTTGATCAATTCAGCAGTTGAATAAATTGATGCATGATACCTTTGGACACAGCTAGTCATTGAGTGATGTTGCAAGAAAAGTTATTAATTCATTCATAAATATTAATGCCTGAAACCTCTTCTGAACTGAGATAAATTATTTCATTCATAAATAGGTGAGAAAACTGCTGTTTGAAATAAGTCACTATGGTTGACATGTAATTAATAGCTCGTCATGCCTTTATAAAGGCAGATAATGTTGCAAAAGACGCAGCTAACTGTATACTATCCCAAGTATTGAATATGTGTCAAAGCTTATGGCATGGTATTTAGCTATTTGAGATCTGTTTCATGTGCTTTGATAACAATTTAGTAGAGCCCCAACACAAGCTAAACGTATATCAAATAACGCTATACAATTTGAAATATATTCCTTACATTGCAGCCGTTGCCTAATTAACAGGAAATATCCTATTGCACTAGTATTGGAAATGTAAAAATCTTTTCCAATATAAATGAGACAAACCCTTGCCTTCTCTATTAAACACGCCTTCATGGCGTCATTTCCTATTTCCTGCCGACTAAAAAACACAGGAGCCTCTAATATCTACGAGCGTAATAATAATGTAGTTTTAGTCATCATAACGCCAGGTGAGACAAAAGAGAAAGAATCTAAACATGTAAGGGTCTTGATACAAATTCATTGTTAGTTGTTTACTAATCAACAGGTGATCCTGAACAAGGGAGCCGTTTGTAGAGATGTGAGAGAACATCCTGGATCGGTTGATGGCATGGAATAAATATAAGCTAGGAGATTGTATTTCGACTGAAAGGTTCTCTGTATGTGGATGACATGGATTGACCATTTTGTGGTCCTATTAAAAAAACAGTATATACTCTAGCTCGTATTAAAAAAAAAAGTAGCAAATGATCAGTTAATCAATTTGACATCTAACACACCACATATGTGTCTCCTTTGTTTCCGAGGTTAGAAAGGTTCCCATTTCATGTTTGGAACCAAATTATCGAAAGTGAAGCAAAAAACGGTTGTCAGTATTAATGGAAGCGATCCATCAATTCAGATAGGGACACAATATAAACTTGTTATGGGTCGACTCTTATCAATTTCGCAATACATTTGTTCAAAACGTATAAATTTAATTTTGATGTCGTTGATAAATTGGAAACTGAAAGAGGATCTGTCTGATTATAGATAAGCCATTTCAACTTGACTTTTTAAGTAATGTTTTGTAAAGGACCATAAAGGTTATCAATACCAATTTCATCTTCAGAAGAAAGATTACAGAAGCTTGAAGAATATATTTGTAAAGCCAGTCTGAGAGGAAAAAGACTATCGTCAAAGAGTAGATACACTGGCCTTCGTCAGATCTCATATCTTCTTTTCACCTTGGATTTGTTATTTGATATATGTATTCCTTGTGGTGAATATAATCATTATTGGGAAAGAAAAAAGATATAATTGGTACATTCGGGCGCAGTAAGTAAAACAATTTACACAGGATTGGTTTAGAAAAGCAACAGTTAAAATACGCGAATCTTTCTAAATCGTTGCGATAAAATAAAAGTTAGTTTTCTAAATTCTTATAAAGGGACAACATTTAGTGTGTAAACTAATGTATCTTTACCAGCCATCTCATTTACATCATACACGATTCCTAGTTGAAAACTAATAAACCGATTTGTAGCGAAAACGCGATAAACATATGTATGGCAGAAGATTGATAAAGAAATTTGTAGTGAAAAATTGATTAACCGATGTATGGTAAAATAGTGATAAACCGAGTTTTAGTTAAACATTGATAAACCCATGTATGGTAAAATAGTGATAAACCGATTTTTAGTTAAAAATTGATAAACCCATGTTTAGTAAAATAGTGATAAACCGAGTTTTAGTTAAACATTGATAAACCCATGTATGGTAAAATAGTGATAAACCGATTTTTAGTTAAAAATTGATAAACCCATGATTGGTAAAATAGTGATAAACCGATTTTAGTTAAAAAGTGATTACCGATGTAATGTTAAAGATTCATAAACCGATGTAATGTAAAAGATTGATAAATCGATGTAATGTACAAGATTGATAAATCGATGTAATGTACAAGATTGATAAACCGATGTAATGTAAAATATTGATAAATCGATGTATTGTAAAATATTGATAACCGATGTAGTTTACAAGATTGATAAACCGATGTAATGTAAAAGATTGATAAACAGATGTAATGTACAAGATTGATAAACCGATGTAGTGTTCAAGATTGATAAACCGATGTAATGTAAAATATTGATAAACCGATGTGGTGTAAAAGATTGATAAACCGATGTAATGTACAAGATTGATAAACCGATGTAATGTAAAATATTGATAAACCGATGCTATGTAAAATATTGATAAACCGATGTAATATAAAAGAATGATAAACCAACGTAATGTAAAATATTGATAAACCGATGTAATGTAAAATATTGATAAACCGAAGTAATGCAAAAGATTGATAAACCAATGTAATGTTAAAGATTGATAAACCGATGTAATGTAAAAGATTGATAAACCGATGTAATGTAAAATATTGATACACCCATGTAATGTAAAAGAGTGATATACCGATGTAATGTAAAATATTGATAAACCGAAGTAATGTAAAAGATTGATAAACCGATGTAATGTAAAATATTGATAAACCGATTTTTAGTCAAAGATTGATAAACCGATGTAATGTAAAAGATTGATAAACCGATGTAATGTAAAATATTGATAAACCGATGTAATTTAAAAGATTGATAAACCGATGTAATGTAAAATATTGATAAACCGATATTTAGTCAAAGAGTGATAAACCGACGTAATGTAAAATATTGATAAACCGATGTAATGTAAAATATTGATAAATCGATGTAATGTAAAAGATTGATAAACCAATGTAATGTTAAAGATTGATAAACCGATGTAATGTAAAATATTGATAAACCGATTTTTAGTCAAAAAGTGATAAGCCGATGTAATGTAAAAGATTGATAAGCCGATGTAATGTAAAATCCTTCCAGCAGGTTTTTTTTACATTAGGCAAAAGCTTTTTGTTTAGAAACTGTTAATTGTGACCTTATGTCAAGTAGAGGACTTCATAATCTTGTTATTCTCTAAATGTTTCACTCGTGAGATAAGATCTTGAGGCGGAATCAGTTGTATAAGTGTTGTGTTAAGGAGTTATCAAATTATTTATTCAATACATTACAAAGTACTGTTCAAGAATAACATTCTCGAAAATAGACTTGAATTAATACATATATTTTAAAATAAGTATATACTCTTTGATTGTATTATTGAAATCAAATAAAGACTGTTGGCACATCACCACTAACCAGGTCGCGACAGGAACATAAAAACGTTCAGCGATGAATTCAATTTGGATTCATTGTGCCACGTTGAAAGGAGATAAGTCTGTTTTTGATTTCGTAGATTATACTTAAAAAGCATTTGATATATTTCTTAGGAATGTAAGATATATCTCTGCTAATTTCGTTTTCAGGAGGATAGACCTATTCAATATTACTTGTAAATGATTTCCGAGAGGCCTCATGCTGACATGTCATGTATCGGCTATTTTTGTCTATCGCGTCTTGAAGGTTTGCTTCCAAAGGGTACATGCAGCGGGAAGCAAGAGTTTTGACGTCAGCATTACAGTAGCTATTTGTATCTTAGATGTGTAATTTGTTATTCATAACATCTCTGCCAGACCTATCTCCCTCCCTACTCACACACTGTAACAGAATTGTTACCGAGAGGAGGGTGGATTAAATGAACAATACAAACACAATTTGTGAAAGAAAATATAAATTTATGTAATAAATTATAAATGAAAAGAATACAGATGTAACAACACAATAATTCATGCACTCAACCCACAATTACACTCACAACCTTTCACAATACATGAACAAATTAAATATTAATACAAAAGGAATCTCAGATGTAAAGGGATCTCTTGGACTATACACAGATCCAAGGATCCTTTACGAAAGTTAAATTAATGCAAGTATAAATTACGAAAAATGAACACAAACGACAAACTATACTATCGCACGATGGATTGCGATAACTAGCACGACCATATACTTGTATTCAATCAAGTTGCTAGCTTTTATTGATATCTATGCGATCACTTGAAATATTATTGTGATCTGACATAAGCATGCAAATACAACAATGTATTAAATTGTATTACAATTTCAATACACATATGTGTCTCGACCCCGTATAACCGCACGATTCAGCAACAGTTGAATCGTCTCCCAGTTTCCCCGAAAACCTAGGGTTGACCAATACTATTATCGGACGTTTCCCTTCACGGATCCACCACAGTTATACGTTCAGACAACATACAACATCTACCAGAACCAACGGTTCCTCACTACCCTAGATGTCGACCCGGATGTTTTACAACTCAGACAGCTCCGACACTCGGACTTCTAGCTTTCCGGATATTTACACGTTACACAGATGTTGACGAACAGACAGTTCGACACACAGACAGATACTTCAATTCCGTTTGCACAAATTAACGGCACAATCACATTCAGATATTTATACAGAGATGTTCCGGAACAAATAATAGATGTCCCACAACAAATCAGGCGATATCAAAGACGTTTATCAAAAGATGGTATCAGATGTGTTAACAGCTACGGTATCAGAAATGGTATCAACTACGTTAGCAGCTACGGTATCAGAAACATTGACATCTACGGTATCAGATCTACGGTATCAGATCTACGGTATCAGAAACATTGACATCTACGGTATCAGCGATTATCAGATCTATGGTAACAGCGATTGTCAGCTACAGTATCAGAAACACGGTAACAGCTACAATAAACAAAACCAGACTAATAATAGTTGTCTCAAAAATAATATAAGCCGTAGATTACGATATTGCATTTAAAGTCTAATAGTGACTAGTAATTCCAAATATTCCACGTTTAATTGCAATAAAAGCATCATTATACGAAATGATAATCTGAATAAAATTCACAATAAAACGAAAATGTAAATTTAACACTCACCCCTTTGGCTGGAGATTGCAAGACGAGCTTATCTATCCTTCGATTAGATATTTTGGTTCCCGTGATTATTATGAGAAATATCTCGCCTTATATACTCTCTATAGGTGAACATAAATCACATCGAGCTTGCCGTGCACCACGTGAAACGAGTATTTCGGATTTCATGTAAATAACAAACTGGCACATGCAAATCGTTACACGCCACTTACCTTGGAGAAAACCACTTAATCACCCCAGGTAATGCGTGTACGACGAAATCAAGAAAGTGGTGAGTTTCGTTTGCAATTCAAGAAGAACAAAATCAGTTCAATTTTCGCCTAATTCTGTGACACACATAATGGAATTTCCCTCCCTACTTACACATAATGGAATCTCCCTCCCTACTCACACATAATGGAATCTCCCTCCCTACTCACACATAATGGAAGGCTTGAAGATATTGAACCAAGCGAGGCCTCGAGGCGGAAAACTACAGAGCATTCGAAATATTACATTTCTAGTTTCGAAATGTGATGTTCTGATATTATTTTACTGCCAGTTTGTAAATATCTCTGGTACGCAAGCTGTCGTGTTCATAAGAGTAGACTCAGGGACATTTCAATTCCATAAAAAAGTTTATATGACCCCACGCTGTTCCGTAACGTTATCTTTGAAAATATCCGTGAATAGTCATGTTCAGGGAATACAACAATTGCACACTATTTATTATATTGTACCAGACATTTTCTTCTTCAGACATTTTATTTTGGTCAGTGTTATTAATTTATAATATTCAAAATAATCTCGAACATCTTATCATGTAAAGAAGTTATTGACATAGTGCAAAGTCTGTGCATGGATCAAATAATAGCAAACACTCTTGAAAGTATTTCATCATTGTGCATTAGTTATTTCTGTAGCTTAATTACATACTCATTCTGGATTAGTTAGCCCAGTAGCTTATTACTTTTACATTGTTGAGTAATCACAGTAGCTTAATTACATATTCACTGTGAACAAGTTATCACAGTATTTTAATTACTTCTAGATTGTGGAGAAATCACATTAGCTTAATTACTTTATCATTGTGGTGTACTTATCACAGTAGCTTAATTACTTTATCATTGTCACAGAATTAGGCGAAAACTGAATTTATTTCTTCTTGAATACAAACTAATTTCACCATTTTTTGTTTCGTCGTACACGCGTTACCTGGGGTGAATAAGTGTTTTTCAAGGTAAGCGACGTGTAGCGATTTACATATACCTGACAGGAAATCACTTGAAGTCAGGAACATTATAATCACGGGGTGCACGGGAATTTTGCCGTGAATTCTGCTCACCTATTTGGGGACATATAAGGCAGAATATTTCTAAAAAGATTACGAGTCAAAAGTATCTTGTCAAAGGAGAGATAGCTCGTCATTCTTTCCCCAGCCAAAGGGTGAGTGTTAAATTTATATTTCGTTTTATTGTGAATTTTATTCAGTTTATCATTTCATGTAAGGATGCCTTTATTACAATGTAGATTTAAACCGTTGAATATTTGGAATTACTAGTCACTATTAGACTTTAAATGCAATAGCGTAATCTAAATTTTAGATTGTTTTAGAAACAACTATTATTAGTTTGGTTTCTTTTTTGTAGCTGAATGTGATTGATTGCTCCAGCAAAAGGGCTGAATGTGATTGATTGTGCCGTTATTGTGCAGTGATTGTGCTGTTTAAATTGTGCCATTTGATTGTGCGATCAAATTGAGGTATCTGACTGTCTGTCTGTCAGATTGTCTGTCCGTCTACGTTTGTATCCGGCGTGAACAGGAGGTCATGATGTCTGAGGATATCTGTCGAGATGTGTAAATATCCGGAAATCTAGAAGTCTAAATGTCCGAGTGTCGGAGCTGTCTAGAGGTGTAAACGTCCGGGGTAGCATCTAAGTGTTTGGGACCGGTGGTTCTAGTAGGTGTTGTATGCTGTCTGTACGTATAACTGTAGTGGATCCGTGAAGGGCAAGCGGCCGATAAAAGTATTGGGTCAACCCTAGGTATTCGGAGAAGCTGTGCGGCGATTCAACAGTTGGTGAATCGTACTGTTGTTAAGGGTAGAGACGCATGTGTGTGTTTCAATTGTGGTTACAGTTGAATACATTGATATATTTACAGAGTTACTTTGAATCTTGGTAGTATTCCAAGGGATTACATGAATCTCAATAGCAGTTAGTAACTTGATTTAATACATGTAGATGTTTGTACTTGTTGTCGCAATCCGTACCTGCGATAATATAATTTGATGTTTGTATTTGTTATCGCAATTTATACGTGCGATAATATAACTTTTGTAAAGGTTCCATTTTATATGAAACATTTGTGTAGTCCAGGAGGTTCCTTGGATCTGTGTTTATTTTGTATTAATATTTAATTTATTTTTAAATTGTGAATGGTTGTGAAGTGTGATCGTGGGTTGAACGCATGAGTTATTGTGTTGATACATCATTATTTTTCATTAATAATTTATTTCATAAATTTACATCATCTTTCACATATTGTGTTTGTGTTGTTCATTTAATCCACCAACCACTCGGTAACAATTCTGTTACAATCATTGTGGAGTAGTTATCACAGTAGCTTAATTACATTATTATTGTGGAGTAGTTATCACAGTATCTTAATTACTTTTACATTGTGGAGTAATCACATTAGCATAATTACTTTATCATTATGGAGTAGTTATCACAGTAGCTTAATTACATACTGGTGGCGAAGTAGTTATCACAGTAGCTTAATTACTTCATCGTTGTGGAGTAGTTATCCCAGTAGCTTGATTACTTTATCATTGTGGAGTAGTTATCACAGTAGCTTAATTTCATTTATCTTTGTGGAGTAGTTATCACAGTAACTTAAATACATTATTATTTTGGCTTAACCACACTAGCTGAATTACATACTGATAGTGGAACAGTT
Organism: Unio delphinus; assembly: GCA_029339505.1. Taxonomy (NCBI): domain Eukaryota; kingdom Metazoa; phylum Mollusca; class Bivalvia; order Unionida; family Unionidae; genus Unio; species Unio delphinus. The sequence continues at coordinate 3,291,724 of JAQISU010000112.1, forward strand.
ATCATAGTAGCTTAATTATTCCATCATTGTGGAGGAGTTATCACAGTACCTTAATTACATTAGCATTGTGTAGTAGTTATCACGGTAGCTTAATTACTTTATCATTGTGTAGTAGTTATCACGGTAGCTTAATTACTTTATCATTGTAGAGCAGTTATCACAGCAGCTTAATTATTATATCATTGCAGAGTAGTTTTCACGGTAACTTAATTACACTATCTTTGTGGAGTAGTTACCACAGTCACTTAGTTACTGTATCATTGTGGAGTAGTTACCATAGTAACTTACTTACTTTATCATTGTGGAGTAGTTACCACAGTAGCTCATTTACTTTGTCATTTTGGAGAGTTATTACAGTAGATTTTGTAATTTATCTTTGTGGACTAGTTATCATAGTAGCTTAATTTTTTTTAATATGGCATATTTATAACAGTAACTTAATTGTCTTATCATTGTATAGTAGTTATTGCCTAAGATTAATTACTTAATTATTCTGGAGAAGTTATCACAGTTGCAGATTAACTAATCTATCATTGTGGAGTAGTTATCACAGCAGAATAATAAATTTTCACGGCTGTAGTTATTAAAATAGTCTAATGACTATTTTATGTATTATATTTCATGCGTTTTAGTAAATGTTTTACTATTTTATGTATTATATTGTATGCGTGTTAGTATCTGTTGGACTATTTTATGTATTATATTGTATGCGTGTTAGTATCTGTTGGACTATTTTATGTATTATATTGTATGCGTGTTAGTAATTGTTGGACTATTTTATGTATTATATTGTATGCGTGTTAGTATCTGTTGGACTTTTTTATGTATTATATTGTATGCGTGTTAGTAATTGTTGGACTATTTTATGTATTATATTATGCACCTGTTGTATCTGTTGGACTATTTTATGTATTTTATAGGCTGCATGTTAGTATTTGTTGGACTATTTTAGGTATTATATTGTGTGCGTGTTAGTATCTGTTGGACTATTTTAGGTATTATATTGTGTGCGTGTTAGTATCTGTTGGACTTTTTTATGTGTTATGTAGCAAAAGCATATATTTTATAAGTTTATATATTCGTGTTTTAAATAGGCAGAAGTGTGTATTTTATTATTTTATCTAATTAATGTTTTTGAAAGATGAGTGAAATAAAATCATCAGTCGCAATTATTATTATAATTTTTTCACATATATAGCCATTTAGTCAACCTTGAACCAGGATTACCTATTGAGTTTTGTTCACTCTGAGCAATGAAGCTACCCTGAGTGCTGTTCATGCTGGGTTGTTCTATTGCATGACAAGTGGTAAGTAACTTTCTGATTGGTTAGTTTGCTACTTGTCTGTAGAAACAGCTTAGCATGGGCAGCAGATTAGTGGTGGTCATTCCATTCGAGTTGCTGAAGGGTGCTGGTCATGGAATTCAATTAGATGTGCTTCTGATTCTGTTGGGCTTCAAGAAGAAAATGTGACGACCTTTGTCCCATATGATAAGGGCTGAATAAAACAGGATATATATATATATATATATATATATATATATATATATATATATATATATATATATATATATATATATATATATATATAGCTAAAGTTGCCAACCTCGTGCACAATAAACTAGTATTCCTTTATACTGGACTTGTCAATTGTCTATTCTAAGAGTAGACAGAAAAGAAAGGTAACATTTGGCGCCCACCGGGGGACTTATTTATGTGTATGATGGAGGATTGGATCCAGTGAATGTGTACATGTTGTTATTCCAGCCATATAGATTTATGAAAATATCATAGACGAATGCACGTGGAACCCCAGCTGTGTTTATTCTGTTTCATTCATGGAATTCCTGAAAGGTTTTGTGGACATTTTCATTGATACTCTGTGGACATTTGAACATTGTGATAGAGAGTGATATTCATCCTGTGCTTATATACATGTAGACTGATATTTATGTGTTTTGACTTATTAGGACATTATAATTTGTGTATTCATGTAACTTGAACCAAAATATTCTTTGAAGTAGGTAAGAATGGTTATAATATGTGCAAGTTTAATTAATTTGTATTTATGAATATTTGAATTTGCTATATTTTTTGTTGTTGGTGGTGGTGTATTTAGCATCATCTTAATGGAAGTTCCCAACAAGTTCGTCATTAAATTGTTTTCCTTAGTATAATTTTAGGAAATATGTTACTTTAAAAAAAAGGAATAAAAGATTTTTACATTTTAAAATCTGTATGATACCAGAGTTAGAATATAGGTAGTTCTGATTCACTTGGTTCTACTACAACCAATGTTCTCGTAGACTGTGCTATTAAAAAAAATTGTTCAATAGTCTTGCTCAACTGGCCACATAAACACATGTTGCGCAGCGGTTTCTGAATTTCGTCGTTTTGATTGCGCGGCTGTGTTTCTAAAGTAAATATGGAGTTCACAGAAGAAGAAGTTCAAAACATATTAGGGGCCTTTAAAGCTTTAAAGGTCAAGCCCAAAGCCGACACACCTGAAGATTTCGCAAAGTGGGTGGCAGACTTTACCGCTTCGATGGGTGCATATCCTGTTAAGGAAGGCCCGAAGGAAGAACCGACATCCTCACATGCAACGGCATCCATCGCCAGTGGTCATATATATGTCACATTACCACATAAATTAAGAATATCTGTATTTTCAGGAGACAGTAAGAGTAAAACATCGTATGAATTACATGCTTACAACAAGGCTCATATCCACAGGACCAGTTATCTCGTGCCATCCGACGTTCCTTGAGAGAAGAAGCTGGACGGATTACTATGCGATTGGGTCCAACAGCATCCAACAGTGAGGTATTATCAAAGCTGGACAGTGTGTATAGCAATGTAGATTTAAAGGAGACTTTGTTAGCTGACTTCTACAGTGCTCGCCAGAAAGAGAACGGAGATATAGCTACACGGATTTGTAGGCTGGAAGATTTGTTACACAGAGCCATTCAAAAAGGTTTAGTGAAGACCAAAGAGACAAATTATATACTAAAGGCTATGCTGTGGACATGACTTAAACAGACACTTAAGGATGTGTCTGGCCATAAGTTTGATTCACTCAAGACATTTGACTAATTGAGAGTAGCTCTTCGTCGCATTGAATCGGAACACAGACAACGGGAAGATGAACTAAAACGTACCAAGAAAACTACCCATCTTAATATGGCATCAACTTCAACCACATCAAACAAAGGAGCTTAGTGAATTAAAGGATCTTGTCCAGCAGCTGTCACACTAGGTAAAGTTGCTTACAGAGCATTCAGTATCCCACGTATCCAACAACCAGCAAAGTTATAGGAGTCAATTTAGGACAGATCATACTGTTAATAGGAGAGACCGAATATGCTGGCGCTGCGGTCAGGTCGGACATATTGCTTCTGCTGGTCGTGTTTGTCTAGACTATTCAAAACTAGATTTAAACTCCACGAGGCCTATGGCTGGTTGCAAGCAGTAGGCTTTCAACGGGGTTTCCCCAAGAAGCATAAATAAACTGATACGACAGAGTTAGTAGGACAAACTAATGAGGTTTATGTTGTTATCAATGGTATTAGAGTAAATTCACTTATTGATACCTGATCGACTGTATCAACAGTTAGCCAGACATTTTATAACAATAATTTGAAGACTACTCCGATTGAGCCCATTACAGACCTTTTTAATGTTGAATGTGCGAATGGAGAGAAGTTACCATATTCTGGCTACATAGAGGTTGAAATAGAAAGTAACATTCTGCCAAATATGGAAGGACAACTTTGTCTGATGTTAGTCGTGCCAGACAGCAACTACAGTAGTCGTGTTCCTGTGTTGTTAGGGACAAACTACCTAATGCATGCTTTAGAAGAATGCAAAAGTGAGCATGGATCAAGATTTCTACAGACAGCTCGATTGCCAAATCCGTGGTATTTGACATTTAGATGTTTGACTTTACGAGAAAAGGAGTTAGCAAAGAGAAATTTTTGTCTAGGTGTTTTAAAGAGCGCAGAGTCGCATGATATTTTTGTGCAAAGCAACAGCAATGTGATTTTGCGAACTTTCGTTGATAAAGAGGTGCCATATCATTCGACATGTGCTCTGCTTCAGAATTCAGTGAGATCCACAGTAAATGAAGACTTAGATATTTCTCCAGGTCTGGTGACATACAATTACACGAGGAATGGTCTTTTAGAAGTTCATGTGTCAAAAGTGACTGCCAGGGCAATTAGTATTCGATCTAGAGCTATTCTGTGTGAGTTGCAACCAGTATCTGTGGCTGATGTCCCAATATATGTAGTTGTAAGGGAGCGAGTAGATGACACTCTCAGTCAGATGGACATCACTTCGGATAAACTGTCCAAAGATGATCTACAAAAAGGGATATATCTAATAAAGAAATTTGAAGATATCTTTTCCAGAAGTGAGACAGATTTAGGATTTACGGCTGCTGTAAGGCATCGCATTCATCTGATAGCCGAAACACCATTTACACAAAGATACCGTCGGATACCCTCGTCCATGTATAGTGAGGTGAAAGATCACCTTCACCAGTTACTTGCTAGCAGAGTGATTCGTAAATCACATAGCCCTTGGGCCAGCAATGTTGTTTTAGTGAAAAAGAAGGATGGAAACCTTCGCCTGTGGATTGATTTTCGCCAGTTTAATAAGATGATAAAGAAGGATTCCTATTCCTTGCCCAGGATTAAAGATATCTTGGACTGTTTAGCTGGCTCTAAATATTTTACATTGCTGGCTATGAAGTCGGAGTATCGTCACATTGAATTAGATGAATCTCATAAAGAGAGGACAGCCTTTACAGTGGGTTCACTAGGTTTCTACGAGTTAGAGAGACTACCCATGGGGCTTTGCAATGCACCAGCTACATACCAGAGATTCATGGAAGAGTGTCTCAAAGATATGCATCTGACCATCTGTGTGATCTATCTAGATGATATCATTATTTTCGTTAAATCCTATGAAGAACATTTAACAAATCTGTAAAAAGTCCTAACAAGGCTTAGGGAGTGTGGTTTGAAGTTGTCTCCATAGAAGTGCCAATTCTTCAGGGAGAGGGTCATATATGTTGGCCATGTTGGATCAGAGGAAGGTGTTGAGACAGATCCATCTAATATTGACAAGATAATAAACTGGCCAGATCCACCGAACCCTGAGGAAGTGAGACAATTCCTTGGATTTGCTGACTATTACCGCAAGTTTGTGAAGAACTTCTCAAAGATAGCTCGACCATTATCGGAATTAATGCCAAGCACTCAGAATAAGGCGGGTAAGCGTCACAAGAAATTTCAGCACATACCATGGAAGTGGGGAGCGGAACAGGAGAAAGCCTTTCAACAGCTGAAGAATGCTCTCTCTTCACCACCTATACTAGGCTACGTTGATATTGGGCAACCTTTCGAGCTGCATACAGATGCCAGTCAACACGGCCTTGGTGCGGTTTTGTATCAGATTCAAGATGGCATCAAAGCGAGTAATCAGTTTTGCCAGCAGAGGGTTAACGAAAAGTGAGCGAAATTATTCAGTGCATCGACTGGAATTCTTAGCATTAAAATGGGCATTCTCTGAGAAATTCAATGATTACCTTTACGGACAGTATTTTACTGTGTACACTGACAACAATCCATTCACCTATATTCTTACCTCAGCCAAACTTGATGCCACTGGGCATCGATGGTTAGCTGCACTAGCTGCGTAGAACTTTGACATCATTTACAGAGCCGGATCGAGGAATTCGGATGCGAACGGTCTATCTTGGTTACCACTTGTAGAGAGCAGGAGCAGGAACAGGACTATGGATATGAAGACTATTACAAAAGAAACACTACACGCCCTCTGTAATTTAGCTAGTGCCCAACCATTTTTTGAAAGTCTTTTTTTGTCTGCTGATGGTGTTGATGATATTGACTCTGGTTCTGGCATTGCCGCAATGACAGATCGCAATGACAGATCGAGATTGGAGAGTGGCGCAATCCAAAGATCCTGTTATAAGGAAATGGATAAAGACTGTAAGAAACAAAGGAAAGCCTAATCGACAGTCACTACCTACTGGAAGAGACCATTTAGCAATATTTCGGACCTTTGACAAGTTATGCCTGCAAAGAGGTGTGCTGTACAGGAGGACAAGAGCTGATGATCATGATCAACTACAGCTGGTACTTCCCAAGTCTCACCACGAGGAGGCGATGCACTAATTTACACGATGATTGCGGTCACTTAGGCAGAGACAGGACACTTTCTCTTCTGAGGGATAGATTATTGGCCGTGTATGGCAAAAGATGTGGAAATATGGATTAAAAAATGTCGTCTTTGCATGCTAAGAAAATCGTCAACGAATATTCGAACACCACTTGTCAATATAGTGACCACACAACTATTGGAACTAGTTTGCATAGATGTTCTGACTCTGGAGATGTTCAAAGGTGGATACCAAAAGATACTGGTCATTGCAGATCGTTTTACTAGGTATGCCATTCCAACAAGAAACCAGACAGCCAGGACTACAGCCGAGGCTCAATTTAATAGTTTTATAGTACATTCTGGTATGTCCCGGCGTTTATATTCAGATCCAGGTGCAAATTTGCAAAGCATGGTCATCAAGGAATTGTGTCAAATTACCGGAATAAAGAAATCTCGCACGACACCACACCCTATCATCCAATGGGCAATGGTACGTGTGAGCGATGGAATAGGACACTGCTAGATATGTTGGGAACTCTCAACCCAGATTAAAATCGAGATTGGAAAAGTTATTTAGGACCATTGGTTCATGCATATAATTGCACGCGCCATGAGTGTACAGGCCAGACGCCATTTTTTCTAATGTTTGGAAGAGAGCCACGTCTGCCTATTGACCTCGCATTTGGATTAGACAAGGGTAGTGCATCGGGCAATTTGTCCATTTATGTTAAATCTCTTCGAAACCGATTGGAAGAATCGTTCAAACTAGCCACATGTCTTGCAAGAAAATCTCAAGAAAAACAGAAAAGGGACTATGACATGAAAGCAAGAGCTGCAACTTTTCAGCCTGGGGATAGGGTTCTCGTGAAACTTGTCGCATTCGATGGAAAACATAAAATTGCTGATCACTGGGAGACTAATGCTTACATTACAACCAAACCCGGATATCCCAGTATACGCTGTACGACCGGAAGGTGGAGAAGGACCCAAACATACTCTCCGTAGACATTTGCTGCTTCCTACTGGTGCCTTGCCAATTTATTCTAAGCATCATAATCATAAGCAAGAGAAACAAGCTTTCAAGTCTGCGACACCCAAGACTAGAAATTCACCTAAGAATAATAATTGCAGGGAAACAGATTCGGACCAGGATGAAAAGAACCATATATCACTTTATTTTCCAAGTGATACAGAAATGATTGGTGTATCTGGTGGTTCCGATATGACAGATACATGAGATATGTCTATCAGGACCAGTGTTGATGACGATTTAGCCGGCGAAAATTTATTGACGGACTCATCCAGTGAGAGTCTTAGAGTAGATGATGACATCTCTCCAAACCATGATGAAGGTAATCCCAGTGTGGGAGAAGAGTTGGTTTCTGCTATGTCGGTTGATGATAATGAGCAGAGTGGTCATACTGCTGAACAGTCTGGAGCTATGTATCCAGAAGACACTGTGATCAACATTGATAATAACTCTGCAGTACCAGGTCACACTAGGGTTGAGAGCCCCAGTAACGTATTTACTGATCAGTTACAAACAGAGAAGAGTTCCTTGCCTGTTCCAGCACCACGACGTTCTAGTCGAGTAACGAAAGCACCTACATGGATGACATCTGGAGAGAATGTGATGTCCCAAGCCTTTAATGAGCCAGACTGGCTAACAAAAGAAGGGTGCTGGTCATGGAATTCAATTAGATGTGCTTCTGATTCTGTTGGGCTTCAAGAAAATATGACGAGCTTTGTCCCATATGATAAGGGTTGAATAAAACAGGAACTATATATATATTTAGCTAAAGTTGCCAACCTCGTGCACAATAAACTCTTATAACATATACTGGACTTGTCAATTGTCTATTCTAAGAGTAGACAGTAAAAAACGGTAACAGTTATATTGTATGCCTGTTAGAATCTGTTGGACTATTTTATGTATTATATTGTATGCCTGTCAGTATCTGTTGGACTATTTTATGTATTATATCCTGTGCCTGATAGTATTTGTTGGACTATTTTATGTATTCTATTGTGTGCCTGTTATATATTTGACATAAACACTATCATATCAATTGGGCAGTCCTGAGTTTGCCAGTAAATCAGTCTTGTGTGACAAAACATGGCTCATAAGTACAAAGATTCCATGGCGATCACATACCCTTTCATATGCGTGGATGGTTGATAGCATATATGATACCTGAATACCGCATGGGTCCAAGTTTATGTTTGGAGATGCAACGGTACCAACTAGCTTTTGCGATTAAATAAGGCATGGAAAAGGCTCAAACAAAGTTTATCAAAGTTGCAATTCTTTTGGATAATGTTCATCTACATGGATAAAATGGATAATGTTCATCTACATGGATAAAAGAGCTTGGTGGTGATATTGCACAGGAGCAGTCGTCTCATTAGATGACTTTTACACCAAGTTATCAATTCATGGAGCACATATTCAGGTTTTTATAGTAAATATATGGAAATATTTCACAGGTGAAATAGGAAACACACTACTGACACGAATATCGTTGCCACGAGTGACAATACAAATATTTCCAGATCACAAGTGAAATATTTCCTTTCCATTTTACAAACCATACCTCATGATGCTATACAGCTTGCGCCAAGTATCGACACAGAAGTTACGTCACATATTAAAAATTACACTTTGTACATCCCATGTACGTCAGATTGAAAATACACTTTGTACAATCGATACACGTCAGATATTGAGATTACACTTTGTTCACTCAATGTACATCAGAGATTGTAATTATCATCTTTCTACTGGATGCACATCAGACAATGAAATTACAAAGCGTGTAGTAATTCTTGCTCTACCAAATCATGGTGATGATATAATGGCGGACAAGTATTTCACCAAAAAAGACATAATTTTCGAAGTACTTCTGTACGTTATACTAAAAGGCAATTCACTCCAAATGAGTCTGAAAGAACAATAAACAAATCACACAGTGAATTAATTATTGAGATCAGCTTGTTCTAACTGCTTTTAATGGTTCAACTGCAAAACGATTGTCCATAATAATAAAAGATGCCATTTTGTACTTGTTCGTATTTTAAAATATGAGTGCTGAATTGAACTGATATTTTTTCTGTCATCAAAGTAATCTTACCATCATACTCCAGTAAAAGCAAACTGCATCAACACCTGGCCATAACACGCCTAACTTATGCTGAGTTTTAAGTTTTCAGTCTAATCTTTTTATAAGCACGTTACTTCCAATACACTAGGGACATTTGATCTTGCAACCCAATATCTTTAATCTTTCTGCATAAATGACCTTATTCGCTAGACCACTTGCGAGCCAAGGTGCCCAAACATTGATTGTAGTCCCAGATGGATATATGTTTACTTGCATACTCTCTTGCTCCATCGAGGTCCATGGCAATACCATGTTTTGTAGTTACTTTGATGACGTGCTTTTTACTCTTTAGGCGAATTGTCAAAGTACCACTGACCAGTTTGGTGCTTTTTGTGGCGACTTGTCAAACTATCAAGGACATACTTGGTACTCTTTAGGCGATTCGTCAAAGTACCGATGACGTGTATGGTACTCTTTCATCAAAGTATCAATGAGGTGCTTGATATTATTTGGTCAAAGTATATATGACGTGTCTAGTACTCTTTAGGCAACTTGTTAAAGTACAAATGACGTGATTGGTGCTTTTCAGGCGATTCTTCAAAGTACCAATGCTTGTTACTATTTTCTCGAAGTACCAATGACGTGATTTGTACTCTTTTGTCAAAGTATCAATGACGTGATTGGTACTCTTTTGTCAAACTATCAATGACGTGTTTGCAACTCTTTTTTCAAAGTATCAGTGACGTGATTGGTACTCTTGGCGATTTGTCTAAATATCAATTTTCTTTCTTTTTAAGTTATCATTTATTTTAAATTCTTTCTTCTTATGTACAATAAATCCAATCATATTTGTACTTCTGTAACATGTATGTATGTATGTATGTATGTATGTATGTATGTATGTATGTATGTATGTATGTATGTATGTATGTATGTAGGTAGGTAGGTAGGTAGGTAGGTAGGTAGGTAGGTAGGTAGGTAGGTACGTACGTACGTACGTACGTACGTACGTATGTATGTATGTATGCATGTATTACCACATACATTATAAATAGCATGGCTTTTTTAAAAGTGATGGTATAAAGAAATTTTCACAACAGAATTGGAATATCAAATTGTGATCATTAATCAATTGCTATGTAAGACAGTAGCGATACAAATAATTATCCCTGCTCTTTAACCTGCCCCTACATAAGAGGCGAGATTCGCAGTAATCGGGAGTGGGGGATAAAATGATATCGGTCCTGAAAACAAATTTGGGAAAACATTATACAAAGTAAACTACAAGAACTGTATCTAGTGTTGATACTATCAATAACACAATGTTGCAATACCCTGTCAACACTGTACGGTAATTTTTTGGGGATACAGTAATCTATTTAATGCTTGTATTTTTGTAGGATTTCTTCATAAACCTATTTAAAAACCGATTATTGTAACTATGAAATTGTCGGAGCCACCCACCCACCACACTTTCTCTGACTCAACGGGGTTGTCAGACGGCATATTAATCGACGAACATAGAAACATACGGGAGTCAATAAGGAACATACTTATGTTATTTCTCCTTTACGCCCCCCTGCCCCCCTCCTCTCTCTCTCTCTCTCTCTCTCTCTCTCTCTCTCTCTCTCTCTCTCTCTCTCTCTCTCTCTCTCTCATATCCAGAGACACTAGAGAATCATTGCACTCCTGGAAATTCCAAACAGCTGAAAAGATATCCATTACAGTGTACTACATACATGTATATATATATATATATATATATATATATATATATATATATATATATATATATATATATATGGTATGTCATGTCCTGCTCAAGAGAGTTAATTGACCTTTGTTCACTACTTGACACTCAGCTCTCACTTATGAATCCAATAATCTTTTAGCATACGATAGAGGCCACGTCCTGGCAAACCGCTTTGACATTCGGGATCAAACTGATGAATGTAGCCGATGGGTCCTAAACCCTCGTTTAGTTAGGACCGCCCTATCTAAACATTTAAAGATTGGACGCGGCGGACTCTCGGAGGCAAATCCGACAGAAAGGCGAACACAGCAAAGCTTCGGTGAGCGTGAAGAGCGTTGCGAGACACATAGGATACCATGGTCATCTAACGCCCTTTACTAATCTCCACTCGTCTTGACCATGCCCTGCTACTGGATTGAGATAGGCCAGGATGGCCAGGATGAAAAGGAGATGACGAGGCTCAAATTAGGCACAAGGAATGTTGGAACACTAATGGACAATACTAAGACTAATAGACCAGATATCTGGACTGCACTGGTTGCTAGGGAACTGGCACGATATAATGTGGACATAGCAATCGTAAGTGACACGTGTGTATCAGATGACGGACAGCTGTCAGAAGAGGTTGTCGGCAATTCACTCCTCTGGAGATGCCGTTGAAGTGAAGAACGTCGTAAGGCAGAGTCATATTCGTATTGATGTCTGGACTAGTTCCCAAGCTTACAGTCTTTGCCAAGGACATCAATGATCGCCTAATTACTGTACAAATTCCACTGGAAAACAAGAAGAGTGCCACGTTCTTCGGTGCCTAGACTCCAGCAATGACCAATAAAGATGATGTGAAAGATACGTTCTATGATGAACTGGATTCCATCTTATCAGCCACAACGATATCGGAAAGGTTAGTCATTCTTAGCGACTTCAACGCTAGAGAAGGGGCTGATCACCCGACCTGAAAAAAAAATTGTCGGAATGTATTACGTTAGCAAGTGCAATACCAACGGGCTCCTGCTGCTCAAGATATGTACCGCATAAAATCTCGTCATCAACAACACTTTGTTTACCGCCAACCTACCCGTAATAATAAATCATGGATGCACCCCCGCTCAAATCAGTGGCATCTTGTCGACTGCATGAATACCTGGATGAAGGACAGAAAGGATGTACGAGTGACGAAGATCATATGATATGCTGATTGTTGGATATACCGCAGGTTAAGTGTGTCGAAGTTTAATCTTCACTTCCAGCTCAAGATACGACACCAAGAGTAAAACACAGTTAAAAGGCTTAATCGCCGAATCCTCTCAAGGATCCTGGATAGCGAACGTCTAGAAACTTAAGAATAATTTCGGACATATCCATCATATGAAACAATTTCATAAGACAGAAAGGATAGCAAGAGAAAATGAAGTCTTCGATTTTAACATACCCAAAGAGCTGAATATTACTTCTGCAAAGATATAGCTTTCTGACAAACCTCATCTGCAGTGTAACAATGTAGAGGAAACTAACACTTTAAAGCTGCAAACATGGACCAATCAAATCCAAGGCCAAACACTCGATGACTGTTACAGGAAATGATACGCGGATATAATGAAACATAGGATAACCTCTTGTGATGAGAATATTAAGATTTGTAAACCTTTTTGGAGGGTGATTATCGTCCAATAGTTGTCCATTTCAGATTGTTTATTCTAAATGTTCGTATCACAAAGCTTAACTATTTGGTGAATACTTCAAAACTCAGTCTCAAAGAGAATATCCATGTAATAACAAAAACGCGCTTTTCGTTACATAACTATGATCTGCTTAGCTCCATTCATTTAGCACAGGGGTGGGCAAACTACGGCCCGCGATGAATGCCGTGCGTTTAACAAGGAGTGGAATGACAAGTATTTCTTTACTGATATTGGAGTTAAAGCTTTGTGTTTGATTTGTCAAGACAATTTTGCCGTTTTCAAAGAGTTCAAGAAACGCCACATTCAAACTAAGCATGGTAACATTTTTAAAACAAGAACTACAGAAGAAAGCAACTGATCTGCTAAAATAAAGTTAAAACAACAGCAGCTGTATTTGTGAAAACTTCATCTTTACAAGAGAATGTAATAAAGGCAAGTTTCGTGTTGGCCAACAAAATCGCAAAGTACAACAGACCATTTTTCGAAGCAGAATTTTATTAAAGATTGTATGATTGATGCTGTCAGTTTTGTGTATCCTGAAGTAAAAAGTAAAAGCCATATCATTAGCACGAAGAATCTTCGTCGCATAGACACAATAGCAGTGAATCTTCAAGAACAACTGTTAAAGGCCAGTGATAGTTTTCAGTGGTTTTCTATTGCTTTGGATGAGAGTACTGATCTTCAGGATACTGCACAGTTGCTTATTTTTATCAGAGGAATCGATGAAAACTTTGACATTACAGAGGAACTGTTATCTATGGAGTCTCTTAAAGACACTTGTACTGGGATAGATTTGTACAACAATGTCATTAACAGTTTAATCAAATCTGGATTAAGCTTAGATAAACTGGCAAGTCTTACAACTGACGGGGCTCCTTCACATACAGGTAAACATTCCTGCCTTGTGAAATTAATGAAAGATAACTTTAAAGAAGATTTTCCACTGCACAGTTTACTGTCCTTTCACTGCATCATACATCAAGAAAGCCTCTGTAAGTCGATCTTCTTTAAATCTTAAGCATGTTGTGGATCCAGTCATGTGTGCAGTGAATGCAATAAGAGCAAGAGGACTGAAACACAGGCAGTTCTGAAGCCTGTTGGAAGATATGGAAGCTGATGTGCTGTACCACACAAATGTCCGCTGGTTAAGTATGGGAAAAGTACTAAAGAGGGTGTGGGACCTCAAAGCAGAGATTCTCATGTTTCTTTTATATGAAAGATATATCTTGTGACTTTTCAAAACAAATGCACAGTGAAGAATGGATTTGTGATTTTGCATTTGCTGTGGATATAATGCAAAAATTTAATGAGCTGAACACTAAACTTCAAGGAAAAGGTGTATTTGCTCATGGAAGTGAAATCCTTTCAAATGGATCTTAAACGTTTAGCCAAGCAGCTGAATGAGCAGAACTTTGCTCAGTTTCCTCTTTGAAGACACAGACCTTCACAAGCATTATCTGACAAATACAGTTGTCAGATGACGGCTTTAGAAAAAGAATTTATCTGGAGGTTTGCTGATTTCAAGGCAATGGAACAACAGTTTGACCTGCTCAGTTCACCCTTTGCTTGTGACATTGATAACAGCGACTGAAAAACTGCAAATGGAACTGATTAATTTGCAGGCCGACAACTCCTTAAGAACTTTTGAAACCAAACCCCTGATTGTGTTTTATGCTTCTCTACACCCAGTAAAGTTTCAAAATCTGAAAGAATTTGAAAGAAAGATGTTTGTGTTGTTTGCATCAACCTACATTTGTGAGCAGACTTTCTCTACTATAAAAGTCAAAAAGACAAAAAACAGATCGCTTCTCACAGATTCAAATCTTCACTCAGTTTTAAAGATCAGCCACTTGTCACCACATTTTGACAAACTGGTGAATGACTGTGATCAGCTGCATCATTCGCACTGAGTTTATGTTATTCTGTTTATCAAATAAATGTGCTTCTTTTGAAGTTTAAGTTTTCAAATATTAACAACATATTAACAACTGAAAATTAATTATGATGTTATTTAGAAAAACCTTTTTATGGCTATTTCAAATATTAGTTTTGTTTACTTAATGAACTATGCGGCCCGCTAAAGTTGTAAATTTGTGTATGCGGCCCTAGCACTAAGCTTTTCTAAATGTATAGATCGATACGGTACTGTCAATCTTGGTAAATTCTTCACTTCAACAATTTCGCATTAACTGCGAGTCACTCGTATGTCATGGCGGGTGCATATACTGTTTAAAAAACCGTTTTGGCGCGTAAGCGCGCTGGTTTCTATGACACACAGTCAAGACACTGATGACGCACTCAGCCAATCATAAGCGTGTGAACAGTGAAAGACAACGCATGCGCGCGCATCTCGATCGACCCACCCGGTGGGGAAAAAAAATTATAGTTATATGAATAGAATGCGAAACAAGCCAAACAAAGTTCTGTTGCCACTGGGTGGATATTTGGCATCGCGTGGTTACATTTCTCTCAAAATTAGAAAGAAATTTTACCCTTGAGAAAATTAAATAGCGTGAACATAGGGCTTGCTCCTAGGGCGCATGAAAACCCTTGGCGGGCCTAATGTTTCCCCACCCCTGACTAAGACCATAGTCAATATAGATAACTAAGACCATTGTAACTATTGATAACTAAGACCATAGTCAATACAGAATAAAAGACAATTGTAACTATTGATAACTAAGACCCATGTAACTAGTAATAACTAACACCATAGTCAATATTGATAACTAACACCATTGTAATTATTGATAACTAATACCATAATCAATATAGATAACTAAGACCACAGTTAATATAGATAACTAAGACCATTGTAACTATTGATAACTAAGACCATGGTCAATATAGATAAAAAGACCATTGTAACTATTGATAACTAAGACCATTGTAACTATCGATAACTAAGACCATAGTTAATATAGATAACTAAAACCATTGTAACTATTTATGAATACGACCATTGTAAATATTTATAGCTATGACCATAGTTAATGTTGATATCAAAGACCATTGCAACAATTGTATATATTCATTTGTTTGTCACTTGAGTTCATTCCACCCAATTTATTATTCAAAGAAGAAAAATAGTGATATCTGAAACGTTAGCTTTATTTTAGTACCGTACATAGATTTGCTGTATTATTGAAAGAAACTTTAAACTCTATGTCTTGGAAGGGGTTGAAAATTTGTATCATTTTACAGTTCATTCTGAAGCTAACGTGTTTTTCCTTGACAGTTTTGTAAATCATTTACACTTAAATATTTTTATTCCAGAGAATATTTTAATTTAACGTTACCAACGTTTCGTTAGAAATCAACATCTGTGGTATAAATTGAGATGGGCTCAGCTTCTCTCTCTCTCTCTCTCTCTCTCTCTCTCTCTCTCTCTCTCTCTCTCTCTCTCTCTCTCTCTCTCACGCTTAACATAGGAAGTACCTGGACTCTTTTGCATATATATATATATATATATATATATATATATATATATATATATATATATATATATATATATATATTTCGTAGTCCGACAGCTCAATGAATCTGTAAATATGATACATTAGTAACGATCGCGTGTTATGTTTTTCCTGATGTACATTCAGCTACTATTTTGGAAAGACGATCGCCGTATTGTTAATTGCATTAGTAAAATACAATGGTTTCCACGGTCGCTACTGAACAATGACGAGAATATCGTCCAATAACACCATGGTTTATTTAAATAAATCAGATTAAGAGAAAAGCGATATGTTAACGTGATGACATATCCAAAATATTAGGTCGTAAACCTGCAAGTAAAGTACCCCAACTGAAAGCTATGTTTATGACAATTGTAACAAAATATAAAATGTCATGGTCAAGGTCAAATAGAAGGCCACATATATAATGACATGCAGTATAGTAGATAAAACCCATGTACAAAGATTATGGTTCTTCAGCGAAGACTTGACATATGCTGACTAAATTTTATGTCAGATTTTCATCATCATCATCATCATCATCATCATCATCATTCTCTTAACCTAGTGTGGTCGTTGAGGCACTGTGCTACTGAACATCTGACCAGTTCCCTCCACTTGACTCGATTTTGTCAGAATTTATCATTCACAAATTAATGTAATGATTCTAATTGAAATCTAAGATAGGGCATAGCTGTTTACCGCACAATAGTTTGAAATTTTATCAGCTATTGTGGGAGTCTATCTGACACGTGTACAGAACTACGAAGCAGTTATATGGCGTGTTTTTCTTTTCTTTTTTTCTTATACTTTATTTATAAAGATATGACTTTACATGTAATATTGTTTATTACGAGTATCAGCAGTGTGCTTTCAATTATCAAGACCAATCTTTCTTCATCTGCTAAAATACGTTGGTTTAAGTAAATATATTCTTAACGGTGATGAAAAATGTACAAAAGGCAGACTTATGGTGGACTGGGGCGTAGCAGCAGAGTCTACTCAGCTGATGTTGACACTTGAAATGAACAGATCACATTTAGTTTAGCATCATGCATACAAAACGGTCAGAGGTTCAGCGTAAGGAAGAGATGTCATGTGGTCAATTATTGGTCCCTTACATGCACTATGGAAATCAACATGCATATCATCATGATGTACAATGTGGGGGTCTCGAGTGGCCGAGTGGTCTAAAGCGCTCTCCGTTACGGATCACTGCCTTCTCACCTCGTGGGTTCAAGTCTCGGATTCGGCCAATGTGGGTACGTGAGACAGCTTGCCTCTAGCTTCTCGTGGATCAGTGGTTTTTACGAGGTTTTCCCGGCTTCTAGCTCCACGATTAATACTGGCCGTCATGTGCTGAAACATGGCATTAAACACTACTGCCACAATAACAACATGACGTACAATGTACTTGCCAATCATAGTTATGGAGCTCGATTAATTTGCCTACTTTAAAAAAAGAACCTTAATTAAACCAGCATAAGTTTGATGACAGTAGTGATTTTAACAACATGACGTTCGTCTGCGTAAGTTTAGAAATTTATTATATATTTATATACATATATCACAGTAAAATAAATCATTTCAGCAAAAGTATATTCGATTGAGGTCAAATCAATGCGGTTTTGAGTGGTTTGGTGCTTTGCTGCATATCAACACATGTATGTTACTGGGTGCCGAGGCGATTCCGACCAAGCTGATGCGAGATTAGTAAAATAAAGAACAAAGGCAACAAATAAGTTATTCATCTATAATTCATAATGCGATAAAAAGTGAATTCTCCTGTAGAATATAATTGTCATATATTATCTTAAAAATATGATCAGGTTTTTAAATACTTTGTATTGTATTCATATAATAGTTGAAAAATATGTCTTGTAGCAATTGGAATTTAATTAATTAATGTTAATTAAGTGTTTAACTTTTATACATTATAATAAATTTCTAAACTTACGCAGACGAACGTCATGTTGTTAAAATCACTACTGTCATCAAACTTATGCTGGTTTGATTAAGGTTCTTTTTTTAAAGTAGGCAAAATAATATATATGTATACAGAGAGGTAATTTACGGCGATATCTCTTTGATATGCAAGATAAAATAAGATATACGTTCGCGAAGATGGAATCAAGGTGAATACCATTTATTCATACCACCCATGATCGCTAACGAAGTAAATGTTAAATTTATGATACTACATTTCTTTCTATTTCTTTTAATTAAAAATATCAGGAAAGAAAACAAAACATTTCAACAGTGTCAGGCAGCTTTAAAACAATGTTTGGTCAGGTGCAAATACATTCATATTTTCAATGTAACCTAAGCACATCAAATATTCATATTCTCTGAATAGAAATATTTAAGTGAAAATAATTTCATTAACTGTCAAGGAAAATTCCGCAAGCTTCATAATTAAATGTAAACTGATACAAATGTTCAACCCCTTGTAACGCACAAAATTGAAGTTTCTTTCAATAATACATCAAATATATGTACGTTACTAAAATCAAGCTAACGTTTCAGATAACACCATTTCTCTTATTTCAATAATACATTTGTAGAATGAACTCAACTGACAAACAAATGAATCTATACTATATTTACAATGGTTTTAGTTAACTTAAAACTTTCGTCCATACATTTCCCTTGACAATCTGACGACGTGTCTTATGTGTGGACACCTATAGCGGTGTTTAATTTGACACCTAACTGTCACGATGGCGACCGTAAACTTCCCACCGTTTCAATTGTCTGCCTAAATTATAAACTTTGGCAGATATGATCGAAAAAGTGATAAATAACTCTCTCACTCCATATTTTCTTATAAAGTTCATGAGATTAAAACCATTGACACGAATTCTGATATACATTTTTGCAATGCTCGATTCTGAGAAGATAAAAATGAAATAAATTGCTAAATTAATGGAGCTAAGCAGATCATGTTTACATAACGAAAAGAGCGTTTTTCTATTACATGCATTTGCTCTTTGAGATTGACTTTTGATGTTGTTGTTGTAGGGTTTAACGCCATTTTTCAGCACACGATAGGTTATACATGGCGGTCAATATTACTGGTGGAGGAAGAACCCGGGAAAACCCCGGAAAGAACCACCGACCCACGAGAAACTACTGACAAGTTTCTCACATAACTACATTAGCCGAATCTAAAAATCGAACACACGCTGACAGATGTGAGACGGCAGTGATCCGTAACGGAGAGCGCTTTAGACCACTCGGCCACTCAGGGCCCCCAGATTGACTTTTGAACTATTCATCAAGACAAAATATTTTAACTTTGTGATATGAACAGTCAGAGTAATAATCCGAAAAGGTCAGCTATCGGAAGAGAAGCGCCCATCATAAAGGTTCACAAATCTTAATAAACGCATCACAATCGGATATCCAGCGTTTACTTTATCCACATTTCATTTCCTGTAACAGTTCTCGAGTGTTTGGCCTTAGATTGGTCCATGTTTGCAGCATATAAAGTGTTAGTTTCCTCTACACTGTTACACTGCAGATGAGCTTTGTCAGGATGCAATATCTTTGCAGAAGTATTCTTCAGCTGTTTGGGGATGTAAAAATATAAAACGTCATTCACTCGTGCTACCTTTTCTCTGTTTTAAAATTGTTTTATATGATGAATCTGTCCGAAACTATTCTTAAGTTTCTAGACGTTTGCTATCCACGATCCTTGAGAGGCGTTCGGCGATTGAGCTATGTTTCAGCTTCGAAACACTCGGATGGTACGATCCTTGAGAGGCGTTCGACGATTGAGCTATTTTTCAGCTTCGAAACACTCAGATGGTACGATCCTTGAGAGGCGTTCGGCGATTGAGCTATGTTTCAGCTTCGAAACACTCAGATGGTATTCGGATGGTAGCCCTTTACATTCAAACACTGACGACCGAAAACTGTCTTCAAAATCACAGTCCGTCCAAATTTAGTTTCATACTTGTCTCATAATTCGATAGCATGCAATTTCTTGTTATTATAATTCAGAGAACATTTCAGTGTGAACATCTTTCTTAGTATATCTTACTGATAAAACTTCGTTCCTCTTCATATCAGATAAATTCTTGATTTGGCTTTAAATCCTTGTTGGTTGCACCTGGAAGAAACCATACCTTATAAAACGAATGTCTCAGCACTCATACTGGTAGGCAGCCTTCAGTCGTAAGTAGACAAAGACTGAATGCAGTATTTAACAGAAGGAAAAATATTAACTTTCTTATGAGGATGCAAACATCTCTCATTTGATTTTACGACTTTTGTAGATTTTTGAATGTCCATTCCATAAACCGACTTCTGCATTGTCTATAGCATGTGGCTTTTTCTTGCATACTACTATTAATGTTTCCTTCATATTACTATTAATGTTTCCTTCATATTACTATTAATGTTTCCTTCATATTACTAGCAATGTTTCCTTCTTATATTAAGCCACTAAATTGTGTTGTAGTCGTATTTTGTATCACATACATATGCATGAAACCGATATTTGACCTTCCACAGAGAATGCTCTAATTAGACTTTCCATAGAGAATGCTCAAAATACACGTTTTATAGCGAATGCTCAAATTAAACTTTTCATAGAGAATGATCAGATTAGACTTTTCATAGAGAAGGCTAATTAGACTTTCCATAGAGAAAGCTCATGTTAGACTTTTCATAGAGAATGCTCAAATTACACTTTTCATAGAGAATGCTAATTAGACTTTCCATAGAGAATGCTCAAATTACACTTTTCATAGAGGATGCTCAAATTAGACATTCATAGCGAATGCTCAAATTAGACTTTTCATTTTGAAGGCTATTTAGACTTTCCATGGGGAATGCTCAAATTAGACTTTTCATAGAGAATGCTAATTAGATGTTATATAGAGAATGCTCAAATTAGACTTTCCATAGAGAATGCTCAAATTAGACTTTCCATAAAGAATGCTCAAATTAGACTTTCCATGGGGAATGCTCAAATTAGACTTTTCATAGAGAATGCTAATTAGTTTATATAAAGAATGCTCAAATTTGACTTTCCATAGAGAATGCTCAAATAAGACTTTCCATAAAGAATGCTCAAATTAGACTTTTCATTGAAAAGGCTAATTAGACTTTCCATAGAGAATGCTCAAATTAGACTTTTCATAGAGAATGCTAATTAGACTTTTCCATAGAGAATGCTCAAATTAGACTTTCATAGCGAATGCTCAAATTAAACTTTCCATAGAGAATGCGAATTGGACTTTCAATAGAGAATGATCAAATTAAACTTTCCATAGAGAATACTCAAATTAGACCTGCCATGAAGAATGTAGACAAATAGTCATGATTCAGGAATGTTCTGTAAAATACCCCAGTTTTGTTTGTCAGGCTCGACAAGATTCGCATGCATGGTACTACAGACTCTATCCAAAGTTTTCAGCTTGCCTTTTCAAACGAGTGCGGCCGACTAAATCAAATGGAATGATTGTATGGAAATGAGCTATATACATCCTTTTCAGGCGCTTCCTTATCTTCAAAAAAAATATTTATCATCTAGTATCTTTATCGTCATGCCTCATGTCCGTAAACAGCGCTTCTTGAAATGTTAACAAGGACATCTGTATTCCTATATTGAACAACAATAATTGACGATTCTGAAATCGTGCCCAATGTACTGTATGATCCTTGTGCCACCTTTACAGTGGTGACAAAATACATTAGGAATAATCTCGTGTTTTATTTTCGATTCAAAGACATTTAAGATTCGCACTTGTTACAATGGTCTCTAGCAAAAATGTTTCTTAAATATATGTAGCCAAACTCTAATAATTATAGGTAACTGGGAATGAAAATATTGGCTTAAAATTGTTTATTGTCTCTAGTTTTAAAATATGATACTGGGTCAGTATATAGGACTCTTGACATGGGATTGGTTGAAGAAAAGTGAGTTTATAAAAGGAAGGATCTCATTTTAAACCAGAAATAACTAAAATACATTTTTGACTGATGACATGACTCTATGATGGTTTGGACAGTACTTGCTTTTCAGTCAGACCAATAAATGATGCAATCTGAAAATGGTATTGCGTCATACATTATATGAACTGCGTCATGTAATTCCTAGAAGTCATGGATGATGTAATCATAACTTTCTTACGTCACTATGCTGAACAAATTGCTCTATTTCAGCTCTAGAAATCATACCGTGCCATGATCTCTTATTTCTCAGTGTTTGATTATGCAAAGGGACACATTTCTGTTTAGCCAAAGTGAGCAGAGATGGCTCGCACTTATGTGAAAATGCAGATAACGTCTGCTATATTTGTGGTGACGTGACTTTTGCATCACAAAAGCTTAGCATAACCACTATTGATAAGAAAGTGTATCACCCTTTTTATGGCTGCAAAATGTGAGATCAGGACAATGGGTGGGCCCCACAATATGCTGCCGCACTTGCGCAACAAATCATAACCAGTGGATGAACATGAAAAGAAAATCCATGCCATTTGCAGTGCCAATGATTTGGAAAGAGCCAACATATTATATCAGCAATTGTTACTGCTGCATCATGCCTCCAATTGGGAAAGGTGTGTCAAAGAAGAAATAGTCGACTGTGCATTATCTAAACATCATTTTATAACTTCGAGAATTGAATTATTTATTACGTTTTAGAAAACTTGCTTGTTGTTTGCTTCTGTCTGTTACTTAGTATACAACCATATATATGTATCATAGCTTCGCGAGAAAGCTTTTGACATCCATCATATCGAGTGGGTCTCATTTTGAAGCATCGTTCGTATATCTCTAAGAATGTGATCATTGTTAAACCATCGATCATAACAAATACTATTTGAAGAAAAGAACAAGATTTGCATCATCCCAAAGAAACAAAAATGAACAAATCTAAGTCATTTGTGTGACGAGCACTAACGAAAAGAAGAAACAACTTTACTAAATTGATGTTCTTCATCCAGTAAGCTGCCATCGTTTCCTAATCTTTTCTATTTAGAGAAATTCTCATATTTGTTGAGAAACTATAGTACTTTTCGGATCTTTCGGATTAAGTCAGATGAGAGATTGTTAACTCAGATAAGCTGCCATCGGTTTTGACGATCATACAAACATTCTGAACAATTATCTGAAACAGCAGTACTTAAAGACAAAGATAGATTTAGATATAACATTGTTTTTTTGGCGTGGTGGTGTTTTTTTTTTTACAGTGATTACAATGTCAACGACTTTCTAAGCTACTGAAAAAGTCTGGGACTAAAACAACAATATCGGCAAGGATACGAGGCCATCCAATTCCCACACAATAAAATGCCATTATGATTCCCCAAACTAAAAGCAAGACGCCAGATGGACCAAACGATCCAAAACGTTTGTACATCAATGATTTTGCAACGGTGAAGTTATGGCACAATTTCTCATCTTTCAAATGAGTTATAATTGTTAAAATCTCTTCAATGTGGTCAGTCATAAATTATTTTTTTCCCCAGGTATTATTTCAGCGCAGTCGGGCTAATATTAAATAGAAAGACTTCGGTATACTGACGGAAAAAAAGCTTTGTATAACATTTGGAACTGATAATCATTATGAGCTCTGGGACGATACACTAATGTGTGCCTGCGATATGTCTGTTGCCTTTACTTTCTAATTTCCCTGTTACTACACTGTATTCGCTACCAGCGGCACAGTCGGTGTCGTCTCTGATAATTGCATTGTGAGGAGACATATAGGACACACGGTACTAATTATACGGAAGAGCTGTGAACCAGTCTAAAAATGGGTGAAGAAATAATAGAGTATATATGGCTTTGGTGGTCCATAATTGGTTAATAATGAAAATTAAAATTTTAGTAAAAATATTTTTTGAGAGCTTATCCTATCTGTAATTTAAAAAAAAAAATATAGACAAAATTCTATTGATGCAATTGAAGTAAATTTAGAGGCTTCACCTATTAGTACTCAATAATGAAAGTAGCACCTGATTCATTTGGTGCAGAATCAATAACATGTGCTTCCTGCCAATTTATGTCAACAACATGCCGCGGGTCCTATGTTTTTCTACATTTAAAAACTTACATCAAGGTTAGTTGTGCATGGAAAAATATAGGTCTGATCATCAGCACTCAGAAATGTTAAGTTATTGAATTTTGAATATGACAGTGTTTCCATATGTTTACCATTGGAGTTGAATTAGTACCGTGTGTCCTATAGAATCTATGTTGGGGTGTGGACCGAGACATGGAAATCTCTTTCAAGGGAGTTAACATTGTTTTTCTCCCCACAAGGTTTATCCGAGTGAGGAGACATAATTTAAGCCCCGCGACTCAGAGTTTTATTGTCTAGGTCAAAACCCCAACGTAGATTCTTTTTCTCACGCAGTAGTGTCATTTAAAGTAAATGAGAACTCACTAGTACAAATGTTTAAATGTGGTGCATTAATACAAATATGTTCTTGAGGACTGTGGCGTGACCAAGTCATCCGAGGTACACAGCTTTTATGTCGGAGCACCCAAAAAAAATAACAGCATAAAACGTTTCATACTAGTAAAGTATTATGTGGATGTTATATGAAATTAACAATAATTAGTTAATATTTATTACAAGAAAATGTTTCATTTTAATCAGCTAAGAAAATAATATTGTAAACAATGAAACAATATTTGGCCCACAACTCCCTTATGGTGAATATGCTATTAATATTATTATAACAAAAAGTTACATGTAGCCTGAGTGTCCGTGCTTGGGTTATTCACGGGTAATTAATGATCTGTGTCACTATTGTCTATAACTCTTCTTTTGGAGGAGGTGAAACTGCTTGTGACATACTTGTATTGCATTTATTATTGATTGTAAAATTACCCCTTGTATAACAGATCCTCCAAATACGGACCCTAACGAATTACCATGTGCTAAACTTTCAAGTTCACTAATTCATTGAAATTTTATTTTTCTGTCTTGGAAATATGGCAAGTGCAACAGTGAAATTTGCTTATAGATAAATGTTGCCGTATAAAAGATTCAATCTTGATGACAAGTGCATTATTTGTCATTAAATATTGAAGGTATATTTTATTATTCACCTATTGCACAGTGGAGATGAGTAACAAACTTACAACATTTGACATAACACATTTCTGACTGTTGCTAAGTTTTCCGTATTTGTAAAGAGAGTTAGGATGCTTTGACGTGTATAGGTCTATAGTCTATGTGTATGGATCAGTGTTTTTTTTGTCATAGTTCATTTCACACAGCATTGAGAATTGTATCCTATTTGTAGCATAGTCAATTTTTAAGTCAGCGTCATTAAATGTAGCTAACAGTATATACTTTGTTTCCCATTTAAAACTAGTCAGGTTGTTCTAACTACATGTAACGACGCTGACCTGAATGTGTACTGAGCTATGCTTGCATATAGGATCAAACTGACCATGCTGTGTGGAATGAACTAGCATAATGCCAAAAAGTTCTATATGTATGCGTCTCTCTATCTCTCTCTCTCTCTCTCTCTCTCTCTCTCTCTCTCTCTCTCTCTCTCAATGTTTTTGTATGGTGTGTTCTCAAAGATGGATTGACCTTAACTTACTATCTTTTTGTTTTATATTTGTTGTTGTTTGATTTTAGAACTACTACGCCAGGCACAGCAGAAGACAACACGGGTTTTCTTTCCTAAAAGTAGTTCTAAGCGCGTGGACACCTTGACTGAAACGACTGGTCTGAGATGACTTGACTGATATAAGATAAGTATGGTTAGCAAACAGCTCGATTTATCTGTCGCGGGGGGGGGGGGGGGGGAGAGAGAGAGAAAGCCGTCAATCAGTACAATCCATGGCTTTCTTTCTTTGTCTTTGGTTTTGAGGAAAGTTAACACCTTTTCTAAGCAAATGATTGGCTAATTATGTTTTATATATTTTAGAGGAATAACTTATTAACCTAGAACAACTACTGGCATCCTTTCTCACATACCCACTTTCTTCAAGCAGAGACTCAAATTCACGTTAACAGAGGTGAGATGTGTATGTTAGTTGTAGAGACATGCACTTTAAATCGCACGGCCACCCGGAGTCAATGACATTCTTTGCCGACTTTTAATGAGGCTAATATGGATCCAGACGTATACCAAATATTGTTTACTTTATTTACTGTTTGAATTCAGCATTTAGGATGTTTCAAAATCATCCGACACACTTGATGTTGATAGGGGGTGGGAAACAAACGTTTCATGACATACCGTTGAAGTATGCTCCACACCACATTACTATGCGAAGTCCTTGACAAATCTATCTTGTATGATTTAATATATTCATGTTTAACGACAATCTTGTATGATTTAATATATTCATTTTTAACGACAATCTTGTTTTAATTTTGACCTGCGCAATCAACTTATAAGTCTTTAAATGTAGGACAAATGCTTGTATTCGCGTGTTCAAAATGGTGCAACGTGCTTTTTAGATCGATTTGCAATGTTTTTTCTCAATTCTTTTCTGTTCAAAACATTACAACCAGAGCCAGCGACAAAATTTGCTCTGAAACAGTTCTGACACATACAATTAGACTTATGGCAGGAACAGCAGTTAAATACAATATTTACAATCATGTACAAAAGTACAAACAAAAGATACGGTAAATAGTTTAGAAATGGTATATAAGATAGCCTTTTAAATTTAGACATTCGCTTATCTGAAAGTTGCAAGGGATTTTTGACAGGAATTTAATGGAAATAAATACAAGTTACAATGAAAATGGGACAGGAATTTGAAGGACACATTTTTTTTGCTGAAGAACACAAATACCAAATTCGCATATTCAAATGACAAAACCAAATTTACTTAACTATTATAAACAAAAGGCCATTCCTTAGATGAATCTAACAGAGAAAAAAGGTAAAAAAGAAATCGAGAATACCAGTCTCCTAAAATGAGATGACCTTAAACTTCGAAACAGTGAGGTCATCATTCAAAGTAAGAAAGTTTCTAGACGATTTGAGTATAAAAGTAAGAAAGCTTCTGGACGATAGAGTACACAGTTATTAACAGATACCTGACTATTCCGTGTGCACAGTATTAATTGTCTTCGACGTGTCATTACACTCAAATAAATTTTCTAAATAATGAAAGCTATCTAACGCGATACAACTTCCAAAAATGGGGACAAATCCATCCGTTCCAATTACAGACCTATATATTTCTTCATCAACGTAGGTAAAATATTTGACAGAATAGTCTTCTTAAAACATGTCAGTAGATTTGTTTCGCTTCGAATAACCATTTAAGAGACAGTTCAAGCAATGCATCTCTTTGTTTTAATTTGCGATTTGTCTTACATACATAAAATGTCATCTTTATGTAATTAATATATACATCGGAAAATGAATGACCACACGCGACATATCATTTTTATGAATGAAGACAAACAAGTAAATTCGAAAACTATTTTGTAATCTATTTACTATACCTTTACTACCCACGGGCGGCTCGTTCACATAGGCGAACATAGGCGGTGGTGAACAAATGGAGGGGCAGGGAATGGGAGTGTGAGGGCGTCGACTTTTAGCAGCTATTCTAGGGCCACCCTTGTTACCAACTGCAGCAATACACTATTTCAGAACGATCATACATGAACAATTTACCTAATAAACGAATGTTGGCACCCAATTTATCATTTTATTTCTAAAGCTTGAGTAAGCATTGTATTTGTTCTCTACGAGTGTGTTTACAACGCGTCCGATTTTTTACCGGCTGGGCTTGAAATTAATAACTTGGATCTTATGTGAGATGTTCATTTCTTGTGGCTAATTCGTGATGAATTGGAGTAATTACCCATGAAATAAACTGTTATCAAAAGTCACACAAAACAGCTATAATCCGCGATATTCATACAGGTTTAGCTTGAGACACACGCAAGATCGCAATCTTCTCGAACCGAGGTAGCATCGGGTTAATGAAATCAACACACAGCATCAGTACATGCACAGGTAAACTATGCATCAATATCGTTAGAAAAAGACAGACAGACAAAAAAACTGCAAGTGAGTCGGAGATAGATATAGTAGAAAACACAAAGAGACATAAATTTATTGCTGATGTTATTTAAGAGTTACTACGTTTAGTGATTTAAATAAGCCAATGAATTAATCTTTACATATGTTATATAAATACTTGCTTGTAAACAAATGTAACAATGATTTCTGATAATTATAGACAAATGTAGCAATCATTTCTGATAATTATAGACAAATGTAACAATCATTTCTGATAATTATAGACAAATGTAACAATCATTTCTGATAATTATAGACAAATGTAACAATCATTTCTGATAATTATAGACCTTAAGTAACATAGTGTGCAATGTTTCTACGAAACAGTTGCATTGACATAATATATTACAAGCGATAGAATATCAAGTAGATTTTGCTTTGTTTATATTTTCCATAACTTTAAGTGGCACAGTTGGTTGATGGCAAGTTATTACCAAATCAAATAATCTGTTTGGTCAGTTTCATACACAATTCTATATCGCGATTGTATTTATGCGCTGGATAAGTCAGATTTAAAACAGGTTGAGAAAATAATATAGTTCAGGGGTGCACAACCTTTCTTGGCCAAGATCCAGATTGTATTTTCTAAGACCACTCCAAGTCCGCAAACACAATTTTTTTAAAATATAATTGCTGTTCACGAGCCAAATTTCTGCTTCGTTTTAATATTCCCTGACGACCGGACAGAACACGTTCGCCGACCGGACACGGAGAGGAGATTGTGTACTATTGATATAGATAAATATTAAGTAAGGGTATTAGTAGATTTTGGCAGATTGGGTCAATGCGCCCATGCAGACCATCACAATTTCGCTTCTGGAAATCCCGAAGTGGCTGATAGACGAAAAGAAGCAGTAAAAGTAATTATTTCCTATTCTTAGCAATATTTTCAAGTAAGACTGTTTATTATCTGTAATTTATCTCTGATTGATAAATATGCCTTTAAAATCAGTTTTCGCATGTACACAAGGTAATTATCTGTAATTTAACTCTGATAAATATGTCTTGAAAATCAGTCTTCGCATGTACACAAGGTAATTATCTGTAATTTATCTCTGATTGATAAATATGTCTTTAAAATCAGTCTTCGCATGTACACAAGGTAATTATCTGTAATTTAACTCTGATAAATATGTCTTTAAAATCAGTCTTCACATGTACACAAGGTAATTATCTGTAATTTAACTCTGATTGATAAATATGTCTTTAAAAACAGTCTTCGCATATACACAAGGTAATTATCTGTAATTTAACTCTGATTGATAAATATGTCTTTAAAATCAGACTGTTCATTATCTGTAATTTATTTCTGATTGATAAATATGCCTTTAAAATCAGTCTTCGCATGTGCACAAGGTAATTATATTTAATTTAACTCTGATTGATAAATATGTCTTTAAAATCAGTCTTCGCATGTGCACAAGGTAATTATCTGTAATTTAACTCTGATTGATAAATATGCCTTTAAAATCAGTCTTCGCATGTAGACAAGGTAATTATCTGTAATTTAACTCTGATAAATATGTCTTTTTAAAATCGGTCTTCGCATGTACACAAGGTAATTATCTGTAATTTAACTCTGATTGATAAATATGTCTTTAAAATCAGTCTTCGCATGTGCACAAGGTAATTATCTGTAATTTAACTCTGATTGATAAATATGCCTTTAAAATCAGTCTTCGCATGTACACAAGGTAATTATCTGTAATTTAACTCTGATAAATATGTCTTTTTAAAATCGGTCTTCGCATGTACACAAGGTAATTATCTGTAATTTAACTCTGATTGATAAATATGTCTTTAAAATCAGTCTTCTCATGTACACAAGGTGATGTAGCATACATTATTATAACTTGAAATACTATACCCTGCTCTATTGAATGTTTCCTTTTTTGTGTCAATACGGATAATTCCTGGTAGTATGCCTTCCTTTTTGACATAGAAAACTCCTACAATCTGGAAATCATACGTTAAATGTTCATATCACCAAGGCATGCGTTATTCAGATAAGCCGATTTGGCTACATTTACCTTAGTTAAACTATTAGCGGATTAAATGGACAATAATATAAGCATGAATGATTGCTGGGTTAATATCAGCCTGTAAGATTAAATGCACAATAATATAAGCATGAAATATTGCTGGGTTAATATCAGCGTGTGTGTGTGTCAAGCTTTTTAGTATATCTACTGTAATACAGCAATGAAACCAATTACAAGTTCTGAAGTAAATAAATTCCATTTTAGTTAAAACAGAATACATGTTTCAAGTATGGTCTTGAATGAACATGGAATGCAGAATTTTGAGTTATGATTCCAATCCTTGTAAACAAAATAAATCGTGTGTTTTTATTGTTTTTATTGGCTTTCTCCAGTTCAAAGCAGTATAAGTCATTTCATTACTGATTATCAAAAGCATACTTTGCTTTAGAAAAGAACATCGTCCAGATTGATCACATCAATTAACAAGCACACTGACTAATAACTCGTAACTATGTGTAAAATTGGACTATAACAGTTGGAGACGGCTCAGTCTAGTTGTGTTTATCGAAAACAAATGCGTTTAAGTGTTTGCCTTCAGCATATAGTATAGGCGCACTAACGTTATTTTTCTGACCGTTTTTTTTTGGACATCTCTATTACGTGGATATTCCAGCCTTTGACCTCCCCATGTCGTCCCCACTGTTTCAATAAAATATAGGATCTATCATTACCCACGTCTTCCTTTACTAAACAAAAGACATAATGATATCCCATCTTTGTGGGTAAAACTTGTATAAATTTGAAACTCAGTTCGTGTCCCTCCATTACATTTTCCTCAAGTACTGTTCAATAGGGCAAGCGGGTATTGTTACGGGTAGGGAAACTATTTTGAATTAGCCTTAGGTCATGAGAAGTACTGCTGTGGTCTATAAGATGGTAATCAGAGATCTTACCCACCTGATATTTTGAATTAGTATTGGGTCATGAGAAATACTGCTGTGGTCTATGAGAGAGGCAATCAGAGATCTTACCCACCTGATATTTTGGCCAAACAGATGATAATCTATTGAAATCGGTAAATACTTTGAGGAAGCGTTGCTGTTGTTTTTCTTCACTACATCACAATCATTATAGTTTAGAATTCTCGTCTCCTTGAGGCATAAGTTATATATAGAGAGTTCCCTATCAAATTATATGGGACAGAACATTTAATTTCTGGGATGAGATCTTTTATAGCAGGATACTATAGTCTTATTTGTATCTTATTATATTTATAAAAAAAACAACAACTAATATTATGGATTTATTACATGTTTAAATCAGGTCTTTTATTCATGACAGGGGTAATGCGTACTTTGGAAATTTCTTAATGTATTTTTTTGAATGTTACATATTTACAGGGAATGAAGACAGTCATTCAGTTTGACGTATTTCAATGTAAATATACAGACATGTACATTTATATGCATTTTCGGGCAAATTTTACATTTTCAAATACTTTATAACATACTGTGAATACTTTTATCCAAGAATGCGTCAGAATGTTATTGTCATATCCTAGATGTAGGAAATGGATACTGACGCTTTCTTATTCCGTATCTCAAAATAGGCTGCGACTACTTTTTCCTCCAGGTGTCATGCGACTACTTTTCCCTCCAGGTTTCCTGTTTACAATGGCAGCAGAGACAACCAAGCTCAGACATTGATTCGCGTGCAGTCAGGAAACCAAGCAACATTTTTTTCTTTATCAAATTTGTAAAATCAATTCATAATTGCCAATATAATTTTATTCCCACACAAGGTAACAATCGGAGCTTCTCGTTCCACCAGAAATAGTTTACTTGATACACTTGAAGCATGTGTGTGTGATTTGATAAACTTCAGGTCTATGTGTGTGATTTGATACACTTGAAGCGTGTGTGTATGATTTGATACAGTTAACGCATGTGTGTGAGATTTGATACACTTGAAGCATGTGTGATTTAATTCTTTTCATTCATGTGTTTTGATTTGATACACTTCAAGCAAGTGTGTGTGATTTTGATACATGTTTCAAGCATGTGTGTGTATCATTTGATATACTTCAAGCATATGTTTGCTATTTGATACACTTCAAGCATGTTTGTGTGATTTGATACACTTCAAACATGTGTGTGTGATTTAATACACTTGAACCAAGTTTGTGTGATGTCATACACATCAAGCATGTATATATGTATGATTTGATACACTTTAGGTATACGTGTGTGCTTTGAAACGCTTGAATTATGTGTGTGTGATTTGATACACTTCAAGAATGTGTGTGTGATTTGATACTCTTGAATTATGAGTGTGTGATTTAATACACTTCAAACATGTGTGTGTGTGATTTGATATTCTTGAACTATGTGTGTGTGATTTGATACACTTGAATGTGTGTGTGATTTGATACACATGAATCATGTGTGTGATTTTATACACCTCCAGCATGTGTGTGATTTGATACACTTCAAGCATATGTGTGATTTGATACACTTCAAGCGTGTGTGTGTGTGTGTGATTTGATACACTTCAATCATGTGTGTGTGTGATTTGATACACTTCAAGCATGTGTGTGTGTGTGTGTGTGTGTGTGATTTGATACACTTCAATCATGTGTGTGTGTGATTTGATACACTTCAAGCATGTGTGTGTGTGCGTGTGTGTGTGTGATTTGATACACTTCAAGCATATGTGTGATTTGATACACTTCAATCATGTGTGTGTGTGTGATTTAATACAGGTCAAATATATGTGTATGATTTGATAAATGTCAAGCAGTTGTATGCAAGTCAAGCATATGGGTGTGTTTTAATATATTTCAAGCATGTTTGTGAGTATATACACTTCAAGGAAATGTTCGATTTGATACACTTCAAGCATATGATTCATACATGTGTGATTTGATAGACTTCAAGTATTTGTATGTAATTTCAAAGACTTCGAGCATATATGTGTGATTGATATATGTGTGCGATTTGATACACGTTAAGCATATCTATGTGATTTGATACACGTTAAGCATATCTATGTGATTTTATACACGTTAAGCATATCTATGTGATTTTATACACGTTATGCATATCTATGTGATTTGATACACGTTAATTATATCTATGTGATTTGATACACGTTAAGCATATCTATGTGATTTTATACACGTTAAGCATATCTATGTGATTTGATACACGTTATGCATATCTATGTGATTTGATACACGTTAAGCATATCTATGTGATTTGATACACGTTAAGCATATCTATGTGATTTGATACACGTTAAGCATATCTATGTGATTTGATACACGTTAAGCATATCTATGTGATTTGATACACGTTAAGCATATCTATGTGATTTGATACACGTTCAGCATATCTATGTGATTTTATACACGTTAAGCATATCTATGTGATTTGATACACGTTAAGCATATCTATGTGATTTGATACACGTTAATTATATCTATGTGATTTGATACACGTTAAGCATATCTATGTGATTTGATACACGTTAAGCATATCTATGTGATTTGATACACGTTAAGCATATCTATGTGATTTTATACACGTTATGCATATCTATGTGATTTGATACACGTTAATTATATCTATGTGATTTGATACACGTTAAGCATATCTATGTGATTTTATACACGTTAAGCATATCTATGTGATTTGATACACGTTATGCATATCTATGTGATTTGATACACGTTAAGCATATCTATGTGATTTGATACACGTTAAGCATATCTATGTGATTTGATACACGTTAAGCATATCTATGTGATTTGATACACGTTAAGCATATCTATGTGATTTGATACACGTTAAGCATATCTATGTGATTTGATACACGTTCAGCATATCTATGTGATTTGATACACGTTAAGCATATCTATGTGATTTGATACACGTTAAGCATATCTATGTGATTTGATACACGTTAAGCATATCTATGTGATTTGATACACGTTAAGCATATCTATGTGATTTGATACACGTTCAGCATATCTATGTGATTTTATACACGTTAAGCATATCTATGTGATTTGATACACGTTAAGCATATCTATGTGATTTGATACACGTTAATTATATCTATGTGATTTGATACACGTTAAGCATATCTATGTGATTTGATACACGTTAAGCATATCTATGTGATTTGATACACGTTAAGCATATCTATGTGATTTGATACACGTTAAGCATATCTATGTGATTTGATACACGTTAAGCATATCTATGTGATTTGATACACGTTAAGCATATCTATGTGATTTTATACACGTTAAGCATATCTATGTGATTTGATACACGTTAAGCATATCTATGTGATTTGATACACGTTAAGCATATCTATGTGATTTGATACACGTTAAGCATATCTATGTGATTTTATACACGTTAAGCATATCTATGTGATTTGATACACGTTAAGCATATCTATGTGATTTGATACACGTTAAGCATATCTATGTGATTTGATACACGTTAAGCATATCTATGTGATTTTATACACGTTAAGCATATCTATGTGATTTGATACACGTTATGCATATCTATATGATTTTATACACGTTAAGCATATCTATGTGATTTTATACACGTTAAGCATATCTATGTGATTTGATACACTTCAGCATACATCTTTGATTTTTATACACTTCAAGCATATGAATATAATTTTATGCACTAAAAAAGTTTGTGAATTTATATATTTCAACAACGTGTGTCTGACTTGATACGCTTCAAGTTTGTGTGCGTGATTCAAAGATATACGTTTTTTATTCACTTCAAGGATAAATGAGTGATTTGATACACCTCAAAGATATACGTTTTTTATTGACTTCAAGGATAAATGAGTGATTTGATACACCTCAAAGATATACGTTTTTTATTGACTTCAAGGATAAATGAGTGATTTGATACACCTCAAAGATATACGTTTTTTATTGACTTCAAGGATAAATGAGTGATTTGATACACCTCAAAGATATACGTTTTTTATTGACTTCAAGGATAAATGAGTGATTTGATACACCTCAAAGATATACGTTTTTTATTCACTTCAAGGATAAATGAGTGATTTGATACACCTCAAAGATATACGTTTTTTATTGACTTCAAGGATAAATGAGTGATTTGATACACCTCAAAGATATACGTTTTTTATTGACTTCAAGGATAAATGAGTGATTTGATACACCTCAAAGATATACGTTTTTTATTGACTTCAAGGATAAATGAGTGATTTGATACACCTCAAAGATATACGTTTTTTATTGACTTCAAGGATAAATGAGTGATTTGATACACCTCAAAGATATACGTTTTTTATTGACTTCAAGGATAAATGAGTGATTTGATACACCTCAAAGATATACGTTTTTTATTGACTTCAAGGATAAATGAGTGATTTGATACACCTCAAAGATATACGTTTTTTATTGACTTCAAGGATAAATGAGTGATTTGATACACCTCAAAGATATACGTTTTTTATTGACTTCAAGGATAAATGAGTGATTTGATACACCTCAAAGATATACGTTTTTTATTGACTTCAAGGATAAATGAGTGATTTGATACACCTCAAAGATATACGTTTTTTATTGACTTCAAGGATAAATGAGTGATTTGATACACCTCAAAGATATACGTTTTTTATTGACTTCAAGGATAAATGAGTGATTTGATACACCTCAAAGATATACGTTTTTTATTGACTTCAAGGATAAATGAGTGATTTGATACACCTCAAAGATATACGTTTTTTATTGACTTCAAGGATAAATGAGTGATTTGATACACCTCAAAGATATACGTTTTTTATTGACTTCAAGGATAAATGAGTGATTTGATACACCTCAAAGATATACGTTTTTTATTGACTTCAAGGATAAATGAGTGATTTGATACACCTCAAAGATATACGTTTTTTATTGACTTCAAGGATAAATGAGTGATTTGATACACCTCAAAGATATACGTTTTTTATTCACTTCAAGGATAAATGAGTGATTTGATACACCTCAAAGATATACGTTTTTTATTGACTTCAAGGATAAATGAGTGATTTGATACACCTCAAAGATATACGTTTTTTATTGACTTCAAGGATAAATGAGTGATTTGATACACCTCAAAGATATACGTTTTTTATTCACTTCAAGGATAAATGAGTGATTTGATACACCTCAAAGATATACGTTTTTTATTGACTTCAAGGATAAATGAGTGATTTGATACACCTCAAAGATATACGTTTTTTATTGACTTCAAGGATAAATGAGTGATTTGATACACCTCAAAGATATACGTTTTTTATTGACTTCAAGGATAAATGAGTGATTTGATACACCTCAAAGATATACGTTTTTTATTGACTTCAAGGATAAATGAGTGATTTGATACACCTCAAAGATATACGTTTTTTATTGACTTCAAGGATAAATGAGTGATTTGATACACCTCAAAGATATACGTTTTTTATTGACTTCAAGGATAAATGAGTGATTTGATACACCTCAAAGATATACGTTTTTTATTGACTTCAAGGATAAATGAGTGATTTGATACACCTCAAAGATATACGTTTTTTATTGACTTCAAGGATAAATGAGTGATTTGATACACCTCAAAGATATACGTTTTTTATTGACTTCAAGGATAAATGAGTGATTTGATACACCTCAAAGATATACGTTTTTTATTGACTTCAAGGATAAATGAGTGATTTGATACACCTCGAATATATTCTTGATGAAACTATTTAAAAAGATTTTTTTATAAAAGAGAAAATGTTAAAAGTTCTGTTGTGGTTGAAAAAAATAATTTAAAACCGTGAAATAATTTATTATTTGATGCGTCCCTTGGTTATTATTAGAAATTTTTCCATCAATTTAATCGGTGACATAATCTTTAGTCTCGCTTACCTTATCTTTTCACGGATATTTACATAATCAAGACAGTAAAATTGATATTTTTTTTCCAATATTATTGAAACATCCATATATTTGTCAAATTTTGAAGGACTTTAATGAAATTCTACAATAAACATTAATATATTTGTCAAATTTTGATAGTGAAGGACTTTAATGAAATTTTACGATAAACATTATTATATTTGTCAAATTTTGATAGTGAAGGACTTTAATGAAATTCTACGATAAACAGCATTAAATGACATTCTTCCAATATTTCTAAGATTATTTCGAAATAAGTAGATATGATATTTTAATCAAAAGTCTCTTATCTATATCTACACTTAACCGTTCAACGTTTTATGTTGAACTGAGTTAGTACCATTTTGTATGTTGAACTTAGTAATTGATATTTTTATTACATGCCTAACAGAATCTTCATCGTTACTTCTTTTAAATTTTAACTGCGTCTTACCATTCCATTATTTTTGTTGAGTCTTTACAATTCAAATTTGTATATAGAACCTGAAATCCGACCAAAATGTAAATCAGAAACCATCCATCTTTCCCACGGATATCCCACAATGATGTTCAGTTAACCAAACTAATGTCACCACATCGAGTCAAGGGTCGGCAGTCTCAATAGACATGTATCAAATACAACACCTAAACGTATTTCAACAAAATCCAACCAGGTTGTTAAGTTGTCGCCATGCGTTTGTTATTTCATGTTTTCAGTCATTTCTAACAGCGTCAATATTGTTTCATTGCGCAAACAAGGTACAATGATAAGGGAATCCGTCAATTGAGTTCGTTCCATCTACTTTATTACACAATGTGGTATAATGTCAATTACGTTTTTTCTACCTTCTCAGCGAGAATTTAATGGGGACCGGCTGAAATTTCATGTATTATTGAAAATATAATCCAACTTTGTAAATTTCAAATATGTCAGTATGGATCATATTTAGGAATGTCTGTCTAAAGCACGGCGTTCCGACTTTATACATCTGTATGACTTGGCTATCTAGAGCACGGCGTTCAGACTGTATAAAGCATCTTATGATTTAGCTGTCTAGAGCACGGGGTTCCGACTGTATAAATCATCTTTATGACTTAGCTGTCTAGAGCACGGCGTTCAGACTGTATAAATCATCCTGTATGACTTGTCTGTCTAGAGTACGACGTTCCGATTGTACAAATAATCTTTATGACTTGGCTGTCTAGAACACGGCGTTCAGACTGTATAAATCATCTTATGACTTAGCTGTCTAGAGCACGGGGTTCCGATTGTACAAATAATCTTTATGACTTGGTTGTCTAGAGCACGGCGTTCCGACTGTATACATCATCTTTATGACTTGCTTGTCTTGAACACATTACTCAGACTGTATAACTCTTCTTATGACGTGGATGCCTAGAGTACGGCGTTCAGACTGTATAGACGATCTTTATGATTTGTCTGTCTAAATCACAGTGCTGAGACTTTTATAATTTTAATAGGTCTGTGTATCGTAATGCTTCATAATATCCTCCATTTTCTGGGAAGTGTTC
The DNA here is from genome assembly GCA_029339505.1 of Unio delphinus. Taxonomy (NCBI): domain Eukaryota; kingdom Metazoa; phylum Mollusca; class Bivalvia; order Unionida; family Unionidae; genus Unio; species Unio delphinus. Next base: position 3,330,417 of record JAQISU010000112.1, read on the forward strand.
TTTCAAATATTTGTTTTAAAATCTCTGCCTCAAACAATCTTTTTTACTTTGTAGCATACATTTTTTTAAAAATTCATTTTGTATATTACAAAAGGTAGAAATGAGTTTTAACCAGTTACAGTAAAATGTTATTTAGTGATAGGCATTGTGTGTAAGACTGATATCGTAGCACCCTATGCTATTTTAATTTAGGCATTATGTGTACCACTGATATCGTAGCACCCTATTCGAATCATAAGCAAATAATGTTTGTTAAATGTGGGGCTTTTCATTTAAAGTTAGGCTAATCTTACAGATAATGTTAATATAGGATAATGTGTTTTAATTAAAACCCAAATATTATGTCGATTTCAGCCTAATAATTTTAATAATTTACCAGCAAGACCATTTCAACATATATTTTGTAAATATCTTACCTTTCCCTGCAACATGTAAACTATATATATAAACCCCATTAAGTCAGGTCAAGTTCCATCCAACAATTAAATCTCGACAATTTGAATAGATGTAAACTATTACCATCCTGTCCTAGCTACTATTGTGTTTTTCTTTCGTGATTATGATATTAATTAAATGGATTAAATATAATACTTCAAGGATAAATTTATCAAATTTATCTTACCCTTCTATTGACCTATTTTGACATAGTATGAGTATTATTTAATAAAAATAAAACGTAAAGTCACACAGAAGAAAATAATCCCTGAATAGGGATATATAAATTTTATCAATAATAAATAAAAACAAAATCACTTTTTTATACGTAATACTTTCATTGTTTTAATCCATTGATTAGTTGTTAATACATTATAAATACACTGAATACATACAACATATTTCAAATGACTACATAATATTATGAAGACAATGAATACATACAACATATTTCAAATGACTGCCTAATATTGTGAAGACAATGAATACATACAACATATTTCAAATGACTGCCTAATATTATGAAGACAATGAATACATACAACATATTTCAAATGACTACCTAATATTATGAAGACAATGAATACATACAACATATTTCAAATGACTACCTAATAGTCTGAAGACAATGAATACATACAACATATTTCAGGGGACTACCTATTCAACTTGCTGGTGAATTCTGAAAGTTACATAAGCTGATTTGAACATTGGTGCTTACTGTTTCATTGTTCATATTAAGTGTAACTCAATACATCCATGCCCAAATTATAAAGGCCTATTAGCATCCATTTTATGATTCTGTCCCCTGTATTACAGCATTAAATTAATGATTTCCTGTCCCCTGTATTATAGCATATAAAGAGTAGGATATCCTGTCCCCTCTATTACAGCATTAAATGCAGAATTCCCGAGTCCCCAGTATTGCAGAGTTGAATGAGCGGGATTCTCAATCCCCAGTATTACATCATGAATAGGATTTTCAGTCCCTGTATTACAGAAATGAATGAATTGGATTTCCTATCCCCATATAGTACATCATTGAATTACTAAAATTCCCTGTACACTGTAGTGCATTATGAAATAAATAGGATTCCCTGTCCCCTGTATTGCAGCACTGCGTCAGTTGGACTTTGTATCCGCCGTAGAACAGCATTGAATGAGTAGGGTATCCATTTCCATACAGTACAGCATTTAATGAATAGGATTCCCTGTCCGTGTGTTACAGCAATGAATGAGTAGGATTCCAGGTCCGTGTGTTACAGCAATGAATGAGTAGGATTCCATGTCCCCTCTATTATAGCATTGAATGAGTAGGATTTCCTGTCCCTGTGAATTACAGCACTGAATGAGTAGAATTTTCTGTCCCATCTCGTACAGCATTGCACGAGTATGATTTCCTGTCTTGCGTATTACCGCATTGAAAAAGCAGTTTTTCATTTCGCTTATAGTTCAACATCGCATCAATAGGATTTCTTGTCCCCTTTAGCACATCATTGAACGAGTCGGATTTCATATCCCTTGCAGTACAGCATTGAAATAATAGGATTTTATGTACGCTATATTACAGCATTGACTGAGTAGGATTTCATGTCCGCTGTAGTACAGAACTGAATGAAAATTATTCCATTTTACCTATATTACAGCTGTGAATTAGTAGGTTTTCCTTTCCCTTGTAGTTCATCACTGAATAGTAGAATCTCCTGTCCCCTGTAGTACAGCAATGAATGAGTAGAATTTCCCGTCCCTTGTAGTACGGCATTGAATGAGTACGATCTCATGTCCCATGTAGTACAGCAATGAATGAGTAGAATTTCCTGTCCCCTGTAGTACAGTATTGGATGAGAAGTATTTCATGTCTCCTGTAGTACAGCATTGAATGAGCAGGATTTCCTGTCCCCTGTAGTACAGCATTGAATGAGTAGAATTTCCTGTCCCCTGTAGTACAGTATTGTATGAGAAGTATTTCATGTCTCCTGTAGTACAGCATTGAATGAGCAGGATTTCCTGTCCCCTGTAGTACAGCATTGAATGAGTAGAATTTCCTGTCCCCTGTAGTACAGTATTGGATGAGAAGTATTTCATGTCTCCTGTAGTACAGTATTGGATGAGTAGGATGCCCTGTCTCTTGTAGTTCCCCACTGAATAGTATGATTTCCTGTCCCCTGTATTACAAATATTTCAAGTTTAATTAAGAACACATGGGTGATATCCGTTTGTTACTTAAACCTATGTACAACAGGGGTAAACTAAATTTGAGCAGGGTAAATTAAATACGGAGGGCGAAGGAAACTGATTTCGACCTGAAGTAGGGGCTATGGTGGTGGTGATAGTGATTGTAAATTTGAAGCCATTATTTGATTCTCAAAACGATGATGACAGTTTATATTTTGTTGGGATATTTCGTATTTGTTTCTCACTGTTGTATTTATTAGGGTTAATTTTCCAGTCTTTATATTACAAAACTATATATCTTACTGCTCAAGAGCCGCTCATGTAAATCTTTGTCATTTAATTTTTGGCAATTTTGGATTTTTAATTAAATATAGCACATGAGCTAGAGAGCATGGTTCATTGGGGGGCATACGTGATATTTTTTTAGACGAATTCCCTGGGAAATAATAATTGAAGCATTTTTTATCAGAATCTGAGTATACACAATTTTGTGCATACATTACTTTTGAAAATCCGTGCTGGCCATCTTTATGTGTTACCAAGCAGTGTGGTCTAAATTAGTTTTCAATTCCTTCTGAAAAATGTTATTGTAATTCAGTTTAAGAAAACCTTAACAATAAAGAGTAATAAGATTTGCTGACCTGGCATTTTATTTCCTTTGAATTCTTGATCGCTATCTGATCCTTTAATGTAGCAATAATCGACAAAGACTAAAGCCGTGGGAGGGTGGACTGGGACACCATCAGCTTCAGATCAGATTTCCCAAATCGGAGCTTTGACAGCAGATAATTCACTTTCAGACTGGCGTTCTTCATACTATATGGCAAAGGTGAGCTTTTCAAATAAGGAAACATTCTAAGTTTACAAGTATTTAGTTTTGAAGAATTTATATCTTCTTCTGATCAAGATTTGTAAACACAGTTACGCTGAAGGACTAGAATGGAGTCAGTGAACTGAATATGACATTTGTGGTTGCCACAACAATAACAAACGAAAGAAGGAATAAACCAACCTATGGAAACAAAACCGGAGTTTGGATTAAATTAGAAAATGATACATCGTATCCATGCATGACCAAGTTTTACTATATGTTTTTAAGTGCGAGTATATTCAACAGTACCAGCACGATCAACAAGCCCGAGATAGAAATAATTAAAAACTGTATTTGAATAAGTGTGTGTGTATAGCTGGGACGGAGGTTATGGGTGGAGAAGCACTGTAAAATAAATTGAGCTATCATTTTCAAAATCCATTAGATTTATCATGAAAACCACTGTGCGTCCTCTTCCAATTGGAACGACTGATATTTATAACCGTTCACTAGTTAGTGTAAGGTGTACCTTAGCATGCTTCTATCCATGTCATTTGGTGGAAGGATATAAAGTAATTTAACAAAGCTGCAAATCCGTCACTAGGTGCCAAATCGTCTGAGTAATACTTCATCTTAAAATATATTAGTCCTAAACATCATTGGGTTCCATTAAAATCAGATAAAAATCAACGTTTCATCACATTACCATATAATTTCTTCCTCAAACTGAGAATCCTGGCATTTTTCACCTGTGTGTGAATTGATCCGATGTTGATCGGCAACATCCGTGTGTGAACCGATTGTATTTGAAAGCTTGTGTACAAGATTTGATGACGTCACCGTTGTAAACATATCTAACACCACGCTTTAACGGTTTGTCTTCTGGCTCAATTCGTCCTTCATTGTATATTGTAGCACAGGTGTCTGACGTTTTACCAATAAAGTACGGCAAAATCTCTGAAAACATGAAATCACATTATCGGTTATATAAATAAATGAACACAAGGAGTGCAACGGCGACCACAACCCTCAGCTCGATTCGACTTATCGCACGTGTCTTTTATCGCGTCAGAATCGCAAGAAGACTGAAAAACTACACATATACATTCAAAAGACAGTGACTTACCAACGCATAACTGTCATAGGATCATGTCATTAATCCAATCCAGTAAATTAACTTTTATTAAGACCATTGTAGAAAGAAAGAAAAAAAACTTGCACATAAAATCCACTAGACTGAAGTAGCCCATTCTACCGCGGGCTGAAAAACATGATGAAAGTAATTTTACAGGATAGAATGTTTATCTAGTTTTTAATTTCAGATTGTATCATTTTATAATTTTATAAAAATTTGAAGAACAAAAATATGTAGTTAAAGTTCGGATGGTAGAAATAACGGTTTATGACGTCATCACACCTTATGAAAATAAATGTTCATCGATTTTCTAGACGTTGCCACCTGGTAAGTTTATCTGTTGTTTGTACTGAGATTTTCTTTCAAACAGAAAATAATAGTTTAGAAGGAAATATGATAGCTGTGTGAGATGTACTATTTACTATGACGATAATGATTGAGAGAGAAATAAAGATTAGAAAAGGAGAATAGCTGATACTTTATTTCACTGATTAACCATTGATGATGAGGCGAGGTGTGTGTGTGTGAGAGAGAGAGAGAGAGAGAGAGAGAGAGAGAGAGAGAGAGAGAGAGAGAGAGAGAAATGAGGCAGGTAACACAAAAACTAATATTATCAGGATTGATGTACATACAATAGGAGAACATTCTGAACGCTATCAACAACTGTATGTATGTATGTATGTATGTATGTATGTATGTATGTATGTATGTATGCATGTGTGTGTGTGTGTGTGTGTGTGTGTGTGTGTGTGTGTGTGTGCAAAAGTAGGAGCATTTTAATTACAACTCGAGCAAATAGCAGTAATATAATGCAGTAAATTAGTTTCATGATTCATTCAATATTCTGATCAAATTCAACTAATCTCTTGATACCGCATCATTATATCCCTAGTATTAAAAGATAACATAGATAGGTAATCACAAACATTTTTCAAACCTACTTTCTTACTTTTAAAAAAAAAAAACAAAACTATTCAATGAGTTAAACAGTCGTCTCATTTGAGTGATGTTTTCAATAACAGTTGGAATTTACATAAATTTGTGTACTTGATTCTTTTCGTTTCTAAGCAAGGTGTCAAATTTCTTGAATTGTAGCAAAAGTATAGAAAGGAAGCTACAATACAAAGTGTCCATTTCTGTTCAACCATCTATCATCCTATGGACCGACAAAACATCGAGTCTATTTGAAGTGATTCTACATCTACAAGGCAATACATTATTCATCGTAGATGTGGACTAAAATTGCTGTCTTTTCTAAGGACTTTGATAAATTTGATGAATGTACACGGTAACTAATATTTATAACAAATCTGTTGAGAGAATATTTAAATAGCTGCATTTATGTATTTCAATGTGTGTTTCCAGTGTTAGCCTCAGAAGATTACTTTTATAACCTCTGACCTTCTGAAGTTGTCCGAACAACTTTTCTACCTTATTGGGTCTGCTATTTACAAATTTATGCCTATCTTTGCAACGACAGTCAGAAAGTGAGAAATAAACATTAGATATAGAAAAAAAAACAATATGAAACAATTGATTCCCAGCGTATGTTCCATATTTCTTTCTTCTGCTTTTACATTAGACGAACATATTTAGAAGAGTCAATTGGTTGCATAGAGTTCTTAATATGCATCTGCTATTGTCAACAAATAGTTTTGAAGACAATCACATAACTTCAAACTGCTTCCAATGCTGGAAAGAATTATATATATATATATATATATATATATATAGAGAGAGAGAGAGAGAGAGAGAGAGAGGAGGAGAGAGAGAGAGAGAGAGAGAGAGAGAGAGAGAGAGAGTGATAGAGAGAGAGAGAACAGACAAACATATAAATATATATCTAAATTCCAGTTTAACTTTAGTTTGAAACATTTGGAATTGCTAGCTGTCTTTTGTAGTCTTTTGCACCTTTTTACAAAAGGTCATATGAAATTGCTGTTTACCCGATGGCCAAAACTTAAGGCTCATCTGAACAATAAAGGCCGGTGGTAAACTATCACGTTCAAACATTTACGGATGAATCTAACGACTTGACATTCTTTGTCCAGAAATTAAACGGTGTTTGCCTGGATCATTTTTGACATTCGACACTCATCTGGTGTGATTCAGTTGCAACTTCAAAGTGTACAAAGAAGCTTCTCTTCAGATAAATACTTGATTTCGTTGGAAATAAAGATTTATATGAATTCAAGTATGGATCAACTTCTATGACACACGGACTAGCGATATAGATCTTCAGAATCAGTTACCTAATGAATTTTAATTTGTCTTGTCATGTGACGAAGCAAATATCTAAAATAACTACAGCACGACACGGCACTGAAACAGTCGACTTAGTCCTAATCGTTGAGGTAAGTAACCGCGTATCAGATTCAGTTCTGCCCTCATCTTTCAGAATGGCCCGAGGTTAATGCCAGTAAGGTCTTGACATTTGTTAAATAATCCTTAGTTTACAAATAGCATGACAATGAGTACAGTTATCTGACACATTTAGAATAGGTACAAGTGGGAATGTTTTTCCATTTACCATTTGTACGTATACCTCCCTAAGAAAAGAGTTCATATCTTGTGTCTTGTCACGCTTTCAGAGCCACAATAAGAGGTATTTCAGAAAATGAACAGAAAAACTCCTTTCCCATTATTCCATGGCAAATATCAGTTTCTGTCTTGAAGATTTCACAGTGATATTCACAGCCAGGCAACACCTCTAAATCTAGATAAAATGTTTTGGCTAAACATCCAACTGGAAACATTTTATTGTGATCTGACCCAAGATCGGCATGCTTTATCGATACAATATTGGTTCTCTAATGGTCTTAAAACTTTCATTTCCATCTAATGTATCATGACGCTCGTTTAAATCTTGGCGTCATTTGATAAATACCAGTCTTGATATAGTGATACATAAGGACCACAGGGAGATAGATATACAGTGCTATTTAAATCAACAGACTAGAAAAGAGTTTTTTTTAGTACCTTTTAAATTAATACAAGCACTTATCACACATTTAAAAAGGCACTCAGAACTAACTTTTCGCATAAACCTTATACTCTATTGCTTCACTTTTTAAAACCAGTTTCTTTTCATGATTTGCGATTATATTTTGTGTTCTTTCGCGAAGAATTTAAACTTACAAGAGACATTTGCTTTGAAAAATCGCGAAACTCCTGATCTATGTAAATTTACCAAGCTTACTGTGATTATGCAAAATGTAGTATAAAAAAACATCCCGCGATTATCTTTTGAAAATAAGTTTCCTATTTACCAGAAAGCTTGTAGGGATGTATTGAAAGCCTCGTGTTGGTTATAAGCTAATTCAACACAGCACAGTTGTTAGTCCAGTCAAGAAGGGATCAACATTGCTTTTGCATGGCGGTCTGTAAATATTGATACAAGATAAGCAATATTATATGACATGAGAACGTGTGAGGGTGGGTGGGTGTGCGCGTGCGTCTGTGTGTGTGTGTGTGTGTGTGTTTGTGTGTAAAAAAACTGACAACGAGCAGTGCAAAACAAATGACTAACTAGTCTAAGCACTTGGAAACTTAATTAGTCTTTTTCAAACACAAAAAAATCCAGCGACAAGACGAACAATAAACACAAAAACGTGGATTTTAAAAATGTTTACACAACTTTTTCTACTGGAATAAAAGCTTGAAAATATTTGATGTCTAATATTACACTAGTTTATGTATTACAACGTAAGCGTGTTTATCGCTCAGTAAAGACACAGAATTGATAAAGGTTCTCTCCGATTATCGTCTAATGATAGAGACATTATTCCAATGGATAAATCATAACTGCATAATTAACACAATACAGTTTTCCGCCTTGAAGAATATGTCCGAGTAGCAAACCATACTGTCAAGTCGGCTAGAGTCTGCGTATATCAATATAAGTTTAGTTTAGATCAAAGAACTGCTTTATATACATATATATAGTTTCAGCAGTTGTGTATATGAAATAAGATAATTTATGGGGACGACATTTATCAAGTTATTTTGGTATATTAAAGATCAAACTTCGGTTAATGTTCTCAAGAGAGTTTGAAACGTTAAGAACCACAACCATACTTACTGTTATCAAAGATCGTATTGTTTTCTGCAACCGACTTTAACGAAGCTGTTCATGCTGTCTTCAGTAATAATCCGTCATACAGACTTGTCTTTCTCAAGTGATTTTACCCACATTTTATAATAGTTTCTAAGGCAAAACAAATCAACAAAAAAGTGTTCATCTTACAATATTACAAATATATGTGGACACTTTTATTTATAAAAAATAATTAATGCATCTTCCCTTTCATCAGCTTGAACAGTTGGATCTTGCTTCGGGTTTCCCATGTTCTTTCTTCACCATTTATGCTAGTCGCCTCGTATCTTGTAATGCAGTATGATTCATAACTCAAAACAACAAGAACATCCAATCTGTTTGAGAATCATGAAATAAAGATCACAGAAAAACGGGACTTTAATCTAAACATCATCTCCTTGACAAAAGAAGATTAAGCATGTCTTCCAAAGCAACATCGTCAGTTGTGGTATCTTCTGGTTACATGTGATCGGTTAACTTTTGACAACTAGACAATGTTAATTTGTTGTTTTGTATTTCAAAGATGTTACAAAAGTTTCAGATTTCATGTGGAAAGGCAAAATAGCAAAAGAAAAACATTAAACATTGTCAAATGCATAAATCAGTTTGGAGAATAGCAACACATTAAATTATTCTGAGGTGACAATCAATATATAGAGGTCAATACGAAGTTTCACATCTATTTACGAAATATACGTTGTCGTTGATAAATTGGGATCTTAACAGAGACGTACAAATTTCATGCGCAAACATTTCTAACTTTTTACTTTGATGAATGTGAGTGTAATGGATATGAGTGAGTTTGATCTTCAAAAGGAAAGCCTTTGTGAGTTTATTTTCGTAATTATCCTAATCAGCGACAAGATATCATATTGTATTTGGTATGTATTCCTGATACGATTAAAAGAGTTATCGAACAAGACTCTCGTTTGCTATACTCTGAAAAAAATCTTCTCTGTTATATGAAGCCTATCAGTAACACTATCAAAGGAAACTAACATGGATGGGTGGGACATACTTGTCAGATGGCCTATCAGTAACACTATATGTTACCAAAGGAAACTAACATGGATGGGTGGGACATACTTGTCAGATGGCCTATCAGTAACACTATATGTTACCAAAGGAAACTAACATGGATGGGTGGGACATACTTGTCAGATGGCCTATCAGTAACACTATATGTTACCAAAGGAAACTAACATGGATGGGTGGGACATACTTGTCAGATGGACAGACATAGACCCGTAATATAGTGAATATTGTAGGCTTTGTGAGGTCAACATTAGTTTCATCTGCCCGTAGATCGCCATTAATTAACATTTAAGAGTCATCACAATAATTTAGAAATTGTATCTAAGTCCTTCGTCAGTATAACGTATACATTTTTCTACAGGTTAACTCAGCCTAGTTTAGATTTTCAATATGTTCTGCTATACAGCTCTACATTCGGGTATGTCCGTTATGTAGGTTCTGTGTTTGTCCCTAATATATTATCGTAATCGTAAAGAACACATTCATGTTCCGTTTACATGAAATTAATTTACATGCCAAGACAGCTAACAGGACAAAGAGGAATACGAATATCAAAGGTCGTGTCTATACGTCTTAATTTGCAACACGAATATCAAAGGTCGTGTCTATACGTCTTAATTTGCAACACGAATATCAAAGGTCGTGTCTATCAGTCTTAATTTGCAATACGTATATCAAAGGTCGTATCTATACGTCTTAATTTGCAACACGAATATCAAAGGTCGTGTCTATACGTCTTAATTTGCAACACGAATATCAAAGGTCGTGTCTATACGTCTTAATTTGCAACACGAATATCAAAGGTCGTGTCTATCAGTCTTACTTTGCAAAACGTATATCAAAGGTCGTGTCTATCTTACTTTGCAATACGTATATCAAAGGTCGTGTCTATCAGTCTTAATTTGCAACACGAATATGAAAGGTCGTGTCTATCAGTCTTACTTTGCAAAACGTATATCAAAGGTCGTGTCTATCTTAATTTGCAATACGTATATCAAAGGTCGTGTCTATCTTACTTTGCAATACGTATATCAAAGGTCGTGTCTATCAGTCTTAATTTGCAACACGAATATCAAAGGTCGTGTCTATCAGTCTTACTTTGCAAAACGTATATCAAAGGTCGTGTCTATCTTATTTTGCAATACGTATATCAAAGGTCGTGTCTATCAGTCTTACTTTGCAATACAAATATCAAATGTCGTGTCTATCCGTCATAATTTGCAATACGAATATCAAAGATCGTGTCTATACGTCTTAATTTGCAATACAAATAGCAAAGGTCGTGTTTAGCTGTCTTAATTTGCAGGTGGATAAGGTGGACGCGTGACGTTATGGACCGGTAGAGAAATAGACATAATAGAGATATTAGTAGAACGTGAATCTATATCACACAAAATAGACTCAACATTCTTCTTCCTTACCGTAAGTGAAGGATTTTAAAGAGAGACAGAAAGAAGAACTCAAACAAATATTGCAACAACAGAACAAATCAGAAGTCTTTTTAAAGAGATACAGAAAGAAGAACTCAAACAAATATTGCAGCAGCAGAAAAAGCAGAAGTCTTTTTCATGTATCAGACGTCCTTAATACGACTCAAGAGAAAACGACATTTCTGTGTCAAACAGTCCACCCTGTTAAGACTCCCACTATGCATGAGATACCAATACTAGTGATTTCTACTAAATCATAGACATTAGCAGGTCCGGAAGTAGGTCTTAAACTTGGCAAAGCGATAAAGCAGGTAAAGCTCATTATTTCCCGTTCCTGTGTTTTCTTTCTTTAAACAAAACACCCTTCGGTACTTTTCAAGGCCATCCATCGTCTCGAAAAGAGACTACTCAATCTCCAAAATCAACTCAAATCCCTTTTTTGATGGATGTGTATTTGCTCGCTATAAAATTAAAAACCAAGAGACACGTTTTTCGTTCTGGTATATTTGCTGTACAAATTTACAATACAATGTCTCAACAAATCACTTTGAAAGGTTCATTGTTCTTTTTCTTTGTCTTTTCACTCTCTGCATGCATTGAATTTCTTCACCCTCACAGTGTTTTCTCTTCTTCCTTGCTTTATTGTCGTATTCTATTATTTTCTTTCTGAACGTGTCTGGGTTCTTATGTTTCAGAAAGTACCTCTTCTTCCTGTTCTGAACCCCTCTCCTCCTGATTCTGTTGTTTCTTAGGTCAGTCTGACGACCAACGTGCTCATCTGACGATGATAAATGGTACCTTAACCTTAGTCTCTTTTGACGCTTGCCTTGCTTTGTCGTTGTGGAAATTCAGAAGATCATCTGACAGATATATCAAATATCTTGACTTATATCTCAAAAAGATGGGGAGTAGTCCATTGGCTTCTCTAAAACAAACTTCCTATGACACCTCGCAAACCTCTGATCAGAAGTTCGATTAGTGTTGGCTTTTCCATCCTGCTGATCGGATTGAAAATATTATGAAAACCCTGAGGGAAGTCACTGACCCTTTATATAGAGAAGCCAATATCCTTACATTGATATGTCAAGTAAAGAAAATATGACCCATTTTGTCACCAAATCGTGGAATTTGGTAACACGAAAATACAAGCCCCAACAGGAGGAGGATGACAAAGATGACCACAAGAAAATGGATATTATATGTTTAAATGCATGCAAAAGACCGGCATTCACCTTCCCATTTTCTGCGTGGCTTACCGAGCATGCGAGAAAGACATCCAAGAACCAATCTTTTTTCATTTGCCTCATTGCAGCATGATTCCTGGGAAACGTGAAAAAATCTTTCAAGGACCTTAAAGTCTGCCCAATGAATCATAGATCCCATCGACGAGACGTGGAACCAAAATGATATCGAACAGAGATTGTATTTGCTATGACACGGTAATGACTCACAAGTTCTCGCGAAACGATTGACAGTTTCTCCTGACATATCATCCGGAACAAAGCAGCGAACGTCCTAAAGTTACTTTGAACGCAGCTAAAGTCATTTCCATGTAAGTGGGACAAGTACAGATTCGATGAGTTATTTTACACGGTATTTTGCGATTTCATAGATACCGTACCTTGTGACCTCAGCAATTCAGTTCAAGATCATGACAACTTTGCTACGACTATTACTGCAATATTTACCATGGACAGTAATGATGATGTGTGTGTGTGTGTGTGGGCGTGTATGTGTGTGTCAAGCGTAAAAATACATGTCCGATGCAAAGAATAATTGCACCAGTAACGTCAACAATGTTGCAGCTACTGGTGCCTGAATGCTGTAAAAGGATTGATGTTTTAAAAGCGTTCCGTAGTTCAGACACTGCTACTCATCTTACTTCTTACAAGCTAGCCATGCCATAACGAATTCCGGAGGCAAAATTATAGGAGTACCAAAATCTTTTACGAGATTTGTTTCGAGTCTTGGACTAAATAACTGGCAAAACTATGCTCAGGATTTGTGATCAAATTCAAACATTCTAAAAGAAAGTAATTTGTAAACATCTGTTAGCCACAGTGTCAGAAAATAACGGTCACCGAGGAAAACCATCAGATCCATAACAGGACTGAAATCGACATGGACATTCCAGAAAGACCAGATGACACATGTATCTCTCTCTCTCTCTCTCTCTCTCTCTCTCTCTCTCTCTCTCTCTCTCTCTCTCTCTCTCTCTCTCTCTCTCTCTCTCTCTCTCTCTCTCTCTCTCTCTCTCTCTCTCTCTCTCTCTCTCTCTCTCTCTCTGCACCCTCTGCCAGGTCTTCCTTCACTTTCAAATGCATCGACGAAAACTTAGATGCCATTTATCTTCGTCATCCCTTTAACCTGTTAATTGTTTGGACCGAGCGGTTAATGCAAAACCGAATTTGTCAAACGTGTTTGATCGTAACATCAATTTTAGACGATAAGAAAAAGTCATATCCCCCCTCCAAACAGCCCGTTTTTGGTCTACTCCAGTAATCTAGAAAAGATATAGTATAGTCCAATTGTCAAAAATATCCCTGTCTTTGTGTTTTTCTGTAGCGTAAACATATAAATATGCCTATATTCACGCCGTTTGTCTGGCTTTGTAAAATAGTGTGTGTGTGTGTGTGTGTGTGTGTGTGTGTGTGTGTGTGTGTGTGTGTAGTGTTGGAAAGACGGCGGCTAGTGTGGGAACAGCAGCCAGTACAACAAAGACAACCAGAACGTCAACGGGTCTGGCGTAGAAGGCAGCGCGAACAAGTCTTCACTATCGCTCAAACAGAGAGATGGGATAGTTAAGCAGCTCAAGCCCCCTCTGCACTCCTATGAGCAACACTGGGAGCAAGATTGGAGTAGGAAATGCGTGTGTGGTGCCCGCCCTGGGAGGTGTCAACATTAACCAGGTGCATTTGGAGTTTAAATAAATAGCTATTCTCTGGGCCAACCCTATTTCTACAAAATAGAGACTGATCAAGGCGTGTGTGGTCGTACGTACGTGTGTGTGTGTGTTTTCCGTTAACAAACCCCTCGTCCAGTCAAACAATAATGTTTGTTATATGTGATGATAATGTCACTATAAATTCACTCCTTTACTCATGTAATTGTAGGTAATGGTGTGTTTTGTAAATAAAAACATTTCTTCTTTACAATGTGTTGATAGTAAATAACGAGGATATTGTTAGTATGTATACAAATTTATTTTATGTTAGCACTCTCGTCGTTGTGGATTATTTTGTAGGTGATATGAGGAGTTAGTGAGAAGGAATGGTTTCGTTCACGTGCGTGTTGAGACTTAAAGTGAAGTGTTTGTCATTTGCCCCACTCAGCATTGAATAATAACAAATGGCAAGCAGTCACGTGAATAACATGATGAAATTGCAAGACGTGGTTGATACTGAAGGCATAGTGGAGGATGGAAGTGGATACTGAAGGTGGTGGAAATGCTTGTCATGGTGCCTATAGTCCCCACCTATTGAAGATGGGGATAAATAATTTGAAGAAAGAGAAGGACATATTGAGAGACCTCACAAACAGGAAAGGAGGACGAGATGACTAAGAAAAAAATAAAAGATGGAATGACAAGATTGAAAGTGAAGAGCAGAATGAGACAAAGAAACATGAAGAGGAAAGGAAGAGGAGAAGTAGAAAAAGAAGACAACATATGATGGAGAAGAACTGTTGGTGGAGGAGAAGAAAGGAGCTGCAAAATTAGACGACAGAAGAAGAAACCAAAGACATTTTTCAGATCTACTCCATTGCCTCTTTTTTCCAAAACAAAAAATTAGTTGATTTTTGTGTCATATGTCTATGCATATATGTCTATGTCTATATTTGTCTAACTGATGCAATCGAGAAATTTAGCTGTTTTGCTAACCTTACCTTTCATATCTTATCGAGTCATCTCCGGCCAGTCGTCTCAGTCAAGGTGTCATTGCGTCTATAACTACTTTTAGAAAAAAGAAACCCTTGTTGTCTTCTGACGTGCCTGACCAGAATAGTCTTACGTTTTATCAATAAAGTACGACGAAATATCTACAACATGGAATGACCCTATCGGTACTATTCGATTTCTTGTTGTCAGATATAGATTAAAATGTAAGACCCCTGTGGTCTGGCGTAGTTGTTTTTAAAAAAAGAAACAATAACAACAACAACAAACGTTTGACCAAAACTTTAGCAGCTTAAGGTCATTCTAAAATTGGGAACACGCCATAAAAAAACATTTATCGAGAGAGACACACTCGCACACGATGTCTAGCTTTGTATTTTGCTAGTTAGTTTAACACCGCATGGTCAATTATACGCTATGTGAAGGCCTAGCTCAGTACATTCCTAGGTCAGTCATTATATGCAGCTAAAGCAACCTAACTAGTTTTAAATACTTCGAGTGAAACAAATGATATACTGTTAGCTACATTTAATGACTCTGACCTGAACATTTATTGTGCTACAGATAGGATAAACGTAGACTAAGCCTGTACACTTCATAGCCTCGTGAAGAGACACATAATATAACCACTTGACTTGAATTTCCATATATTGGTCCAACATCCAACAAATATTCAATCAATTAAGAAACAAATAATATAACCACTTGACGTGAATTTCCATGCATTGGTCCAACATCCAACAAATATTAAATAAATCAAGAGACAAATAATAGAACCCCTTGATTTGAATTTCCATATATTGGTCCAACATCCAACAAATATTCAATCAATCAAGAGACAAATAATAGAACCCCTTGATTTGAATTTCCATGCATTGGTCCAACATCCAACAAATATTCAATCAATCAAGAGACAAATAATAGAACCCCTTGATTTGAATTTCCACGCATTGGTCCAACATCCAACAAATATTCAATCAATCAAGAGACAAATAATAGAACCCCTTGATTTGAATTTCCATGCATTGGTCCAACATCCAACAAATATTCAATCAATCAAGAGACAAATAATAGAACCCCTTGATTTGAATTTCCATGCATTGGTCCAACATCCAACAAATATTCAATCAATCAAGAGACAAATAATAGAACCCCTTGACTTGAATTTCAATGCATTGGTCCAACATCCAATAAATATTCAATCAATCAAGAGACAAATAATAGAACCCCTTGATTTGAATTTCCATGCATTGGTCCAACATCCCACAAATATTCAATCAATCAAGAGACAAATAATATAGCCCCTTGATTTGAATTTCCATGCATTGGTCCAACATCCAACGAATATTCAATCAATCAAGAGACAAATAATAGAACCCCTTGACTTGAATTTCCATGCATTGGTCCAACATCCAACAAATATTCAATCAATCAAGAGACAAATAATAGAACCCCTTGATTTGAATTTCCATGCATTGATCCAACATCCAACAAATATTCAATCAATCAAGAGACAAATAATAGAACCCCTTGACTTGAATTTCCATGAATTGATCCAACATCCAACAAATATTCAATCAATCAAGAGACAAATAATAAAACCCCTTGATTTGAATTCCCATGCATTGGTCCAACATCCCACAAATATTCAATCAATCAAGAGACAAATAATACAACCCCTTGATTTGAATTTCCATGCATTGGTCCAACATCCAACAAATATTCAATCAATCAAGAGACACATAATAGAACCCCTTGATTTCAATTTCCATGCATTGGTCCAACATCCAACAAATATTCAATCAATCAAGAGACAAATAATAGAACCCTTTGATTTGAATTTCCATGCATTGGTCCAACATCCAACAAATATTCAATCAATCAAGAGACAAATAATAGAACCCCTTGATTTGAATTGCCATGCATTGGTCCAACATCCAACGAATATTCAATCAATCAAAAGACGAATAATAGAACCCCTTGACTTGAATTTCCATGCATTGGTTCAACATCCAACAAATATTCAATCAATCAAGAGACAAATAATAGAACCCCTTGATTTGAATTTCCATGCATTGGTCCAACATCCCACAAATATTCAATCAATCAAGAGACAAATAATAGAACCCCTTGACTTGAATTTCCATGCATTGGTCCAACATCCAACAAATATTCAATCAATCGAGAGACAAATAATAGAACCCCTTGATTTGAATTTCCATGCATTGGTCCAACATCCCACAAATATTCAATCAATCAAGAGACAAATAATAGAATCCCTTGATTTGAATTTCCATGCATTGGTCCAACATCCAACAAATATTCAATCAATCAAGAGACAAATAATAGAACCCCTTGATTTGAATTTCCATGCATTGGTCAAACATCCAACAAATATTCAATCAATCAAGAGACAAATAATAGAACCCCTTGATTTGAATTTCCATGCATTGGTCCAACATCCAACAAATATTCAATCAATCAAGAGACAAATAATAGAACCCCGTGATTTGAATTTCCATGCATTGGTCCAACATCCCACTAATATTCAATCAATCAAGAGACAAATAATTGAACCCCTTGATTTGAATTTCCATGCATTGGTCCAACATCCAACAAATATTCAATCAATCAAGAGACAAATAATAGAACTCCTTGATTTGAATTTCCATGCATTGGTCCAACATCCAACAAATATTCAATCAATCAAGAGACAAATAATAGAACTCCTTGATTTGAATTTCCATGCATTGGTCCAACATCGAACAAATATTCAATCAATCAAGAGACACTCATGCAATACACATTACCGGCTACAAAAATCCCAACTCTCCCATCAACGGCAGAAAACTTAGTAACAGCCATAAATGTGTTATGTCAAAAATGCTTTCTACTAATTTTCTTAAGCATCTCCATGGTACCCCAGCTGAATCTAAAATATATCTACAAATCGTTAATGACAAGAAATGCAAGTATTAGCCAGAAGGAACCCTTTATCTGGCCACACATTAATCCATACACAAATTTCACTGTAGCACTTGATATATTTCAGCAGAAAAATCAGTTTCTATGAATCTGAAAACTTAAAAGTTCAGAACAAGGTTATCCGCTACGGTCCGTATTTGGAAGTTCATTCATACAAGGGGTGATTTTACAATCAATATCAATTACAACACAAGTATGTCACAGTTTCACCTCCTCCAAAGAAAACTAGAGTTATACAGAATAGTGACACAGATATCTCGTTACCCATGAATAAACGAATGCAGGATATTACTCTTCGTTACAGCTTGCACTAAGTATAACCCAGTATCTTTTCATTCTGTACAACATAACTTTTCAAAATTGGAACTGAAGAAAATAAAACATTTTTTTTGTAATACATATTAATTATTTATTTTTAATTTCATAAAACACCCATATATTAAATGTGATAATACCTCATTACTATGAAACGTTTTATGTTGTTATTAGTCTTTGCTCACGTGTATAAGCTATGTACTTCGGATGCAACGGTCACACTATAGCCCTCATGAACATATTTGTATTAAGGATGCGCATGTAAGCATTTGGTCTATATTACACTAGTCAGGTGTTCTTTATATTTTAATGTTAGCATTTGGACATGGTCTATGTTACACTAGTCAGGTGTTCTTTATATTTTAATGTTAGCATTTGGACATGGTCTGTGTTACACTAGTCAGGTGTTCTTTATATTTTAATGTTAGCATTTGGACATGGTCTATGTTACACTAGTCAGGTGTTCTTTATATTTTAATGTTAGCATTTGGACATGGTCTATGTTACACTAGTCAGGTGTTCTTTATATTTTAATGTTAGCATTTGGACATGGTCTATGTTACACTAGTCAGGTGTTCTTTATATTTTAATGTTAGCATTTGGACATGGTCTATGTTACACTAGTCAGGTGTTCTTTATATTTTAATGTTAGCATTTGGACATGGTCTATGTTACACTAGTCAGGTGTTCTTTATATTTTAATGTTAGCATTTGGACATGGTCTATATTACACTAGTCAGGTGTTCTTTATATTTTAATGGGAAATAGTGGGTGAGAACAATACTCAACCCTGGGGTTTAGACCAATACAAGGAAATCCCAGTCGCGGGGTTACAGCCTTGCCACGAGGGGAGACAAATAAAGTCATGCGTATACAGGAAACCTCTAATATTCTGCCCGATTGAAGTTAGCCACTTGCCACACTGTTGCTAATCTCTAGTTCCATGGCGTGACCCCTGCTATTTCATATTGTCACAAGACAGTCTAAACCTATGTTAAACTTTATACTTGCAATGCTATAGTCTCACCCATCTTAAACTTCCCCATATTAAATTTACATTGTCCTTAAGATACAACGAAAAAAACTTAACATAGAAATCCCCCTTTACTTATGTTGTGTAAAGCAGTCTTATTCTCCAATACCAGTATCAAAATTCTTGTCCAGCCATCTTAATTTACAATGCAAATATAAAGAGCATGTCTAACCATTAGTTTATCGCAGATTCAAAAGCGAAGACAGATTAACGAAACGCAAGATAAAGCTTAAACGGAAAAAGAAGCAATATTCATTGTGGAAAGTACAATGGATTCTCAACCCTAAATTTTAATTGGAAACTTTGAATTTTTTGTGAGATGGTTATTTCGAAATAATAAGTTTCCCTATAATATCAGACTATGGTGAAGTTCCTTCTGAATACTTGTGAGCTATTCCTGCGAATCATGTATTCGTTGTTTGCTCAGTCAGTTTGATTGAGACAATATTTTGTGTTTTTCCGGAACTCTTTTCCTTTCCTACAAAGCCGAATCTCTCAAAATTTTCAGACCTCCTTCTTTTGACAATTTAATGAGAAAAGTGCTTTTTACCGATCTCGGTGTCAACTTTTCCATCCACAAAAGTATGTGGTCTGTCTAATTTTGCACGGAAATTGTATAACACTTAAATGTCATATTTTTGTCTTATGTTTGACTGTTTACTTGTTCATCCTTATTCACTTCTAACCGTTTTTAAAGGGTCTTCAGTGATGCAATAGTTTCTCTCAACTAATTCAAACAACTATCACATAATCAATACTTTTTGGGGAATATCTTTTATTGCATCGATGTCCTACTATTTGGCATTACAAATTTACAAATGTATAACGATGTCAGATGGTTTGGCATTACAGTTTTGCTAATGTATAACGATGTCTAATTATTTGGCATTACAAATTTACAAATGTATAATGATGTCAAATGGTTTGGCATTACAAATTTACAAATGTATAACGATGTCCTACGATTTGGCATTACAGTTTTACAAATGTATAATGATATCCTATTGTTTGGCATTATTGATTTATCTTTTGAAAGGTCTGAACGTTAAAGTATCATAACAGTGTATCCACACTTATTCAGTTTATTTCTTGGTTAATGAGAATATATATTCAAAATACGAATGTAAAAAATCCGATTGAAAACGTTTAAGTAATAACTGCATGGGAGCCGATATAATATCGCATTTTCACCTGTTGGAGGAAGAACCCTGGAAAACCCTGGGAAGAACCACCGACATTCCATTTTGTTTTGTAGATTTTTATTAATTGGGGATGGGAATAAACCTCATCATGTTTGTAAATATCTATATTTAATCTGATGCACACATTAGTCTGACAATGAAATATATATGTAGGCCTTCTAAATCAACCAGCAGAAAGATTTCTCCATTCAAATAGTCAAAATTGAAAGGCATCATGAAAATTGTGACAATATTTATCAAATGTTTATATCTTAGTTCTTGATTGATTGGATGTTTACTGCATTATTTCGGAAATTATGAAAACGTTCTTAAGGCTACACATAGAAATGATGTGGTGACTGATTTAGAGTACACATGGAAATGATGTGGTGACTTATTTGTTGAATATCATAAATATAATAATATGGTACTTGTCATTAAAAACTCACCATTGCTGCTTCTCTCTTTGAATAGACCCTTCTTATGTTCTTTGGCGGTGACACTTGACAAGTAACTTCTTCTGATGGTGACAACATTTGAAGTCTACACAGATGATGCTTTGGTGTTGAAGGTTATGATACCTTTGTTTACCTTGGTTTGGTTGTCAGTTTTCTCCACACAGTGGATAGACGGGACATCATCATCATTGAGTTTGACTTTCTTTGATGCCCTACACATATGCTCGACCTCAAATCTATACGTAAAAGGGAAGCATTCGGGTGTGAAATGAAAGGAGCAGAGGGCAGTTTGCCCTTTTGATTTTTACAAAGTTTGTCCACCTACGACGAAGTGATTGGTCCTTCGGGAAGGAATGCATGGAAAACCCATCAGCATTTGTATTCCCACAATTTGCTGCAACACACCTGACCCCGCTGCTCTTGCTTGTACCTCCACGAGGTGCTTTTGGCATGATTTGGGATGATAAAATAACTAATATGGAACGGAAAACGTGCTTTGTTTATGTTTCGATAGAAACGGGAGTAAAGCGTGTGTTCATAATGTGACGTCTGACGATCTATACACTCCGGAAATTACCGAGCGATAAAATCGCTCCGATGTGTAATATTTTCGAAAACACACCTGAGCGTATTTCTCACTTATTCCGGAGAATTTTTCCATCGGGTTTGTTTATACCGCTTCCAGACTTATTTTCTATTTAAATAATACTGAATTTGACTTACGTTATCTACACTGGTATGGCACTTTAAGGATTTATATAACTTTCCCTTGATGCCCATGTGTGACGGAAAGCACATAAGGTGACCATGGCCGTACGTCTGGAGGTGACAAGTAATCTTGTATTTAATGGTATAGTAAGATCTTTGGGTCGACGGTGAAGAAGTCTGTTTTCACTAAGCTTGCCAGTTGGGTGCAGAGTACACTGTCTAGTGGCAGGAGACACACCAGACGTAAAAGAGCTGACAATGACAGCTTTTCGACATATTAATTATATTTACCAAACTTGCAATTATATTGCTGTCTTTTACAACACTGCCTACATTAAAATAAAAAAAAACACTTGAACGATATTATGCTATGATCCACTCGTCACATGTTTCAGTTGTCGGTGACAATGGCACGAATTAAAAATATTGTTATTTGTTGGTTGGTTTTTTTTTTGTTTTCATGTTTAGCGACACCTAATATTTACATTGTGCCGGGGCAAGTGCCGCAAAGTGTACTGCTAATGGACACAACACGGTAACCAGGCTGTACTCTCAGAACAAGAATGGAGACGTAACTGTTTCACATTTGTATGTCTGCCAAAAGAGAAGACTATTTCAGCGTGGATAAATTTCAAGCACGTAACGTTAAGCTGAAAGAGTTTTAACGAGTTTGGGTTGTGTAACTTTAGAGTGTGTAACTTTAGAGTGTGTAACTTTAGAGTTGTATTGCTTTTGGATCGTATCCTACTGTTGAAAAGTAAACAAATTACGGATCATTCATTAGTTTACATTATTTATTAGTCTGAGCGACATGGTAAAAAAAGAAAAGAAGAAGAAGACACGCGTAACGTGTTACTAAGCCTTGAAAGCTTGGAATCACTAAAAAAAACTGACGCTTTGTTCGAAACTTAATTTCAAGTTGCTGTAATAAATTTACACGTTATAGTTTGGCACATATAATTGGTTTTTGTTAGATATAAACAATCATATTTTCAATTAGGCTTTTATGTCATGTCACGACTAATTAGTAAAACACGAAAAACAACATTAATGAAAATTGTTTAAGTATATATTGATGTATTAATATTTAGTATTCTGCGTTGTTTAACAGACTCGAATCACATTATACGCATGCTGAATTCGATATTCAATGAATGAATCACAAATTATTATTGTTAAATTATATTCACAAATTTGATTTTGATTTACACGCACGTTAATAATTTTGTTTCTATTTTAGGAAAAAACGTATGAATGATGTTTGTGACCATCAGAGATGACAGAAGCAAAGCTTGGCTAATCAATGCAAAATTAATCAAGCATGCAATAAATATCAAAAAGATTTGACCGCAGATGTTATTAAAGATAGATAAATTGCTCTGAAAAATATTTTGTAGATATCGACAGCAACAGAGAATAAAAAAATTTTTTCGCGTCGGTGATTCATCGGATATATTGCTATGTCCTGCTCGCTAGGCTAACCTAAGGATTATTTCTTATGAAATATTGGAGAATTGAATTTTGAAAATAAGAAATTCATAGCTTTATATATGAAAGGTCAAACGAATTAAAAATCACTAACACGGTCCATTGGTTAATATACATTTTTAACACTGTTCTAAGCTAAGTGTGTGGGTGGATGTTGTGGTGTCTGTGTGGGTGTATGTGTCTGTGTATGTGTGTGTGTGTATGTGTGATTTGGATTTTAACAATTTGTGCATCATATCCTGCGATGGCTGCAGTGTGGCAGTTTATAGTAATATGTAGCATTCGGGTATCATGCCGCATACACGCACCATGATATTCCATCCAGTGACATTATCCTGACACCAGGCCGACCAGTCCTAAGACTATCCTCATCATGCAGAGCACTTAACGATGAAGCTTTTAATACCATTTTTATAAGACTTTGGTATGACTCGGCCAGAGTTCAGAGTATGAGGCGGACGCTTAAACCGCTAGGCCATTTGAGTGGTCCTACGCTAAATATATATTCGTAATGGGGCATCAATGTTTGTCGAAAACGTACCCTCACAATAAATGTCTTAATTAGAAATTATTGAAATAAATACCCTGTCCATAATTGTGCTGCATACACACGTACCCTGTCCGTAATTACCTGAAATAAAAATGTATGGAGGAAAAGTACCGTATCCCGAATAGTCTTACATAGAAGTATATGAGATAAGGACACCGTTCCTATTTGTCCTGCATAGAAATGCATAGGGAAAAATTGCCCTGTTCCTTATTGTCTTACATTAAAGAATACACTGTTCCTAATTACCTTACGTAGAAAAGTACCATGTCCCGAATTGTCTTACATAGAAATGCATGGGGGGGGGGATTATCTCTAATTGTCATAAATAGAAATGCATGGGGAAAGTACCCTGTACTTAACTGTACAGGAAAGTAACCTGTCTCTAATTGTCTTACATAGATATATCTGGGGAAATGTGCCATCCACTTATTGTCTTATATAGAAATGTAAGGGAAAATATCCTCTCCGTAATTGTCATACATAGAAGAGTAACATATCCCTTATTGTCTTAAATATAAATGTAAGTGAAAACGTATCCTGTCTCTAATTGTCTTACATAGAAATGTCATGGGAAAGGTGTCCTGTCTCTAATTGTCTTACATAGAAATGTCATGGGAAAGGTGTCCTGTCTCTAATTTTCTTACATAGAAATATCAGGGGAAGGGTGTCCTGTCTCTAATTTTCTTACATAGAAATGTCATGGGAAAGGTGTCCTGTCTCTAATTGTTTTCATATAAATGTCATGGGAAAGGTATCCTGTCTCTAATTGTCTTACATAGAAATATCAGGGGAAGGGTGTCCTGTCTCTAATTATCTTACATAGAAATGTCAGGGAAGAGTATCCTGTCTCTAATTGTCTTACATAGAAATATCAGGGGAAGGGTGTCCTGTCTCTAATTCTCTTACATAGAAATGTCAGGGAAGAGTATCCTGTCTCTAATTGTCTTACATAGAAATATATAGGGAAAAATACCTTGTCCGCTAATTGTGTTACATAGAACAGTACCCTGTCTCTAATTATCTTACATAGAAAAGTACATTTTCTGAAATTGTCTTACATGGAAATGTACATTTTCTCTAATTACCTTGCATAGAAAAAGTGATCTGTCCTTAATAGCCTTACATAGAAAAGCATCCTATCTCCAGATGTTTGTAAATTAAAAATGTAATGTGTATCTAAAAATTGATCACATTTGGACGGTTGAAAATGATAGACTCTTCTTTTAAACCCATACCAATATGAACGTTGGTGAGTGAAAGTATTCGGTGTGAAACAAATATAGGATTCATACCGATGTTGCGGAAGAGAAAGCATACGCAAGTGATTTGCAGCAAATTGCAGCATCGCTATTAAAATTATGTCAGCAAATACATTTTTCAAAATTTTATGAATTGCAGAAATCTTAAGCACGTCATTTTATTTGTATTTTCCCCCAGTGTTCATAACTACAAGATACACTTAGATAAATGTACCGTCATATCGATAGCGTCATAATACAAGTATCCCAGCAGTAGAGAGTTGTTCCAATACCTCCACTTGTGCCATTGCACACCATTAACACACATAATTGGCTGTTAGGGTTGAGTGTGTGTTGAGTCTATTCCCATTCACCCAGGGTCCTCCATTCAGGTCGATGGTTACTTAATAGAAACCACGACCTGACGACCAAATTAAATAGTACTCCTTGATTACATAAATGCTTGGGTGAAGCGGCACCATTCCTCATCCCCAGGAGAAATTAAATATCCAGCTTTGCTGGAAACTTAAAACAGTGCTATATGCCCCTAGTGGGCGGTACAGCACTATAATTCAAATTCATCATCATCAGTAAAGTGTGGATGTTGTTCTGTTCTGGTGTTTCACATTTGTACACATGATAAAGAACTTAAAGAGGCGTTATTTCCCGGATTTTTCCCACTGGTAATCCTGGTTTTAAAAGAAAGGTGCATTTATTCGGAAGAATATATGCCTTTATTTATGTTTACAGGTGTATATTGGGCCTTCCTCCTCATTTGTATCCCTTTAGATGTTGCCAGACCTCCGTGACCATTGTCACATTCTAACTTTAAAAATTATAAAAACGAGCCAGTAATATTTTGTAATAATATAATGTAATATATATATATATATATATAGTTACGGCTATTGGATTTAATTTATTTATTTTTTATTGTTAAATCCAAATTTGTCATTTAGGGTTTAATCTTCATTAATTGGGAGATTTTTTATAGAAAATTCAGGCTGACCTAGACTCTAGTTGTAAACTGGCTGACCTTGGCTTGTTTACCTCATTATCTGACCTTGCTTCAGATTGATAAACAGGTTTTTAAAACAATTGGTTAATTTCAAGGACATCTTTATATTTTTTTGTTATTGGGGATAGTTTTTTCTTCTAGATCATTCTTTTAGTACGTGACTTGCTGAAAGTAGTCTCTTTTTGTGACCTTCCATGAATTTCTATCAAATTTCTAGAAAATCACGTGATCACTTGTTTACTTAAGAAAAACAGTTATATAGACTGTTGTTTGGGATAGAACAGTTCAGTAGAATCTCTGGGCTTTAAGTTATTAGTTGTGTATTTATATTTGAGTTATAATTATTTTGTTCTGGACATTGTGTCAATTCATTGAAGAAAGAAGATTTATTTATCTATTCGGAGGAGAAAACATGTGCTCATAATTTATTTGGATGATAATAAAACAAGAACTGTATCACGTGACATTGTCAGCCATTTTGGATTACATCGTCAAGATTCGAACCTGGAACTATTAGAACATTTATTTATCAGGACTCTTACAATTCCATTAGTGGATTATTATTATGAATTCTATATTGAATTAATGTTGGATTTGATTCTCTAAAACCGTAAGTTTATTTATTTTATGAAAAAAATTGTACTTAATAAATTCATTGTTCAAGTTATACAAGCTTGTTAGTTTTCACTCTTTCTGTGTTGCTGCTTATTCGAGCCTAAGCACGTAACAATATATATATATATATATATATATATATATATATATATATATATATTCTAATTTCATAAGTGCCATTTCAGTAACATAAACAGTGAAATTGCATTTGTATATTGCGAATCGACAAAATTCATTATACTGCGTGCTATTTCACTTTCGGAGCAAACTGGAACAGTTTTTATAAACTTTATGTTTCATATTGGTCGCAAAACAAACTACCAAACAAGCTAGATTGACTGTATTTTATATTTCTCTGCTCTGTTAGAGGGTTCGTTAGCAACCATGTTTGCTTTCTAGCTTCCCTTCTTTCAGCTGAACTCCAGAACCCAAGATATAAACAATTAAAAGAAGTAGACTACATTAATTAAAATGCATATGGAATCTGAAGAAAATAAATACCAATGTTTGTATTACAACTCTTTAGTTGTTTCTACAATATTTTCAGTTTGCATAAAGTGGTTCCATTATACTTTCATCTCATTTCTCTTTTAAACATTTTAATCTCAGCTTTATAATCAAACAGCGGAAGTTGTATTGTCTGTTACAGTCACAACCTGACACAGCCTGTTTAATTTTTCTCCTCCCTAAGTTTCTAACTGTATCAGCAGATGTTCTGAGCAATGTGGTGGGAATTCTAACCCTTATTTAAGAGTTTAAGTCTGAAAATAATGACAAAATTATACATTTAGTTTAGCTATTATGTTCCAAAATATATTTCTTACGATTAAATTAAGTACGATAGTTTTGTTTGTTTGTTTTGTTTTTTGTTTTGTTTTATTTTCTTCTTTTTAACTGGACATCAATAAATTCCACCGCAAAGATACAAAAATAGAACCTGTCAATCTGATCTTGGTTCACGCATCCCATGTAACATATTCTTAACAGAACAAGAATGCGATGGAATCATTATCGTAGTTGTCAATTTCTTATATTCCCATTGATACGATATCAGATAAACCTTTAAGAAATGTACACCTATCTTTTTGATTTGATGCAGATTTCTTCTTTAAATGAGAGGCTGTTTTTATCCAGTACACATCATGCGCATTCCTTTTATGAGCATCACCGACCCAGTCAAACGCTCAAATGTCCCTGAAAGCAATCCCAGCGTGTCAATATTGATATGTTGACGGTCTAAATATAATATAATTCTATCTAACACTTATATAATAAATGCAGATTATCAAAACATCTCCACTTATTTACTGCTTTTGTACAGACCACTCCGTCCTCCAAAGCCATGCAAACCTAACAGTTTCATTTTGTATTCTAGTTTAATGGTGTCTTTTTTTGTAATCTGGCCATTGTATATGTATTTATGATTTATCTAATAAAGTCCTTGGATCTTCAAAAGATTAGGCACTATACTAAGTCTACATTATTATTATTATTATTATTATTATTATTATTATTATTATTATTATTACTACTTATATTATTATTATTATTAGTAGTAGTAGTAGTATTATTATTATTATTATTATTATTATTATTATTATTATTATTATAATATTATTATTATTGTTATTATTATTATTATTATTATTATTATTATTATTATTATTATTATTATTATTATTATTATTATCAACCTAAATATAGTTTAAACTGTATCCCAACGAACACGCTTGTTGTTAATAATTTCGGCCGATAGCGTAGTTAAGTAGGGTACATTTTATTTTTCGTTTGATTTGATGTCATGGTAGTATCTCTATGTGAGACGTTGAAATTATCGTCCAATTAGGATAAAGGGAGTTAGTATGGTTAACAGGCTGTAGTTATATACATGATTATTCGAATTTACATTCGGATAAGATACACTATGTAAATTTTCACATTACAAAAAGATTATCACTTTTTCACGTACGTAAGTACGTACATGCATGCATGCATGCATGCATGCATGCATGCATGCATACATACATACATACATACATACATACATACATACATACATACATACATACATACATACATACATACATACATACATACATACATACAGCAGCAGAGGGGGCGAATCAGACAACCTTTTATAGGCGTCTGTTTGGCAAACTAAGTCTTTCTCGAAAAGTAAATCTGACAACTTTTTATAGGCGTCGATTCGGCTAACTAAGACTTCTTCGAAAAGTGTAAAAAAAAAAAAAAAAAAAAGGCAAACCAACGCTTGCTCGAAGACGCCATTGTCGTTGTCGCCGCCCTCTCTGCTGCTATGGTTTAACCGAATATTTTATCAAGTCCGATACGATATCGCGTCCGAGGGTCTGATAAATTTATCGTCACAAATCCGTGTGGGATTGACTGAGCGTGACTAAAGAAATTTCTAAATCCATTATGATCCATATCACCGCCGCACCAAGTTTGCCAAATATTTCGTAGTGTATGAGTATCAACTCCGTTAAACACACACAATAAATTGCAGTTATCTCTGATCACTTTTGGTATTTGAGTGTACCGTTGAGTGACATATTTCACATCAGTGTTTTTATGTCTGCCTCGGGAAAATATCCTAGCGGGATTCTTTTGATTGTCTAACATCACATCATCAGATACGACTAAGTTGTTAATACTTCCATCGATATCATCAATGCTCGGTGCTTCCTCGATATCGGTTATAATTTCAAGGATATCTTCATCGATTTCCGATTTTGCTTTCTCGTTAAAATCCTTTAACACTTCGTAACATCTCTGATCGTCTACACTCGGGGCTACTAAATACAACTTGTCCCATTTCATCCATCTCGTTATTAAATTAAGTAACAATTGTGTCTTGTCACTTCCAGATGATCCGATTATAATCGCGCGAATAGAATTCGGCAACATCGCATGGTATTTAATAGGTTCTCGTCGTCGGGTAGCTGAATAATCAATTACATTCATGTTATTATATATAAATTATGGATCTATATTGTGTGAAGTGTAAGGCGCGTACTGGCACAAACGACTTGACGACGATTACAACTAAAAAAAACCAATCAGCACTTTCTGGTAAATGCGTACAATGCAGTACAAAGAAATTTCGATTTGTTTCTATGAGATCTGCGGATAGTTTTAAAAAAAAAACGAGGAGGTGATATTGCAGCCGAGCTAACTATACTCCCGGGAACACCATGGGCAAAGTATTCAGAAGAAAAACATCTTCCAGGGTATAGTTATTGTGGACCAGGGACTAGACTCGATATCAGACTTGATGATCAAAAACCAACCCCGACCTGGTGAAGAACCAATAAACGCCATTGATAAGGCGTGTCATGCTCATGATGTTGCTTATAAAAGCAGCAGTCTGCAACACAGACATATCGCAGATGTGAAATTGATTCATGCGTTGAATTCTATCACTGACAAATTCTTCAAAGAAAAATTGGCTTCACGGTAGTAAAATCAGCGATGTAAGGTAAATTGATGTTAAGTGCTGATAATTAATAACAACATGGAATCTATTTATTATTCTCCAAAAGGATACTGAAGGGGTAAAGCAGCAATCGGTAAACTCGCTAGCGCCGCGAAAGTGAAATATACCACCGCGGCTAACTGGTTATCTAAACAGGCGATATGGCAAATTTATCTACCACCGCCTAAGCAAATTAACTACTCGCATTTTGATGTGACCGTTCCTAATGAAGTTCATCAAGCTGATATATTATTTCTGCCGCATGATGGTGGTTACAAATACGCATTGACTGAAGTGGCTTCTGCGTTTGAAAGAATTTTACGAAGGGGCCCTCTGCGCTGGCCAAATATATTACAAGTTGATCCTGGCAAGGAATTTCAGGGTGCGGTTCTATCAACGATGAAGAATCATAATACTGCGTTACGACGAGGACATACTGCGCTACATCGCGATCAGTCAATTGTTGAACGATTTAATCGCACACTTGCTGATCGGTTATTTGGATATCAATACGCGAAGGAATTCACCCAGGATAAACGATCTCGTGAATGGGTCAAGAGATTACCAGCTGTGATTACCGCTCTGAATAATGAGATTACTCGAACAATCAACATGAAACCTAACAACGCGATTAAAAAGAAGTATATACCCGTACAACCACAAAAAGAATTTTCAAAACAACCAATACTCGGTAATGTCACTGTTAGGTATTTATAAGAACCAGGAGAGCTTGAAGGTGGTATAAAAAGAGCTACTGATGCTATTGGAGTGTCACCGCGCATAAAATATCTAGTATAACACGATCCACGGGTAGACCAGCAATCTATAGACTGGATTTGACCGCTCCTCAGCGAGGTTTTACTCGACAACAACTACAAGTGATAACGGAGGATACTCAATTTCCGCCGCGTGGTCTTAACTAGCACCTCTTCGTCTGTTGCACTCAAGACAGGTCAGCATCACATTTTTTCTAGTATGACCTACGCTGCTATCTTTTCTGTCTACGGTCAATTGTCGAGAATCCTTATCCGACCAACATCAACTCATTATACAATTGCAACTCGCGCAGTGATTATTCTGTTGTTGTTTCAGTTTAATTATTAATTCAGCATCAATGTCAAATTCTCTATTATTTTTTTTTGTCCTGTTGTTTATAACCAGAAAGTTTTTTTTCTGATTATGTCCTTGAAGTTGTCAACGCTGACAATATCACTTATTGTAGTGTCGTTATCATCTAAAACAACTCTTCGAAGTTGATTTATTCTTCGTACTCTCGACACTGCGAGATAACTAAATTTGACCACTCGATGTGAATATCCACCATCCAAACAATTGTATCTGATATAGTCAATCCCTGTGAAGAATGTATCGTCGCTGCGTAACCTAGCGTCCATGGGGATTTATCAGCGCGTAATGCATCTTCGACGACGCTGATATCAACTAACACAATATCATTTAACACCAAATTCTGCTTTTCACGCTGTCCTGGAATATCAACTTCAACATTCTGTTTTCGTGTATCCGAAGGCCTATAAGACAACGGTGTTGGAAGTGTTGCAATTTTTTCTTTACGCAATTCAAATAACTTCATCTGAAGTGTGTCTCTGACTATTTTTCTACTCGCTACTATTAAATCGTTTGGTCTCCACGCTTCCCAGAAATCTTTTAATGGGGTTTCTGAAATTATTTCACGCGCTTTCTCACATTGGATTCTATCAGGTTGTAATTTCTTGAACTCGCGTAATTGCTCATCAAGTGCTCTACGATCGGTGTTAATCTCTTCATAATAGTCTACAAAATTCTTTAGCCAATAATGTGGCGATAAACCGACAATTTGTGGTGGTTGGCCATGATCGCCGCACATTATTACTTTTGTATTCGCTAACAATAACCAATCGAGAAATCTTTGTAATACATCTAATGACACCGTGCATATCTCATCCCAAATTATGACTTCAGGAATAAATTTCTCACCCATTCGATCAGGAGTCCATTCGTCACCATTCCATCGAAAGAAACTATGATAAGTGCAAGCATTTACCCCTCGTTGTTTCATCTCTCTGGCGAGTCTGTATGTTGGTGTTAGTACAATCATATTTGATTTCCCACGAAATAACTCAATCGCACGAGACGTCTTTCCTGACCCGCCACAGCCGTTTAAATAAACTGTTTTATATCTACATATTGGATCAAATATCTGCGGTGCGTTAGATAGTTCTGAACACTGATTGCTTTTTAAAAATTTATCTTCAATCGTAACATCTGCTGATTCGGAATAATCACACGGTATTTCCCGCTTAATTCTCCATGATCCCCAACTCTCGTCGGAATTAGTGAATTCAGCTATTGCGTTCCTGTGTTTCATGTCTATGTAAAATGAATCGGTGGCGACTCTAACTGCGGTGTCAGGAAATCTATTTATCATCGAAACTAAATTGAAAGAAGCATAAACCAGCATAGATGCCCTCAAATGTGTATACTGAAGACTGCGTCCATCGCTGTAAGTAACAATTGTACCCAATTTTGTTCCATCGGACAATAAAGCGTCTTTACGATTTACATATATGCCCTTAGATGTTACATCCGCGATTACAAAATCGTATTCAACATCATCTATAATCAACCGCGAAGAATATCTGTTATTGTCGTATTTACCACCTTGAGTAAACTTACCAATTATTCTTCTACCGAGATCTTTTGCGTCTTTGTTTCTGATTTCAAATAACAGTTTGGACCAATTAATTATATATTCTTCGTCGAAATCGGGAAACTGTTTTCGTTGTTCGCTGATTATACTATCTAGATCGGGTTGTGGTAACCAGACTTCAGTCTGAGCTCGATATGATATAATTGCTTCACCGACAATCAGCGATATCAGCATGCTACAATCGATCATATACCGTAACAGCACTATTGGCATCCAATATTTCTCAGACATGTGTCTACCAATCTAAACATAACAACACGGATGAAGTCCTTTATCCAATTCAAATGATACCACACGAGCGAATCCGGTTAAATCAAAATCGGGTAGTGGTCCATTAATCGCAACGCTGCCATCTCATGGGTGGGATGTCCAAATCGCTTGAAGTATTCAGCGCATTCTCCGTACCCGAGAAAACTCCCGGAATAACACGCGACCAGATCAACCGAAATAATAGTTTTAGAGGAGTATTCTGTATTCCATAATCCACCGTGGTTATATTCAATGCAGCTTGATTTGATGTCTGTGAGAAATTCAGCTCGCGTTGGTTTCCACGAGTTTCTCTTTCTCACAAAATGATCTGCAACCGACGGAATTGTAAAGCAATTTGTTAATAATTGTTCGTCGTCGAAACTCTTCGAGAAACTGCCAGCTAGTTTTTTTCATCTTGTCATGGAGGGCTTCAGTGCGGTATAATTCTCCATTGGGTCTCACAAATTGATCGAATCCACCCTCGGGGTTTTCAGCGCTGTGAAGTAACCACACTGACACAGGATCGTTTTTACTCAACTGGTGAATAAAATCGAATAATTATTTCTCAGAGAATTCTGGAGAGAACTCCCCGGAAAACTCCACGGGTATATACTATATTGTTCTATTTCGCAGGAATATTGTTACTGCAGATGTCCATGCGTGTTCGTTATGATCAATAATTTTGATTGGAGCTCCTTGTGATTTATATTTCGGTTCGTATAATATCGCTACGGTTATTGGGAATCTTAATGATGTTTCCAATTTGGCTATATCCTGGATCGTTGCCCCCTCCCTCCCCCCCGCTCCTTCATTGGTAACCCCCATTCATTCATTTTTTGCGTCTTAGAACAGTCAATTTGTTTCCACGCAACGCATTTGTGAAGTGTTCTATTATTCGTTCTGCTACACAATTCAGCGACGACAGTTTCATGGGTTTTAGTTTTTCAATACTCGGTTTATCATTTAACGGATATATCCCATAAACAACTGCTGTTACAGGATAAGATCTCTCGTAGTACGGTTTGTCAATTCCAGTCAGAATTCCTGGCTTGGAATCTCGACTCACAATGACAGTTCTTTTATCCTTCAAGATGGGTTCAAATTTATCCCTGATAATCCAATCTCCGGTGTCTGATCGGATAATGAATTTCACTCTAAAAAAATACTTTTTCCGTGTAAGATGTGAGAATATCACTGCTGCACTTTTATCGTTCATGGTAGCATTAACGCTACCATCAATTCGAAATGTTGACCAACAGTGAAATGCTCTGTCACGCTTGAATTCATTAAAACAATCACGAATTTTACTTATCATGGTTCTATCACTTGTTAGATCCTTTGGTGTTACGGAGACTCTATCGAGATTGAATTTAGAATTTTTCGAAGGTGTACTTTTCGATAATCTCTCGAACTCCTTCATGCTATAATTAAAACAAGTATTTAAATAGAGAATTTATATATAATGAATCATTGCAAATGGCTTATGATTGGATCAGTAACCCCGTGTAACAAATCATGTAGAAAGGAGTTCTGTGGATATCATATGCAAAGTTTTCGACGTGGAAGTCTTGGCCCGATCCCTTGTATACGATGTGGGGTAGGTGTGCGTGGCAAATCACAGTTTTGTCTCGGTTGTGGTGGTAAGCGATATAGGGAGTTGAAGCGTTATTATGATAAGAGAGCTAAGAACTCTGACAGCATCCTTGACTTCATCAAGGACAAAATCATAAGAACTCCTCAAGACATCATCGGAAGATTTCCAAATGTAATAATTAGACCAAACAATGAATTAGACAAATAGTATTATGTATATAAATGAACCAAGAATTCCGACCGCATCCCGTGATTAGCAACTATGAGGCATCCAGTGATGGTATTGTCAGACATCGTAAACTGAAGAAACCAGTTGGTGTTGTGAATAATCAGGGATAATTGAGGTTTACTGCTGGAGGGAAAATGCATCTTAATCATAGAATAATATATAAATGTCACAATGGATTGATCAAGGATGGTTTTGTTATCGATCACATTGATTCCAATCCTAAGAACAATTCTTTATCAAATCTGCAGGCTGTTACACAAAGCGAAAATTTGAAACGAGGAAAGACTGGACAATACTCGAAAAAGCGAGACCCGTAAGATCTTTTAATACAACAAATAACGAGGAAATAGTATTTCAATCAATAGCTAAGGCCGGTAGGTATTTCGATATTTGTCCACCTTATGTTCAATGCGTTGCAGAGGGAATTAATCGATCGGCGATTTCAAAAAAGACCGGACAAAAAATTCAATTCGTTTTTATAAAGGTACCCATCTCTGGGTTCATTTTTGAAAAATATATTTTCATATTAGAAATATATAATTATTATATAATATGAATTCTCAAAATATCAATGAGGTTATAACCGAAATTTTAGTTTTGAAATCTCAGGGGATTTATATATCATATGGTTTAAACTGCGATCAAATTATGTCCGACTTCCAGGACATTGAATACGGCGCTATGAATAACAAATATGTACTACCCAAAAAATATGCCCTCGTAAGACGAATTCAGAATTCAATTCGCAAATCCCTTCTATGCTGTGACGACGTCAGTAAGTTTGTCCCGTTATTTACTATCGTGGAAAAAATAGGAAAGGAATTAGGGAAGGAATCTGAAATAAAAAGGACGATTAATTCAAAAATCAGAAATATAAGATTGTTACATACATACATACATATATGCAACTGGCTCAAACAGCATTACTTATGTTGAACATGAAAAATAAACGATTTGTACAAATGTATAAGGATACCCTGTAAAATAAATAAAAAAATTAATTAATTTTAAAAAAAAACAAGCATAAACAAAAGGCCATCCTGTTCTTGTCAAATTCCGCAATTTTGTTGTATTACAGATCACGGAGATATAATTCTTTCTGTCTTATATAATATAAGAATGTCACATTTTGCTATCTTTTTCATTTGAGAATGGTTTCATGTTGTTCCACATATATATGTATAGATGTGTGTATGTGTGTGTATATGTGTATGTGTGTGTGTGTTTGTGTGTGTATGTGTGTGTGTATGTGTGTGTGTATGTATGTATGTATGTATGTATGTATGTATGTATGTATGTATGTATGTATGTATGTATGTATGTATGTATGTATGTATGTATGTATGTATGTATGTATGTATGTATGTATGTATGTATGTGTGTGTGTGTGTGTGTGTGTGTATGTATGTATGTATGTATGTATGTATGTATGTATGTATGTATGTATGTATGTATGTATGTATGCATAATCACATATGTCATGTACAAAGAACTACATTGATAATTACACTGGTATACGTTTCACCATCTTTTTTATACACTTTTCTGTTGTATTGTTGTATTTCATGATTTTGTATTATCTTGAATTTGATTAATCTGATGTAATCTCTGTTGAAGAGGAAATAAAGTCAGTCAGTCAGTCAGTCAGTTATACATATATGCAACTGGCTCAAACAGCATTACTTATGTTGAACATGAAAAATAAACGATTTGTACAAATGTATAAGGATACCCTGTGGCTTGGCATTATTGATTTACACCACATGCAAAATCACTTTGGGTTGACTATTTAGCACAAGAATATTTCTGTAAACTTTTAAGTGATACCATTCAACAGCATTTACTTCATTGAATCGCAATACTTCCGATCCTAAATAAAGAAATGGTGAAAAACTTGCACCCAAACTTATCCAAACTTGATTAAATGTGTATCGATTGCCAATAATGCTTTTAAGGCCTGTTCGCTTACAGTTTCTTGGGCAAGAGTTAAAGAACCCCGTGTTGTAAATAATTAAAAAGAAATCAAAAGAAATAAAAAAAAATTAATTTTAATCTAAACCTTAAAAACAAAACAAAAAAATAATCTGCTAATCATCCTCGCTTTGGAAAACCTTAACTTTTCTTTTGTTTGTTTTAACTTTCAAGCGCCACTAATAACAATATGTACGTAAAGCACTTTGGCCCTTTTGCAGACCTAAATTCGACTCGGTAAACATATCTATATTATCTACGTATGAAGTCATAAAAAGTTGTAGCATACCTAAATCAGCACCTTGAACACCGTTGTTAATATTTGTTTTTTGTTTTCAATGTCATTAATAAACATGAAAAATATGAAAGGCGCCAAGCATGACGCATGACAGTTACACATACGATTTCTTCAGACAAGGTATATCAGAATCTCACTCCACTTTTGACAATTTCGTACATTAAATATACAATACTATATAATTTACCTCTTATCTATATTTTTTTTAAAATATTTCTCTATAAAATAGCCCTTATAATAAAATCAAACCCTTTAACAAAATTAACTAAAATACAAGATAGTTTCTAAACCTAAAATAATCGAACAAGTTATCAATCCAGGTAATTTACAATGTTATCAATCCGGGTAATTTACAATGTTATTAATCCAGGTAATTTACAATGTTATCAATCCAGGTAATTTACAATGTTATCAATCCAGGTAATTTACAATGTTATCAATCTAGGTAATTTACAATGTTATCAATCCAGGTAATTTACAATGTTATCAATCCAGGTAATTTACAATGTTATCAATCCAGGTAATTTACGATGTTATCAATCCAGGTAATTTACAATGTTATTAGATGTGAACACAGTTGCTTGAAACCAGGCTGAACTTTGACAAATACATACAGATCCTATGCCCCGCTAACAAGTCTGTTCTCTACAATCCTAGTCTAGACTTTACCTATGGCACTCAGAAGGGTTTGGTGCTCTGAAGGACACACCAAAGTAGTTGACACAGACTGGTCAAGTGGTAGGATTCGAACCCGCACCCTTTCTATGTTACTTCGTTATCTGCAAAACAATGAGTCATCAAGCATAGTAACACACTTAAAACAGGCTTCAGATTCGTTTTTTTATACAACAAGTATTTGTTTAGTAGCACATCCACTCAAATGTGTCCACTATTTCTGAACATGTTGACTACGAGTTTCCAGTAGTTTATACCTTCGGTCATCTTTAAATCTTTCCAGACATTTTTAATATGATCCTAACAAGATGATCTCATTTCGAACAACATTTTCTATTTTGTTTTCACTCAATTTTTTCTGTATTCCTTTCGACCTTTACAAAGTTTCTTCATTTGCATTTACATTCAACGTCAAACAGAGATGGTATCGAAATCTAAAGTCTAAGTCCCTTAATATGTTCAGGCCTTTGGGGTTTTCGATGTTGACATTTCCTATCGAACTAATTACCTCTTAAGAATTGTGTAATTGATTCATGGGTAATATTATCATTTACATTAATATTAGCAAATTTTGTTCAGTATTTCGTCGACATTCTCTATAGATTTTTATGTTAAAAAAACGTGTCCCAATGAAAGCTACAATCTGTCAAGTTCAACATCACTTTAATCAATCTGTCAATTAAGAAACCAGACATCAAACTGGACTTAGCGGTACCATCAGTCAATTAAGAAACCAGACATCAAACTGGACTTTAGCGGTACGATCTGTCAATGAAGAAACCAAACATCAAACAGGACTTTAGCGGTACCATTAGTCAATGAAAAAAGCAGACATCACACTGGACATTAGTGATACCATCAGTCAATGAAGAAACCATACATCAAACTGGACTTTAGCGGAGCCATCTGTCAATGAAGAAACCAAACATCAAACTGGACTTTAGCGGTACCATCTGTCAATTAAGAAACCATACATCAAACTGAACTTTAGCGGTGCCATCTGTCAATGAAGAAACCAAACATCAAACTGGACTTTAGCGGTACCATCTGTCAATTAAGAAACCAGACATCAAACTGGACTTTAGCGGTACCATCAGTCAATGAAGAAACCAAACATCAAACTGGACATTAGCGGTACCATCTGTCAGTGAAGAAACCAAACATCAAACTTGAAATAAGCGGTACCATAAGTGCTTATAGTCTTCTTTTTTCCAGAATTCTGAAATAAATTTCGATGACAATGATAAATTGGGATCGTCATTGGGATCTGTAAGATTATTGTATTACCTATTCAACCTTGGACACGTTTCATCAAGTTGATTAATGACAGTGTAATTGATATCTGTGTCAAATACATACTCAGAAGTACAGGTACAGAAGGTTATTTGTTAAACAAAATTAGAATAGCTACTAAATGGTGGATGACATATTTTGTATATATTTAAAACGCTTTCATATGGGTAACACTTAACTGTTTCACTATCGAACATCTGACCACTTGATTTCATACCAACATTCTTCTGACCACTTGATTTCATACCAACATTCTTCTGACCACTTGATTTCATACCAACATTCTTCTGACCACTTGATTTCATACCAACATTCTTCTGACCACTTGATTTCATGCCAACATTCTTCTGACCACTTGATTTCATACCAACATTCATCTGACCACTTGATTTCATACCAACATTCATCTGACCACTTGATTTCATACCAACATTCATCTGACCACTTGATTTCATACCAACATTCATCTGACCAC